>JAEOAD010000011.1:46032500-46495000 GCA_036365145.1 Orientallactaga sibirica | reverse complement strand
CATGAAACAGAGCTGCCACACTTTGAAATGTGACCCATACATGGCTAGCTGTTAAACCAGAAAGGCTATGAGCTCTGCAGAGTGACAAAACTGGTGACCAGTTCTCTGATCATGGGATAGGGGTCTGTCTCTTCACTCCTAGTTCAGGACAGAGAGACCCAGGGCTGTTTTCCAGGAATGTCTGAAACTCCTTTCTAAGTCCCTCAGAAATAGCTAAAAAGAAACAAAACAGGCCTTCTATCTGTGGAGACCCTGTGAGGCTGAAGGAAACTTGACTTTGGTGGAGAGGCTGGGACTTAGGCTCCAAGGCTCTATCCTGAGGGAGGAGCAGATCAGACGCTTTCCTGAGCAATGAGTAAGTAGAAATAGCACTAGTCTTCCACATTCCAAGCAGGAGAGATGAAACCCTGTGGTCCAGGAATTGACTTGCCCTCCATAGCCACTGAAGGGTTGCCCCAGTTGGTTCTGATCCTGACTCAGATCTAACACCCATAGTGTTCCCAAGAGCACACACAGAAGCCTTCAGTTCTCATGTACTTCTACATGCTTTGAGCAAATTATATTCCAAACATGTTGTGTTTGTAGGATGTTACTCTTATGATAATGCTGTGGTATGTATGTCTTCCACAGAGGCAGCCTGTTCCCTTCATACACAAATTGCATACATCTGTAAAGATTACCATTTTTTTTTTGAGGTAGGGTCTTGCTCTAGCTCAGGCTGATCTGGAATTTACTATGTAGTTTCAGGGTAGCCTTGAACTCATGGCCATCCTCCTATCTCTGCCTCCCAAGTGCTGGGATTATTACCCGGCTAAGATTACCATTTTAACACCCTTTGGCAGTTAAATTTAATAACACATAAATCAAATTCCCTTTTCACCCAGATTTTTCAGGCTACAGAATCAAGTTGGGTCTGTCAAGATTCTATTTCAAAGTCTATTAATGTCCAGCTCTTTCCTCCATATGCAGCTCCCACCCAGCCTCCCCCTTTCATGGACTTAGTCCCTCAGAAAAAGATGGCTTGCTGATACATAGTTACATTTCTGTTTACAAAGAAATCTAGTTAGGAGGCTGGGGAGATTGCTTAGTGGTTAAGACACTTACCTGCAAAGCCAAAAGACCCAGATTCAATTCCCCAGGACCCATGTAAGCCAGATGCACTAGGTGGTACATGCATCTGGAGTTCGTTTGCAGTGGCTGGATGCCCTGGTATGCCCACTCTTTCTCTCTCTCTCTCTCTTTTTCCCTCCCAAATGAATAAATAAATAAATAATTTTTTAAAAGAAATCTAATTAGGTATGAAGGAGACTCTCTGGGGAAGCTCCCTGATGCATGCCATATCTCCTCTGCTCCCTGATAAAGCTGTGCTATCCTTAACAGCATCTTGCAGGGAGGTAAGGGAAACTCCCGGGGCCTTTTCTCCCTGTGTCCCTGAAGAAGGATATGATGTTGTGGGACTTTCTTGGGCATGTCTGCAGAGAGTTGTTCCTATGTTTTCTTTCTTTCTCCCCCACCCCAAGTTGGGGTATTGCTCTAGCCCAGGCTGACCTGGAATTCACTCAGTAGTTTCAGGATGGCCTTAAATTGGTCCTAGGTTTTCATGTGAACCTTACTCCTAAAGTGGGAAAAGTTCTGCTGAAGCCTCTGGGCTGTTCTGAACATCACACACAAAACTACACAGTGAACTCAGCTTCCCTGTGAAGCAGGTGCTCTAGCTGACCCATTTTATAGACAGGAGACAGGCATTGTCTGTGTACTTTTCCCAAGAGAGTGGCAGAACCACCACTTGTCACTCAGATACAATTTCCATTCTTGCTGACTGTGGTTGCCATGTCAATAAAATGACCCAGAATAATCCAGGGACAGTCCTAGGTCTATTTTATTTTATTTTATTTTATTTTATTTTATTTTATTTTATTTTATTTTATTTTATTTATTTGAGAGAGCGAGAGAGAGAGAGAGAGAGAGAGAGAGAGAGAAATGAATGGGCACACCAGGGCCTCCATCCACTGCAAACGAACTCCAGATGCATGTGCCACCTTGTGCAGCTGGCTTACTGGGTCCTGGGGAATTGAACTGAGGTTCTTTGGCCTTTCAGGCAAATGTATTAACTGCTAAGCCATCTCTCCAACCCAGTCCAAGATCTCTTAAGGACAGGTAGTTCAGTGAGAGAGGGGAAAGAGATGCTATGTTTGTGTGAGGTAGGTGTGGGTGAGGGTGATTCCAAGCCAAAACCTCAGAGGCAGGGACAGAGCCATTTCTTGCATTCTTCCCAGAGGGAGAAGGCCCTGGCCTCCCCCTCCTTCCCACCTGGAACTGGGGTAGTGGTTTGCTGGTACCTCTCACAGTCAGCTGTCTGGAAATGCTGATGTGTCTGTTCATCTGTCTAGTCTACAGATGGTGGCTCGCAACCCATGAAGGATTCTATCTGGAGACTAGAAGTCTAGGGTCACTGTTCTGGTAGATCTGGGGTCTGGTGAGACCTCCTGGCACAGTGAGTAGCTTCTCACTATGACCTCACTATGGGGTGATGACAAGGTACTTTAAGGTTTCTCCCTTAAGGCACTGACCATACCCACAACTCTTCCTTCTAACCACACATGGCCCAGGGCCCTGTGATGCCACCCCTTACAGTTGAATGTGGGGCACAGACATTTGGACTATAGATGTGCTCACTGTAGCTGTTGCAGTTTCCAGATAACAAGCCTTGTCCTGGCTCCTATTGTAAGTCCTCAGCCAGCTTGTGCCAAGGTCTGGTGACAACACAGTGCTGGACACATTCAATTAGAACAGTGGTTAAGGAAAAAGGTTTTGCAGGGTGAGAAGAGATAAATGGAACCCCAAGCTATTGCCAGGCAGCAGTTTATGTCCAAAGGTTGAGCCCTGAATGCCATGGGACATTGCCTTATATACATTCTAGTCTCTTTGTCTCCCATAGAGTGTGATACTCATATCTTGATTGGCTGCTTTAAACTTGTTAAGCAGAGTTTATAAAAAAAAGTAGAATTTGTCACACTTGCTTATGAGGGAGGGGGGAGGAGGAAGGCTGAAGGCAGCTGACCAGTCTGCTACAGGTGTCTCTTGATTTTCTTCAGTTCCTCAGGCCCCTTTATTGTCAGAGCCTTGCCCTACCCTACCACGTACTATTTTAAGCTACTGGGCTCATTTCTGGCTCCAGGTCTGCAGCTGTCTTCTCTGTTCTGTGAGGGCCCTCACCACAGTGTGACCAGAGTCAAAAGGATGGACAAAAGGACACATGTGAGATGTAAACAGAGGAAGGGAAAATACAGGGAGGAGAGGATTTTCTGGAAGTAAGGTGAAAGAGGTAGGAGAGAAGACAGGAATCAACAAAAACAAATTGCATTTGAAAATACCAAAAGTTAAAAATTAAAAAAATTGAGACAGGGTCTCACTGTAGCCCAGGCTGACCCCACTCTGTAGCCCAGACTGGTCTCAAACTCAGGGTGACCTTTCTAACTCAGCTTCCTGAGTGTTGGGATGACAGGTGTAAACCACCATGCCTGCTTGAACTTTAAGGTGCTTGAGGGTGTGCGGGAACATCACAGAGTGAGGCTAGATCCCTATTCCCTAGCTCCTCCCAGTTCCCTGGTACTGATATCCTGTGCTGGAGGATGTGCATGTGCATCATGGAGTAAATAGGCCAGATCCCTGTCCCATGGCTTCTCCCAGTTCCCTGGTCCCATTTTATCTCACTGCACCTGGCTTGGGGAGACCCTGGTCCCTGTGGGGGCGGCTGTGGAAGCAGGCCTTTTGCTCTGGTATCCTGACTGGGTACCAATGTCCCTATCCACCTGAATCAGAGGGTGCATGGGCCACTGTAGGAGCTGGCCTCTTGCCTCTGGTTCTCAACTTCCTGGTGCCTGGTTCCCCAGCCCATGATCCCTGTATGCTGAATACTAAGGGCAAGTGGAGTGAGTAGGCCAGCGCTCCCAGTTCACCTTTGATGTACCTGCAATCTCCACAATGTGTGCATCTGTGGTTATAACCCCATCAAACGCAGTACGCCAATCTGGTTCACACTTAAAACAGAACACCCCCTGAAGATCATACCAGGATAAATACTTCCTTCCTCCTCAATAGAATAAAGCATCTCTCCAAGATGGGTAGACCACAATGCAAAAAAGCCAATGAAAGTCAGAAAACTAAGAGATCTCCACCAAGAATGCCTAGTCCTACAATGGAAGCCTCCAATGAAATCATAGAGAAAACAACAGAAATTCATCCCAAAGTGAAAACATAACAACCAATGAGACCATGATCAAAAGAATTGTTGAGGGCAGGAGAGATGGCTTAGCAGTTAAGGTGCCTGCCTCCTAAGCCTAAGAACCTGGTTCCAATCTCCAGGTCCCACGTTGAGCCAGATGCAAAGTGACACAAAGGCACAATGCCGCACTTGCCCACAAGGGGGCACACACATCTGGATTTCATTCACAGCAGCTGAGAGACTGCTGGTGCGCCCATCTCTATCTGTCTCCCTCTCCCTCTCTTTCTGTCTGTCTCTCTCTGTGTCGCTCTCAAAAAAAAAAAAAATTTTTTAAAAAGATTAAAAAAAAAAAGAATTGTTGAACTGTAAGCAAAATATCAAAAAAACCCAAAGACCTAACAATCGTATCAACGAAATTGAATAGAATTGTCTCTTAGAGCATTCAGCTTTGTCCATAGGCTTAACTTTATTGAATAAAATGTTAAAACCTGTCTTGTATGAAAGAGAGGTTAGCACTCCCCTTGACAAGGATGGAAGAGGCCCTTGGGTGTGGAGAGCCATGGTGCAGTCTTGTTTATTTCTTGACCTTGCCTTCTGTACAAAATACTTGGCTGACAGCCTAAGGCTTTAAGGGAGTTTGCTGAGACAAAGATTGTAACATTTTCCAGCCTGAGGAGAAAGTTTATGAAGGTCAGGGTGTTTAGCCACAAGGAATATCATTGATATACATTTATCTGAGGTTCCCTCCCTGTGCAGCTGTGTAACTGGAACAAGGTCTCTGCTCTCAGGAGCTTCTTTGTTTTGCTTACTAATATATTAGCTGAGACTTCTGCAATAAACTTTGAGTCTTGACCAGGATTAGGCTTGACTCCATTCCTTGTGTCTTGTCTTTTCAGTCCCCACTCCCCTTTTCGAGTTTCAGGTTGACTTGTACCTGCCGGTTGGGACACTTGGGCCTTACAACATGCATATAGTTAAGGCATTGCTACCTACTTTGTGGCATCTAACCACTGTTTTTTATCGGGCGTGGTGGCACACGCCTTTAATTCCAGCACTCAGGCACTTGGGAGGCAGAGGTAGGAGGATTTCTGTGAATTCAAGGCCACCCTGAGACTACATAGTGAATTCCAGGTCACTCTGGGTTAGAGTGAGACCCTAACTCAAAAAACCAAAAAAAAAAAAAAAAAAAAAAAAAAAAAAAAAAAAAAACCCTCAAAAGAGATATATGGATGAATTGAAGGTGAGTCAAGAAATGGAAGATCTCAACAACCAATTGATTAAGTTTAATGAAGATTTGATCAAATGTAAGAATGAATTCCAGGAAGCATCAAGAAAATCAGAACTAGAATTGAAATCATACCTCAAAAAAGAGATGGACACAATGCAAAATAACACAACAGAAAACAAAAATCAAAAAGAAAAAAAATAGAGTTTATAAGAACTTCTCTAGAAAAAAACAAACAAAAACAAAAACAAAACCCTCTCTTAGAACCCACCACAAATAGACTTACTCAGGGGAAGACAGAACCTCTGACCTGGAAGACAAGACAAATTGATTGGGAAGCCAAAAACTTTGCTAAGTTCAAAAAAAAATCAAGTGAACATAATACAAGAGAACTGTGAGATGGATACCCTAAAAAGACCAAACATCTGGATCATGGATATACCAGAAGGAGAGGAAATCCAGACCAGAGGCATAGAGAACATATTCAACAAAATTATTGAAGAAAATTTTCCCAATCTCTCAAAAGAGAGGCCCATACAGATACAAGAAGCCCACAGAACACCAAACAGACAGGACCAAAGAAGAAACTCTCCAAGACACAACATAGTTAAAACTATTAACAATGAAAACAAAGAGAGAGTGTTAAAAGCAGAAAGAGAGAAACAACTCACAACATACAAAGGTAATCCCATTAGAATTATGTCAGATTTCTCAATGGAAACCCTGAAAGCCAGAAGGGCCTGGAATTAAACACTTTAAAGTCTAAAAAACTATGGTTCCAAGCCAAGCTACTCTACCCAGTAAAAGTATCCCTCATAATAGATGGTGAAAGGAAAGCTTTCCTTGAAAAAAGTCAACTCTATGATTATATGAACACAAAGCCAAGCCTACAGAGAATATTTCAGGGAATACTCCAAAAAGAAGTCTCAACAAATCTCAAGAGCCAACAAGAAGCTCACAATAACCAAAAATAGACCAGTCTCAAAAAAGTACAAAACACCAGAAAGCACCAAACCCCATAAAATACCTCATTATGGCAGGGATTAATTCAAACCTTACAGTAATAACCTTAAATATTAATGGTCTTAATTCACACATCAAAAGACACAAGTTGAAAGCCTGGCTTCAGAATACACATTATTTTCAGCATCCCATGAAACCTTCTCCAAAATAGACCATATATTGGGCCATAAAGTGTGCCTCCATAAATTCAGGAAAATTGAAGTAACTTCCTGCATCATATCAGATCACAATGCTTTAAAGCTAGTAATTAACAACAAGAGACATATGAAGAACTCCATCAGCTACTGGAGACTAAACAACACACTTAAAAAAAAAGATTTTATTTTTATTTATTTATTTATTACAGACAGAGAGAGGGAGGGAGGGAGGGAAGGAGAGAGAGAGAGAGAAGAAGAAGGCCAGGGCCTCTAGCCACTGCAAACAAACTCCAGACACATGTGCCTCCTTGTGCATCTGGCTTATGTGGGACCGAGAGAATCCAACTGGGATTCTTAGGCTTTGCAGGTAAACACCTTAACTACTAAGCCATCTCCCCAGCTCTAAACAACGCACTTTTAAACAATGAATGGACTCGGGCATGGTGGCGCATGCCTTTAATTCTAGCACTTGGGAGGCAGAGGTAGGAGGATCACCATGAGTTTGAGGCCACCCTGTGACTACATAGTGAGTTCCAGGTCAGTCTGGACTAGAGTGAAACCTACCTTGAAAAACCAAAAAAATAAAAATTAAAAAAAAAGCAAAAAACCCACAATGAATGGGTAGTGGAAGAAATCAAAAATGAAATTGTAAAAATTTCTAGAATTGAATGATAACAAAAATACAGCTTACTAAAACTTATGGGACACAATGAAGGCAGTCCTAGGGGAAAATTTATAGCACTAACTGCATAACAAAGACAGAAAGAGCCCCAATTAATAACCTAACAGTCCACCTAGAGGCACTGGAACAACAAGAATCCAATTGAAGAGCTACAGATGGAAAGAAATAATCAAGATCAGAGCAGAAATTAATGAATTGGAAAGTAAGAAAACAATTTTAAAAACTTTTTTTTTTGAGGTAGGGTCTCACTCTAGCTCAGGCTGACCTGGAATTCACTATGTAGTCTCAGGGTGGCTTCAAACTCATGGAGATCCTCCTACCTCTGCCTCCCAAGTGCTGGGATTAAAGGCATGTGCCACCATGCCCAGCTCTTTAAAAATTTTTTTATTAGTTATGTACATAGTGTGTATATAGGCACGTTGGTACCATCACTAGCCTCCTCCCTGTCCTTCCCCCTCCGATGGGACCCTCCTCATTGGGGAATGTGGGTTGTGCATTATGGGGGTAGCCATCAGTTATGGGGAGGAGGCCATGTCTCTGTGCATAATGTCCCAACTTGTGACTCTAACACTCTTTCTGCCCCCTCTTCTGTGAATTTCCCTGAGCTATGTTGGGTTTGTTTTAGGTCTACTTCAGTGATGAGGTCTTGGGAGCCTCTGTGTCTCTGGATATCTGGTTTGGTAGGAATTGAGTGTTCTCTGTGTCTATCTCCTTCACCCTTGTGCTGGTATCAGGTTCATCAAGAAAGCAGCACTCTTGCTCATTTCCCCAATTACTCTATGGTTTCAGCTGGGGCCCTAGTGAGGTGCGCTGGGCTGATTCTTTCCTCAGATTATGCATTCATCTTTCCTTCCCCATGAGGTAAGGTTAGGTGGATGCCATCATGACCAGAAGTCCCCAAAGAGGTGGTTCTTTGAAAAAATAAACAAGATTGATAAACTCCTGGTCAATTTGATCAAGCAATAAAAAAGAAGTCTCAAATTAACAAAATCAGAAATGAAAAAGGAGAGATCACGACAGATATCAATGAAATTGGAAGAATCATCAAGGTATATTTCCAAAACCTCTACTCCACAAAATTGTATAATCTGGAAGAAATAGATTAATTCCTAGACACATACCACCTAACAAAACTAAACTTAGAGCAGATTAATCTCCTAAAATAAACTTGTCATATCTAGGGAGATTGACAATGTAATCAAAAACATCCCCAAAAAGAAAAGTCCAGGACTGGATGGCTTCTCAGCCAAATTCTATCAAGCCTTCAATGAAGAACTGAAACCAATTTTTCTCAAACTGTTTCGCATAATTGGAGACCAAGAAATTCTCCCCAACTCTGTTTATGAAGCTAGCATCACCCTAATACCAAAACCATAGAGAGATGCAACAAGAAAACTATAGGCCTATATCTCTAATGAACATAGATGCAGAGATCCTGAACAAAATCCTCGCAAACTGAATTCAACAACACATCTAAAGCGTTATCCACCTTGATCAAGTAGGCTTCATCCCAGGTATGCAGGGATGGTTCAACATATGCAAATCAGTCAACATAATATACCACATAAATAAACTTAACCATAAGAACCACATGATCATCTCAATTGATGCAGAGAAGGCCTTTCACAAAATAAAACACCACTTCATGATCAAAACACTGGAAAGAATAGGCTTTGGAGGGTTTATATCTCAACACAATAAAGGCTATATATAAAGCACCTAAAGCCCAAATAATACTTAATGGGGAAAGACTCAAGGAGTTCCAATTGAGATCAGGAACAAGACAGGGCTTCTGTCAGTGGTACAGCTGGCAAAATTTTTCTCCCATTCAGTGGGTAATCTATTGGGTCTGCTTATGGTATGTTTGTCTGTGCAAAAGCTTTTTAGTTTAATGAGATACTATTGGTTGAGTGCTTGTTTAATTTACTGGGATACTGGGGTTTTGTTTAGGAAGCCTTTCCCTACTCCTATATCATGGAGAATGCCTTTTTTTCTTCCAGTAGAAGAAGAATTTCAGATCATATATTGAGGTCTTTAATCCATTTGGACTTGATTTTTGTGTATGGAGAGATGAGTGGATCTAGTTTCATTTTTCTACATGTGGTCATTCAATTTGTCCAATTTGTCTCACCTCTGCTCTTCACCATAGTACTAGAAATACTAGCCCAAGCAATAAGAGAGGAGAAAGAAATAAAAGGGATTCAAATTGGAAAGGAAGAAGTCAAGTTAGCCCTATTTGCAGATGACATGATCCTGTACATAAATGACCCAGAAGTCTCCATCTCAAAACTTCTAAAGGTAAAGTGGCCGGGTCCCAAATAAATGCACAAAAATCAGTAGCCTTTCTATATGCAAAGGACAAATATACAGAGAAAGAAATCAGTGAGGCTGTCCCATTTTCTTTCTTTCTTTTTCTTTTTCTTTCTTTTTTCTTTCTTTCTTTCTTTCTTTCTTTCTTTCTTTCTTCTTTCTTTCTTTCTTTTGAGGGAGGGTCTCACTTTCACTCAGGCTGACCTGGAATTCACTATGTAGTTTCAGGGTGGCCTTGAACTCACAGTGATCCTCCTACCTCTATCTCCCAAGTGCTGGGATCAAAGGCATGCACCACCATGCCCGGCTCCATTTTCAATAGCAACAAAAAAATTAAATACTTTGGAATAACACTAATGAAGGATGTGAAAGACCTATATAACAAAAACGTTAAAAAAAAACCAGGCTGGAGGGATGGCTTAGTGGTTAAGGCATTTGCCTGCAAAGCCAAAGGACCCAGGTTTGATTCACCAGGACCCACATTAGCCAGGTGCACAAGGTGGTGCATGCATCTGGAGTTTGTTTGCAGTTTCTGGAGGCCCTGGCATGCCCATTCTCTCTGTGTGTTTTTCTCTCTCGCTCTTTCTCTCTGTCAAATTAAAATTAAAACCCTCAAGAAAGAAATTGAAGAGGATTTGAGAAGATGGAAAGACCTACCATACTCCTGGATAGGTAGAATTAATATTGTGAAAACAGAAATTCTACCAAAAGCAATGTACAGGTTTAACACAATTACAATAAAAATACCAGCATCTTTCTTCACAGAGATTGAAAAAATGATCTCAAAATTCATATAGAGTGGCAGCAGGCCAAACATATCCTTAGCAAACAAAACAAGACACTTCTGGAGGTATCACCATACCCAATCTAAAGCTATATTACAAAGTCATATGTAGCAGACAGCTTTAGAACTTTAGAAGCTCATCACTGAGATGAACTTCCAGAGCAGGCAAAGTTATGGAGGAAGGGATATTTATTGAAATTTACAGATACAGGGGAAATTCCATAATGGCAGAAGGAGCTGGCCTGTTTTCACAGGACCAATCACAGAGAGAAAAGCCAGAAGCCAAAAGCCACACAGCATAGCACACCTCAGGAACTCCAGCTAGGCACACTTTGAATATCTTTATATTGAAATCTCAAAGCCATCATCACACCTTAAGATCTGCCCAGAGACACTGCCTCTAGCCAGGTGCTGCAAATGCAAACTACAAACTAATAAAACACTGAATATATTGGGGACCATCTATTCAAACTACCACATTCTGCCCCTGGCCCCCAATAGATTTATGGTTATCACACATTGTAAATTTTACTCATCCAATTTCAAAGGTCCCCACAGTCTTTACCAACTTAAGATAGTTCTAAAGTCCTACGTCTCATCTAGATTTAAGATTGTCTCTTAGCTGTGAGCCCTATAAAATCAAACAAGTTATATACTTCCAACTATAGGCATGAGTAAATGTTTTCAACTGGTATAAGGCATAGCAAGGAGAGACTAGAACAATGAAAACTCAACCACCATCAAGCAATCATCAAGATTCTGCAGTTCAAGTTCAATATAACCAGAGACAGATAGTCTCCATGTTTTCCAATTCTGCCCCCCCAGCTGGGCAGAGTAGCCAGGGAAAACTTCCATCCCAAGCCAACACTGCACTCCATGGTAGCCCTTGCATAGTCCTGGTATATCCAAAACATCTTCAAGTCTCCATGCAAACCACAGTCTATCTTCCAAAGGCTCTTCTAGCCTATCAGGGCATCATGCCCTACCTTATGACATCTCAGCAGTGGCTCCTGGAACCATGTACAATTCTTGACCCCTTCATGCATTTTCCATGCTTCCAAAACTAATACCAGGTGAGTAGGACACGGCAATATTCTTAATTCAGGGACAAAATAAATTGTAACCTTGAAAAGCAGATTACTTCTCCAGTCAACGCTTCCCCAAAAGAGTTTGCAATTCTATCATAGTCTTTCCTAAGGCATCCTCTCCATTGTTTTAATGTAAAGCACTTGGGCCATCTTCTTTAAGATTGCTAATGTGTTGACAATAGCAGCTCCAGCAACCTAAAACCAGTCTCAGTGCCTCTAATTTTAACTTGCTTGAGGTTTTCCAACTTAAAAATCTTAAATCTCTCAGTCCAGTGTCTTTAGCCAAGCACATCAGTCCATTACAAATTTAACCTTGATCAAACTCTCTGGGCCTGGGAAGCAGGACACAGTCCTCCCTTATGCCAGTAGTCCAGTCCCAACAAAGTCCTTTGCAGTCTTCCCTTGAAGTTCAATACTGTCTGCACTTAGCATGCCAAAACTTTTATCAGACTAGTCTATAAAACTTGGCTTACCACTCCAGAAGGTGTCTTCAGTTGCAAGCACCAAGTCCATCCCCATTCTTCCAAAACAAAGGTTCCAAAAGACCAAAATCCACATGGTCGGGTTCATCTCAGCCCACATTCTGGTGCCAATTTTTACAGCAGAGAGCTTTAGGTTTTCTGAGATGAACTTCCAGACCAGACAAAGTTATAGAGAAAGGGATATTTACTGAAGCTTACAGATCCAGGGGAAGTTCTATAATGGCAGAAGAAGCTGGCCTGCTTTCACAGGACCAAACACAGACAGAAAAGCCACAAGCCAAAAGCCACACAGCACAACTCAGGAACTCCAGCTAGGCACAGTTTGGATATCTTTAGATTAAAATCTCAAACCCATCACCACACCTTAAGATATACCCAGTGACACTGCCTCTAGCCAGGTGCTGCAGATGCAAACTACAAACTAATAAAACACTGAATATATTGGGGCCATCTATTCAAACTACCACACCATAGTAACAAAAATAGCATGGTACTGACATAAGAACAGAAACATAGACCAATGGAATAGAATTAAAGTCCCAGACCTTAGGTCAAGTATCTATAGCTACTTGATCTTTGACAAAGGTGCCAATAATGTAGACTGGAGAAAAGACAGCATCTTTAACAAATGGTGTTGGACAAATGGAATGACCATATGTAGGAAAATGAAACTAGATGCACTCATCTCTCCATACACAAAAATCAAGACCAAATAGGTTAAAGACCTCAATATAAGACCTGAAACTCTTCTTCTACTGGAAGAAAAAATAGTCACTCTCCATGATATAGGAACAGGGAAAGACTTCTTGAACAAAACCCCAGTAGCCCAGGAAATTAAACAAGCACTCAACCAATAGGATCTCATGAAACAAAAAAGCTTTTGCACAGAAAAATATACCATAAGCAGACCCAATAGATTACCCACTGAACGGAAGAAAATTTTTGCCAGCTGTACCACTGATAGAAGCCTAATATCTAGAATCTACAAAGAACTAAAAAAAAAAAACTAAACAATAAAAAAAAAATCAAAAACCCATTCCAAAAGTGGGGCAGAGAACTGAATAGGATGTTCTCAGAGGAAGAATTACAAATGGCTATCAGTAAGAAAAATGACAGTGAAATATGTAGAAAAATGGTCAAACTTGGAACAGATCATACTCAGCAAACACACAATCACAGAAAGACAATCACCACATGCTCTCATTCATCTGTGGCTCCTGACCTGGATCAGCTCAAGTTGCTGACATACCAAAGAGGCATCTCAAGGCCTGGACAATAGGGAGAGTAGGGCTTGGGGAGAGGGAAAGAATGTGGGGGAGGGACACAAAACTGAACCCAAATTGCACTGGTACCATAGAATCCTATATCCTGGAAGATAGACTAAAAGGTTGAACCATCAACAGGACCTTAGGGGGAACACTTGAATTGAAGGACCCTGGAGAGGGTGCAATGAAGCCTAATCTTAAATTTCTCCTGTTTCTCTCTTTCTTTTTTTTCTCCTTTCTTTTTCTTTTTTCTTTTCCCTTGGTACTGGCCTATAACTCCCAGTACCAGGATGTGGTTAATACCCACAATTAGCTGTTGATCAGAGACCTACAAGGTATTCCAAAATAAGACAAACTTCTGTCAGAGCACTTGATTACCCACCAGAGTTTAATCGTAAGACCCTACTGCTGAAGACACCATATGCTGTTGGCACAGAGCATGGAGAGACCTGGCTGGAATCTGGAAGAGAGACAGTTCCCAGACAGTTAGCCCATCTAGTGCTGGAAGATGCTACATGAAAAGTGGCCAACATCTGTCCGAGCAACTCAAGGTCTAAACTACTCAGAAACAAAAATCCTGATATGATGTTCTTACAAGTGCAATAGTGGCACACATTCATGGTGGGTAAACAACTGCTCTTGGATTGGCTAACAGATCCACTCAGTGGAAAGGAAACCATATCTGCAACTTGGAAATAAGTCAGAATCATATCCAGATAATGATTCTGCTTTCCAATATCAAGTCCCCACTAATCTTGGGCTATAAGAGGGTCTACACCCATTAAATTCTCTCTAAATTAATAATGGTTATCCCATTTAACCTGTGCTGACTTCACTCTCTGTCAGAAAATCTGCTTCTCTTTCTCAGATGGGAGCAGGACCTGAGGAGACAAATGACCCATGGCACTTCCCCCTGAACCCAGCTGAAACCACAGAGGAATTGGGGAAATGAGCAAGAGTTCTGCTTTCTCAGTGAACCTGATATCAGCACAAGGGTGACAGAGATAGACACCAAGGACACTCAACACCTACCAAACCAGAGATCCAGAGGCTCCTAAGAGCCTATTACTGAAGTAGACTTAAAATGCACCCAACATGGCTCAGGGAATTTTGTGGAAGAGGGAGTAGAAAGATTGTTAGAGCCATAAGTTGGGACATTATGCACCAAGACATTGCCTCTCCCCCCATAAGTGACCACTGCCCCCACATTGCACAACCCACAACCCCCATGGGGATGACCTGCATCCCCAATGAGAAGGGACCCTTTAGAAAATGGGCAAGGCCAGGCATGGTGGTGTATGCCTTTAAGCCCAGCAATTTGGAGGCAGAGGTAGGAGGATTACCATTAGTTCAAGGCCAGTCTGAGACTACATAATGAATTCCAGGTCAACCTGGACTAGAGTGGAACCCCACCTCACAAAAAATAAAATAAGTAAATAAAATAAAATAAAATAAAATAAAATAATATATTTTAAAAACTCAGTGAAGAAGCCAGGTGTGGTGGCACATGCCTTTAATCTCAGCACTGGGGAGGCAGAGGTAGGAGGATCACTGTGAGTTCGAGGCTACTCTGAGACTACATGGTGAATTCCAAGTCAGCCTGAGCTAGAGTGAGACACTATCTCGAAAAACCAAAAAAAAAAAAAAAAAAAAAAAAAAAAAAAAACCACACAAACCTCAGTAAAGCCACAGGGATGACATACATCTTTAGTCTCAGCACTCTGTAGGCTGATGTAGAAGGATCACAGTGCTTGCTTGCAGAGCTAATGATCTGAGTTCCATACACCAGTACCCATGTAAAGCCAGAAGCACAAAGTGGAACATTTGTTTGGAGTCCATTTACAGTGGCTGGAGGCCATGATGCACCCATTCTCTCCATTTGTCTCTCTTCTATATCTCTCTGTTTGCAAATATATAAATAATTTTTTAAATCTTTAGTGGGTCACAAAAAAGATGGAAGTAGGAGGGAGATTACTTGGAAAGAAGCTCAGTGAGAGGGTAATGGGTATGAAAATGATCAAAATATATCATATACATATATGAAATTACAAAACATTGATTTTTTTCTTAGTTTTTTGAGGTAGTGTCTCATTCTAGCCCAGGATGAACTGGAATTCACTATGTAGACTCAGGGTGGCCTCAAACTCATGGCAATCCTCCTACTTCTGCCTCCTGAGTTCTGGGATTAAAGGTATGCACCACCATGCCTGGCTTAATATAATTTTTCTTTAATTTTTATTTTTATTGACAACTTCTTTAATTGTAGACAATATCCCATGTTATTTCCCACCCTCCCCACTTTCCCTTTGAAACTTCACTATCCATCATATCCCCTCCCCCTCTCAATCAGTCTCTCTTTTCAGTTTGATGTCATGATCTTCTTCCTATTATGATGGTCTTATGAAGGTAGTGTCAGGCACTGTGAGGTCATGGATATCCAGGCCATTTTGTGTCTGGAGGAGCATGTTGTAAGGAGTCCTACTCTTCCTTTGGCTCTTACATTCTTTCTGCCCCCTCTTCCACAATGGACCCTGAGCCTTGGAAGATAGGTTTGTGAGTTTCAGTGCTGAGCACTCCTCTGTCACTTCTTCTCAGCACCATGGTGCCTTCTCTGAATCATCCCAAGGTTGCTACCATCTGAAAAGAGAAGCTTCTCTAACCAAAAGTGAGAGAAGCATTAATATATGGGTATGGACATTAAGAGAAGTGCTTACTGGGCCATTTGATGAGCATAGTATATACATTTAGCGAGACTCCACAGACATTACACCCTTATGGCTCATGACTACCCTGTCGTACAGGAGCGGGCCTCCAGTCCAATTAGAGAGCAGTTGGTTTCCCCCATAACAGACATGCCATTATTGCACCCACTGGCTGAATTGGCCTGGCTGGCCAAATTTAAAGCTTGCAGTGTTCACTGTTGAGTACCTTCACTGGTGTTTTCTCTCTCCCATTGACCTGCATACAGTGTAGCTTTTTCCAACTTTCTGTCAGCTGGTCCTCATGGAGGAGGCTTTCAGCTCATCTCCAGCAGGTTTTCTCAGTGAACTTGCCACCCAAGTATGTGGAGTCTTTAGCAATAGAGTCTTACCATCTATTCCTGGTGGGAAACCAAGGGCCTTGGCAATGGTCTATAATGTTTGGGGGGTATCTGTGACCTCCCTGGCCAGCAACTCACTGGAAGGTATCCCATCCCTGGCACTGAAAAGTTTCTAGTAACAATCTGTGGCTTTTTTTTTTTTTTTTTTTTTTTTTTTTTGGTTTTTCAAGGTAGGGTCTCACTCTGGTCCAGGCTGACCTGGAATTAACTATGTAGTCTCAGGGTGGCCTTGAACTCTCGGCGATCCTCCTACCTCTGCCTCCCAAGTGCTGGGATTAAAGGCGTGCACCACCATGCCCTGATAATCTGTGGCTTTTGAGTATTCCATTGTCCAGAAAAATAGGTTTCCATATGACTTATTTATATCCTCTTAGATTTTGATTAGCCCTCCCTCCACTGTTCCTTTAATCAATCTCTTCCCCTGAACTCACTTAGGCCTTTTCATCCCCATTAATCTGTTCTTCTACTTACATATATACAGTACCATCCTATTAAGTCCCCCCTCCCTCCCTTTCTGTTCTCTTTATAACCCCTTTCTAGCTTACTGGCTTCTGCTACTGAGTTTTATTTTTACTCACTTAGAAGTCCAACCATTTGTAGCTAGGATCCACATATGAGAGAGAACATGTGACATTTGGCTTTCTGAGCCTGGGTTACCTCACTAAGTATAATCCTTTCCAGATCCATCCATTTTCCAGAAAATTTCATAACTTCATTTTTCTTTACCGCTGAGTAGAACTTCATTGTGTAAATGTGCCCCATCTTCATTATGCACTCATCAGTTGAGGGACATCTAGGCTGGTTCCATTTGCTAGCTATTCTGAATAGAGCAGCAATAAACATGGATGAGCAAGTATCTCTACGATACTGAGATGAGTCCTTAGGATATATGCCTAGGAGTGGTATAGCTGGGTCATATGGGAGATCTATATTTAGCTGTCTCAGGAACCTCCACACTGATTTCCACAATGGCTGGACCAGGTTGCATTCCCATCAATAGTGTAGAAGGGTTCCTCTTTTTCTGCATCCTCGCCAGCATTTATAGTCATTTGTTTTCATGATGGTAACCAATCTGACAGGAGTGAGATGGAATCTCAAGGTAGTTTTAATCTGCATTTCCCTGATGACTAGGGATGTAGAAAATTTTTTTAGATGTTTATATGCCATCTGTATTTCTTCTGAGAACTCTCTATTTAGTTTCATAGCCCATTTTAAAAATTTTAATTATTATTATTTTTATTGACAACTTCTATACTTACATACAAAAAACACATGATATTTCTCTCCCTCCCCCCATCCCACTTTACAACTCCAATCTCCATCATATTCCCTCCCTCTCTCCATTAGTCTCTCTTTTACTTATTTATTTATTTATTTATTTATTTTGGTTTTGCAAGGTAGGGTCTCACTCTGGTCCAGGCTTACCTGCAATTAACTATGTAGTCTTAGGGTGGCCTCGAACTCTCGGTGATCCTCCTACTTCTGCCTCCCGAGTGCTGGGATTAAAGGCATGTGCCACCATGCCTGGCTTTTAGTCTCTCTTTTAATTTGATGTCATCATGTTTTTCTTCTATTTTGAGGGTCTTATGAAGGTATTGCTAGGCACTGCAAGGTCATGGAGATTGAGGCCAATTTCTGTCTGGGCAGTTGCATTATAAGAAGTCATACCCTTCCTTTGGCTCTTCCATTCTATCCGCCCCCTCTTCCGTAATGGGCCCTGAGCCTTGGAGGTTGTGATCGAGGTTTTTCAGTGCTGAGCACTCCTCCATCCCTTCTTCTCAGCACTATGTTGCCTTTGGGGTCATCCCAGTGGTCATTGCCATCTGAAAAGATAAGCTTCTCTAACCAGAAATGAGAGTAGCATTAATATGTGAATATGAACATTAAGCATAGTGCTTTCAGGGTAGGTTGGTGGGAATAATATATACATTTAGCCATACAAGCACAGGCTTTATACCCCTAAGGCTCATGACCTCCCCTGTCATAGACTTTTGTTTAGGTTTTTCAGTACCAGGTATGTATTCCCTCCCATAGAGAGGGCCTTCAGTCCAATTATGGAGAAGTTGGTTACCCCAAGAGCAGACATGCCTGTATGGCCAAACTTGAATTTTCAGCATCCACTGTTTTCATCTGTCTCCCATAGGGCTCATGCCCTGCGGCTTTTTTCCAGCTTTCAGTTGGCTGGTCTACAGGGAGAAGGTTTTCTGCTCAGCACCAGCTTGCTTTCTCAGTGACCTTGCCTCTCAGGCAAGAGATGTCTTCAGCAATAGGGTATTATCATCTGTTTCTCAAGGGCAACCAAGGGCTTTGGCAATAGCCTTTAATGTTTTGGAGGCTACTGGGACCTCCTTGGTCAACAACTCACTTGAAAGTATCCCATTCCAGGCAGTGAAAATTTTCTAGTAACAGTCTTAACAGTCTACAGCTTCTGGATGTGCCATTATTCAAAAAAGTAGGTTTACATAAGTCTTATTCACACTAGCTTGAATTTTTATTGTCCCTCCCCCTGCCCTTCTTTTAAGCATTCTCTTCCCATGGCCTCACTTAGGCCATTCCCCTCCCTGTAATCAGTTCTTCTACTTACATATGTGCAATACCATACACTTAAATCCTTCCCTTTCCTCCCTCCCTTATATCTTTTACCAGCTTAGTGGTTTCTAGTACCTATTTTTGGTTCCATTTCACACATAAGTCTATACATTTGTAGCTAGGATCCACATATGAGAGAGAACATGTGACATTTGGCTTCCTGAGCCTGGGTTACCTCACTTAACATAATCCTTTCCAGATCCATCCATTTCCCTGAAAATTTCATAATTTAATTTTTCTTTAGCACTGAGTAGAACTCCATTGTGTAAATGTACCACAACTTCATTATCCATTCATTTGTAGAGGGACATCTAGGCTGGTTTCATTTCTTAGCTATTGTGAATAGAGCAGCAATAAACATGGTTGTGCAAGTATCTCTAAGGTAGTGAGAAGAGTCCTCTGGATATATGCCTAGGAGTGCTATAGCTGGATCATATGGTAAATCTAGTTTTAGCTGTCTCAAGAACCTCCACACTGATTTCCACAATGGCTGGACCAGATTACATTCCCACCAACAGTGTAGAAGTGTTCCTTTTATTTCCACATCCACGCCAACACTTATTGTCATTTGTTTTCTTGATTATAGCCATTCTGACAGGAGTGAAATGGAATCTCAAAGTGGTTTTAATTTGCATTTCCCTGATGGCTAAGGATGTGTAACACTTTTTAAGATTTTTATATGCCATCTGTATTTTGTCTTCTGAGAACTCTCTATTTAGTTCCATAGCCCATTTTTTAACTGGGTTGTTTGATTTCTTATTATTCTGTTTTTTGAGTTCTTTGTATATTCTGGATATGAATCCTTTGTCAGATGTATAGCTGGCAAAGATTTCTCCCATTCTGTAGGTTGTCTTTTTGCTCTATTCACTGTGTCCTTTGCTATACAAAAGCTTTGTAATTTCATAAGGTCCCAGTGGTTGATTAGTGGTTTTATTCCCTGAGAAATTGGAGTTATATTCAGAAAGTCCTTGCCTATGCCAATATGTTGAAGGGTTTCCCCTACCTTTTCGTCTAGCAGTTTCAGAGTTTCAGTTCTGTTATTAAGGTCCCTGATCCATTTGGACTTGACTCTTGTGCATGGAGAGAGACAAGGTTCTATGTTTATCCTTTTATATACAGATGTCCAGTTTTCCCAGCACCAGTTGTTAAAGAGGCTATCTTTTCTCCAATGAATATTTTTGGCATTTTTATCAATAATCAGGTGGCTATAGTTGCCTGGATTAATATTTGGGTCTTCTATTCTGTTCAATTGATCTACCTGTCTGTCCTCATGCCAGTAACATGATGTTTTTGTTACTATGGCTTTGTAATATAACTTCAAATCGGGTATTGTAATACCACCAGCCTGATTTTTGTTGAGCAAAATTATTTTGGCTATTCGAGGTTTTTTGTGTTTCCAGATGAATTTTAGGATTTTTTTTTCTATTTCTGTGAAGAATGCTACTGGGATTTTAATGGGGATCACATTAAATGTGTAGATTGCTTCTGGTAAGATTAACATTTTCACAATATTGATTCTTCCAATCCAGGAGCATGGAATGTCTTTCCTTTTCCTTGTGTCTTCTGCAATTTGTTGCTCAAGTTTTTTAAAGTTCTCATTGTAGAGATCCTTCACTTCCTTGGTTAAGTTTATTCCAAGGTTTTTTTTTTTTTTTTTTTTTTTTTTTTTTGAGGCAATTGTGAATGGGAGAGATTCCTTGATTTCATCCTCTGCACATTTGTTGTTAGTGTATAGAAAAGCTACTGATTTCTGTGTGTTTATTTTGTATCCTGCTACATTGCTAAAAGTGTTTATCAGCTCTAACAGTTTGCTGGTAGAGTCTTTAGGGTCTGTTATGTATAGAATCATATTGTCTGCAAATAATGATAATTTGATCTCTTCCCTTCCAATTTGTATCCCTTTTATGAGTGTCTCTTGCCTTATTGCTATGGCTAAGACTTCCAGTACTATATTAAATAGTAGTGGGGAAAGTGGACACCCTTGTCTTGTTCCTGAATTTAGAGGAAAAGCTTCAAGTTTTTCCCCATTTAGTATTATGTTGGCTGTAGGATTGTCATAGATAGCTTTTATTGTGTTGAGATATGTTCCTTCTATTCCCAGTTTCTGTAATACTTTCACCATGAAGGGGTGTTGGATTTTGTCAAATGCCTTTTCTGCATCTATTGAGATGACCATGTGATTTTTGTCATTCAGGCCATTTATATGGTGCATTACATTTATGGATTTGTGTATGTTGAACCATCCCTGCATCTCTAGGATAAAGCCTACTTGGTTGGGGTGAATAATATTTCTGATATATTCTTGTATTCTGTTTGCCAGTATTTTGTTGAGAATTTTTGCATCTATGTTCATGAGGGAGATTGGTCTGTAATTTTCTTTTTTTGATCTGTCTTTGTCAATTTGGGTATCAGGGTGATGCTGGCTTTATAGAAGGATTTTGGTAGAATTCCTTCCTTTTCTATTTCATGGAAAAGTTTGAGAAGCATTGGTGTTAGATCTTTCAGGAATGTCTGGTAAAATTCAGCAGTGAATCCATCTGGGCCTGGGCTTTTTTTAGTTGGGAGTCTTTTTATGACTGCTTGGATCTCTGTGGTTGTTATAGGTCTATTTAAATGGTTTATCTCATCTTGATTTAATTTTGGTAGGTCATATGAATCGAGGAAATCATCCATTTCTTTCAGGTTTTCAAACTTAGAGGCATATATATTCTTAAAGTATGTCCATATGATTTTCTGAATTTCTTTGTTATCTGTTGTGATGTTGCCTTTTTCATCTCTAATTTTATCAATTTTTGTC
Source organism: Orientallactaga sibirica (assembly GCA_036365145.1). Classification (NCBI taxonomy): domain Eukaryota; kingdom Metazoa; phylum Chordata; class Mammalia; order Rodentia; family Dipodidae; genus Orientallactaga; species Orientallactaga sibirica. The sequence continues at coordinate 46,473,293 of JAEOAD010000011.1, read as the reverse complement.
TCTTTTCTCTTTCTTTTGGTCTGATTTGCTAAGGGGTTGTCAATCTTGTTTATCCTTTCAAAGAACCAACTCTTTGTTTCATTGATTAATTTTTCATTGTTTTTTTTTTTTGGTTTTCATTTTGTTATTTTCTGCCCTAACCTTTATTATTTCTTCCCATCTACTGATTTTTGGTTTGCCTTGTTCTTCTCTTTCCAAGGCCTTAATGTGAAGCATTAAATTGTTTAGTTGTGAACTCTCTAATTTCTTTCTTTCTTTCTTTCTTTCTTTCTTTCTTTCTTTCTTTTTTTTTTTTTTGGTTTTTTGAGGTAGGGTCTCACTCTGGCCCAGGCTGACCTGGAATTAACTATGTAGTCTCAGGGTGGCCTTGAACTCACGGCAATCCTCCTACCTCTGCCTCCCGAGTGCTGGGATTAAAGGCGTGCACCACCATGCCCAGCTCTAATTTCTTAATATAGGCACTTAGAGCTATAAATTTCCCTCATAGGACTGTCTTCATTGTGTCCCCAAGGTTTTGGTATGTTGTATTCTCATCATCATTTGATTCTATGAATTTCTTGATTTCCTTTTTAATTTTTTCAATGACATTGTTCAATAATGTACCGTTTATTCTCCATGAATTTCTGTATGCTCTGTAGTTTTTCTTGTTGCTGATTTGCAGTTTAATCCCAATGTGGTCAGATAGCATACAAAGGATTATTTCAAATTTCCTGTATTTGTTAAGATTTGATTTGTGGCCTATTATATGGTCTATTTTAGAGAATGTCCCATGTGCTGCTGAGAAGAATGTATATTCTGCAGCATTTGGATGGAATGTTCTGTATATATCTGTTAGGCCCATCTGTTCCATGATATCATTTAATGCAGATGTCTCTCTGTTTATTTTTTATTGGGTAGACCTGTCAAGTGATGAGAGTGGGGTATTGAAGTCACCCACTACTATTGTGTTAGGAGTTATCTCTGACCTTAAGTCTAATAGTGTTTGTTTGATGAAATTGGGAGCCCCCATGTTAGGACCATATATGTTTAGGATTGTGATGTCCTCCTGTTGGAGTGTTCCTTTAATCAGTATAAAGTAACCTGCTTTATCTTTCCTCACTAATGTTGGTTTGAAGTCCATCCCGTCAGAAATTAGGATTGCAACCCTTTCTTGTTTCCTAGGCCCATTTGCTTGAAATACCTTTTTCCAATCTTTCACCCTAAGAAGGTTTCTATCTTTTAATGAGAGGTGAGTTTCCTGGAGGGAACAGATGGTAGGATCCTGCTTTTTTAACCCAGTCTGCAAGTCTGTGTCTTTTGGTTGGGGCATTGAGGCCATTGATATTAAGAGTTATTATTGAAAGATATGTATTTGATCTCTCCATTTTTCTTGTTTTGTAGTTCTTCCTGGTTTTCCCTTTACTCACTTGTTTTAACTGTTATTTGAGTATGGTTTATTTTTTCCTATTTCCTGCTGTATGTGTTTTGCTTTCTCTTCAGTGTGAATGATTCCTGCAAGTATTTTCTGTAGAGCTGGTTTAGTTGCCATAAATTCCTTTAGCCTGTCTTTGTTATGGAATTTCCTTATTTCTCCATCAATTTGGATAGATAGCTTTGCAGGATAAAGTAATCTTGTTTGACAGTTTATCTTTCAGAACTTGGAATACATCACTCCAGGTCCTTCTGGCTTTTAAAGATTGTGTTCAGTAATCTGCTGTGATCTTGATGGGTTTTCCTTTGAAGGTCATTTGATTTTTCTCTGTAACTGCTTTCAATATATTTTCTTTGGTTTGTGCATTTAGTAGTTTAATTATAACATGGCAAGAAGAGGATCTTTCTATGTTTTGTCTGTTTGGTGTTCTAAATGCTTTTTGTATCTGCATTGGCATTTCTTTCCCAATTTGGGGAAATTTTTTTCCATGATTTTGTGGAAAACACCTACTAAGCCTCTGGATTGAAATTCTTCCCCTTCTGCTATACCTTGAATTCTTATGTTTGATCTTTTCATAGTGTCCTGCATGTCTTGGAGTTCCCATTCATACCTTTCTATTAGCTTGTCTTTCTCCTTGTTGGGCTGTGATAGGTCTGCCATCTGGTCTTCTAGTTTAGATATTCTGCCCTCTCCTTCATCCATTCTACTGGTGAGACTTTCCACAGAGTTTTTTTATTCACTGACTGTGTTCTTCAGAGCTAGGATTTCAGCCTGGTTTTTCTTCAGTATTTCTATTTCCTTATTCATATCCTGTAATGACCTTTTTATTTCATTAAGCTGTTTTTCTGAATTCTCTTTCAAGAGTTTGTTTTCCACTTTAATTCCTTTGTTTTCTTCTCAGATTCCTTTAATTTATTCTTTTAATTCTTCTTTCATTTCTTTTAGTATAGATATCTTCATTCTTTTGAAATCTTTGTCAGGAATTTCATCTAAACAGTCTCACTGGTGAACAATTCTGATGGATGTGTAATTTTTGGTGGGATTGCATTGTCTTGATTCTTTGTGTTTCTTGTATTATAATGTAGTGACTTTTGCATCCTGGTTTGATTTGATGCTTAGGTTTTCTATTTATCTGCAGTGTTCTTAGGTGTGGTTAACCACCTTTATATACTTTCAGGATATGAATTTAAGGTGCCAAGTGTAGCACTTGTACCCAAGTCCAACCTCAGAAGTAATCCTAACTGTTGAATTTGTTTGTTAAACAAGTACTGTAGTGGACTGGTGGAACAATTTAGTAGCAAGTTCTAAACTCAACTGACCAAAATAACACATTCAATTAACATGAGCAGCAAGTATACAAGTGTGGGAATTGAAACAAACAGTCTTATAAGGACAAAATCCCTAAGGGTATGTGTTGCTCCACACCCTTAAACCTGTCAGTTAGGAATCAAACCCTGCCCCCAATAATGACAGAAGCAAAAGATAAAGGCCCTTTAAATCTAAAAGTATTACAGGCAGCAATATTCAACACCTCATATTCAGCTTATTTGAAAATGGTAAGGCCAACCACAGATATGTAACCCATAACCTGCCCTGATCTGGAAAGAGAGGTTAGCACTTCCAATGCAGGCCTTTGTTACCTTTTGGTGTGGCTTCCAAAATCTCCAATGCTGAGTTCCCACCTCATTCCCTGAGCTGTGGAGCTTGGCTCAGCTGTTCTGGATGCGGTGTTGGTGATGTGGTACATAGCTGTGGCTAGTTACTGAATTCTGCCAGTTCACTGGGGTTCTGATGGTTGAGGGATGGGCAAGTTCAGGAAGCCTGTAGTAGTTCACACTGTTCCCCTGTATCTCTTTCAGTAGCTCAGCAGAATTTTCTTAAATTTCTGTGCTCTGTGAGGAGACTTATGAGGTTGGAAAGTTCCCCTTTTTTGGGGGGGGCAGCGGTTGCAGCAGAGGCTCAGCAGTTCTGGGAGGTGGCTTGGAACCTTGGTTTGGAGTGGCAGCTTGGAGCCACTGTGGAGCAGGCTGCCATGGGTCAGACCGCAATCTCCACAGTGGGATTCTGGCCGTCTCCTGCTTTTCCGCTGTTTCCCAGACAAAAATATTCTGCTCTTTTCCGAAGAAGAGTGTAGTTTTGCTTAAAACCCTCCTTGATCTGGTTTGGCATGGCTCCTATGCTGCCATCTTACTTGGAAGTCCCCCATAGCCCATTTTTTAATTGGGTTGTTTGATTTCTTATTTTTTAATTTTTTGAGTTCTTTGTATATCCTGTATATTAACCCTCTGTCAGATGTATAGCTGGCAAAGATTTTCACCCATTCTGTAGGTTGCCTCTTTGTTCTATTCACAGCATCCTTAGCTGTACAAAAGCTTTGGAATTTCATGAGGTTCCAGCGGTTGATCTGTTGTTTTATTTCCTGAGCGATTGGGGTTATATTCAGAAAGTCTTTGCGAAGACTGATATGTTGATGGGTTTCCCCTACTTTTTCCTCTAGTAGTTTCAGAGTTTCAGGTATGATATTAAGGTCTTTGATCCATGTGGACTTGATTCTTGTTCATGGAGAGAGATAAGTATCTATTTTCATTCTTATACAGATGCATATCCAGTTTTACCTGCACCATTTGCTGAAGAGACTGTCTTTTCTCCAATGAGTGTTATTAGCATTTTTGTCAAAGATCAGGTGGGTATAGCTACCCAGACTTACATCAGGGTCCTCTAATCTGTTCCATTGATCTACATGTCTGTTTTTGTACCGGTACCATGCTGTTTTTGTTCTATGGCTTTGTAATATAGGTTAAAATCATGTGTGGTGATACCACCAGCCTTATTTTTGTTGCTCAAAATTATTTTAGATATATGAGGTTGTTTGTACTTCCAAATGAATTTTTGGATTGTTTTTTCTATTTCTGTGAAGAATGCCATTGGAATTTTGATGGGGATTGCATTAAATGTGTAGATTGCTTTTGGTAGGATTGCCATTTTCATAATATTGATTCTTCTGATCCAAGAACAGGGGATGTTTTTCCACTTTCTAGTGTCTTCTGCAATTTATCACTTGAATGTTTTAAAGTTCTCCTTGTAGAGATCCTTTACTTCCTTGGTTAGGTTTATCCCAAGGTACTTTATTATTTTTTTGATGCAATTGTGAATGGGAGTGATTCTCTGATTTCATCTTCTGTGTGTTTGTTGTTAGCATATAGGAAGGCTACTGATTTCTGTGTGTTTATTTTGTATCCTGCTACTATAGGTGTTTATGAGCTCTAACAGTCTGCTGGTAGAGTCTTTAGGGTCCTTTATGTACAGAATCATATCATCTGTAATAATGATAACTTGATCTCTTCCTTTCCAATTTGTATCCCTTTTATGTGTGTCTCTTGCCTTATTGTTATGGCTAAGACTTCCAGTACTATATTTAAAAAAAAAGTGGGGACAGTGGACACCTTTGTCTTGTGCCTTAATTTAGTGGAAAAGCTTCATTTAGTATTTATTTAGCATTTAGTATTATGTTGGCTGTGGGTTTGTCATAAAAAGCCTTTATTATGTTGAGATATGTTCCTTCTATTCCCAGTCTCTGTAGGACTTTTATCCTGAAGGGATGTTGGATTTTGTCAAATGCTTTTTCTGCATCTAATGAGATGATCATGCTCCACACCAGCTTGCTTTCTCAGTGACCTTGCCTCTCAGGCAAGAGATGTCTTCAGCAATAGGGTCTTACTATCTGTTTCTCAGGGGAAACCAAGGGCTTTGGCAAAAGCCTTTAATGTTTTGGAGGGTACTGGGACCTCCTTGGCCAACAACTCACTGGAAGGTATCCCATCCCAGGTACTGAAAATTTTCTAGTAACAGTCTACAGCTTCTAGATGTACCATTATTCAAAAAAGTAGTTTTACATAAGTCTTATTCACAATCTTTTGAAATTAGATTGACCCTCCACTTGCCCTTCTTTTATGCATTCTCTACCCATGGCCTTGGTTAGGCCATTCCCCTCCTTGTAATCAGTCCTTCCACTTACATATGTGCAATACCATACACTTCAGTCCTTCCCTTTCCTCCGTCCCTTATAGCCTTTTACCAGCTTACTGGTTTCTGGTACCAATTTTTGGTTCCAGTTCACACACAAGTCTGTCTATTTGTAGCTAGGATCCACATATGAGAGAGAACATGTGACGTTTGGCTTTCTGAGCCTGGGTTACTTCACTTAGTATAATCCTTTCCAGATCCATCCATTTCCCTGCAAATTTCATAATTTCATTTTTCTTTACCGCTGAGTAGAACTCCATTGTGTAAATGTACCACATCTTTATTATCCATTCATTTGTGGTGGGACATCTAGGCTGCTTCCATTTCCTAGCTATTGTGAATAGAGTGGCAATAAACATGGTTTTGCAAGTATCTCTAAGGAAGTGAGAAGAGTCTTCTGGATATATGCCTAGGAGTGCTATAGCTGGATCATATGGTAAATCTATTTCTAGCTGTCTCAAAAACCTCCACACTGATTTCCACAAAGGTTGGACCAGATTACATTCCCACCAACAGTGTAGAAGTGTTCCTCTTTTTCCGCATCCACGCCAACACTTATTGTCATTTGTTTTCTTGATGGAAGCCATTCTGACAGGAGTGAAATGGAATCTCAAAGTGGTTTTAATTTGCATTTCCCTGATGGCTAAGGATGTGGAACACTTTTTCAGATGTTTATATGCCATCTGAAATTCATCTTCTGTGAATTCTCTATTTAGTTCCATAGCCCATTTTTTAACTGGGTTGTTTGAATTCTTATTATTCTGTTTTTTGAGTTCTTTGTATATTCTGGATATTAATCCTCTGTCAGATGTATAGCTGGCAAAGATTTTCTCCCATTCTGTAGGTTGTCTTTTTGCTCTACTCACAGTGTCCTTTGCTGTACAAAAGCTTTGTAATTTCATAAGGTCCCATTGGTTGATTAGTGATTTTATTTGCTGAGCAATTGGGGTTATATTCAGAAAGTCCTTACCTATGCCAATATGTTGAAGGGTTTCCCCTACTTTTTCCTCCAGCAGGTTCAGAGTTTCAGGTCTGATATCAAGGTCCCTGATCCATTTGGATTTGACTCTTGTGCATGGAGAAAGACAAGGATCTATGTTTATCCTTTTACATACCGATGTCCAGTTTTCCCAACACCACTTGTTAAAGAGGCTATCTTTTCTCCAATTAATATTTTTGGCATTTTTGTCAAAAATCAGGTGGCTGTAGCTGCTTGGATTAATATTTGGGTCTTCTATTCTGTTCCATTGATCTACCTGTCTGTCCTTGTGCCAGTACCATGCTGTTTTTGTTACTATGGCTTTGTAATATAACTTAAAATCGGGTATGGTTATACCACCTGCCTGATTTTTGTTTCACAAAATTGTTTTGGCTATTCGAGGTTTTTTGTGTTTCCAGATGAATTTTAGGATTGTTTTTTCTATTTCCGTGAAGAAAGCTATTGGGATTTTAATAGGGATCGCATTAAATGTATAGATTGCTTTTGGTAAGATTGACATTTTCACAATATTGATTCTTCCAATCCAGGAGCATGGGATGTCTTTCCATTTCCTTGTGTCTTCTGTAATTTGTCGCTCGAGTTTTTTAAAGTTCTCATTGTAGAGATCCTTCACTTCCTTGGTTAAGTTTATTCCAAGGTTTTTTTTTTTTTTTTTTTTTTTTTGAGGCAATTGTGAATGGGAGAGATTCCTGATTTCATCCTCTGCACGTTTGTTGTTAGTATATAGAAAAGCTACTGATTTCTGTGTGTTTATTTTGTATCCTGCTACATTGCTAAAAGTGTTTATCAGCTCTAACAGTTTGCAGGTAGAGACTTTAGGGTCTGTTAGGTATAGAATCATATCGTCTGCAAATAATGATAATTTGATCTCTTCCCTTCTGATTTGTATCCCCTTTATGAGTGTCTCTTGCCTTATTGCTGTGGCTAAGACTTCCAGTACTATATTAAATAGTAGTGGGGAAAGTGGACACCCTTGTCTTGTTCCTGAATTTAGAGGAAAAGCTTCAAGTTTTTCCCCATTTAGTATTATGTTGGCTGTAGGTTTGTCATAAATAGCTTTTATTATGTTGAGATATGCTCCTTCTATTCCCAGTTTCTGTAATACTTTCACCATGAAGGGGTGTTGGATTTTGTCAAATGCCTTTTCTGCATCTATTGAGATGACCATATGATTTTTGTCCTTCAGACCATTTATATGGTGTATTACATTTATGGATTTGCATATGTTGAACCATCCCTGCATCTCTGGGATAAAGCCTACTTGGTCAGGGTGAATAATCTTTCTGATAAATTCTTGTATTCTGTTTGCCAGTATTTTGTTGAGAATTTTTGCATCCATGTTCATGAGGGAGATTGGTCTATAATTTTCTTTTTTTGATCTGTCTTTGTCCGGTTTGGGTATCAGGGTGATGCTGGCTTCATGGAAGGATTTTGGTAGAGTTCCTTCCTTTTCTATTTTATGGAAAAGTTTGAGAAGCATTGGCGTTAGATCCTCCAGGAATGTCTGGTAAAATTCAGCAGTGAATCCATCTGGGCCTGGGCTTTTTTAGTTGGGAGACTTTTTATAACTGCTTGAATCTCTGTGGTTGTTATAGTTCTATTTAAATGGTTTATCTCTTCTTGATTTAATTTTGGTAGGTCATATGAATCAAGGAATTCATCCATTTCTTTCAGGTTTTCAAACTTAGAGGCATATATATTCTTAAAGTATGTCCGTATGATTTTCTGAATTTCTTTGGTATCTGTTGTGATGTTGCCTTTTTCATCTGTAATTTTATCAATTTTTGTCTCTTCTCTCTTTCTTTTGGTCAGATTTGCTAAGGGTTTGTCAATCTTGTTTATCCTTTCAAAGAACCAACTCTTTGTTTTATTGATCTTTTTGATTGTTTTTTTGGTTTCCATTTCATTAATTTCTGCCCTAACCTTTATTATTTCTTCCCGTCTACTAATTTTTGGTTTGCCTTGTTCTTCTTTTTCCAAGGCCTTAAGGTGAAGCATTAAATTGTTTAGTTGTGAACTCTCCAATTTCTTAATATATGCACTTAGGGCTATAATTTTCCCTCGTAGGACTGCCTTCATTGTGTCCCAAAGGTTTTGGTATGTTGTATTCTCATCATCATTTGATTCTACGAATTTCTTGATTTCCTTTTTAATCTCTTCAGTGACCCATACATCATTCAATAAAGTGCTGTTTAGTCTCCATGAGTTTCTGTATGCTCTGTATATTTTCTTGTTGCTGATTTGCAGTTTAATCCCATTGTGGTCAGACAATGTACAAGGGATTATTTCAATTTTCCTGTATTTGTTAAGATTTGATTTGTGTCCTAGTATATGGTCTATTTTAGAAAATGTCCCGTGTGCTGCTGAGAAAAATGTATATTCTGCAGCATTTGGATGGAATGTTCTGTAAATATCTGTTAGGTCCATTTGTTCCATGGTATCATTTAATGCAGATGTCTCTCTGTTTATTTTTTATTGGGTAGACCTGTTAAGTGATGAGAGTGGGGTATTGAAGTCCCCCACTACTATTGTGTTAGGAGATATCTCTGACCTTAATTCTAATAGTGTTTGTTTGATGAAATTGGGAGCCCCCATGTTAGGGGCATATATGTTTAGGATTGTAATGTCCTCCTGTTGGAGTGTTCCTTTAATCAGTATAAAGTGACCTTCTTTATCTTTCCTCACAAATGTTGGATTGAAGTCTATCTTGTCAGAAATTAAAATAGCAACCCCTGCTTGCTTTCTAGGCCCATTTGCTTGAAATACCTTTTTCCAACCTTTCACCCTAAGAAGGTTTCTATTTTTTATTGAGAGATGAGTTTCCTGGAGGCAACAGATGGTAGGATCCTGCTTTTTAATCCAGTCTGCAAGTCTGTGTCTTTTGATAGGGGCATTGAGACCATTGATATTAAGAGTTATTATTGACATATATGTGTTTATTCTCACCATTCTTCTTATTTTTAGTTTTTCCTGTTTTCCCTTTACTCACTTGTTTTAACTGTTATTTGAGTATGGTTTATTTTTTCCTATTTCCTGATGTGTGTGCTTTGCTTTCTCCTCAGCATGAATGATTCCTGCAAGTATTTTCTGTAGAGCTGGTTTAGTTGCCAAAAATTCCTTTAGCCTGTCTTTGTTGTGGAATGTCCTTATTTCTCCATCTATTTGGATAGATAGTTTTGCAGGATAAAGTAATCTCGGTTGACAGTTTTTATCTTTCAGAACTTGAATACATTACTCCAGGCCCTTCTGGCCTTTAAAGTTTGTGTTGAGTAATCTGCTGTGAGTCTGATGGGCTTCCCTTTGTAGGTCACTTGCTTTTTCTCTCTAGCTGCTTTCAATATATTTTCTTTGGTTTGTATGTTTGGTAGTTTAATTATAATATGGCGGGAGAGGTTCTTTCCAGGTTTTGTCTGTTTGGTGTTCTAAAGGCTTCCTGTATCTGCATTGGCATCTCTTTCCCAATTTGGGGGAAGTTTTCCTCTATGATTTTGTTGAAAACACCTACTATGCCTTTGGAGTGAAATTCTTCTCCTTCTACTATCCCTTGAATTCTTATGTTTGATCTTTTCATAGTGTCCCGAATATCCTGTAATTCCCATTCATACCTTCCTATTATTTTGTCTTTCTCTCTGTTGGACTGTATTAGATCAGCTACTTGGTCTTCTAGCTTCGATATCCTGTTCTCTCCTTCATCCATTCTACTAGAGAGATTTTCTACAGAGGTTTTAATTTCACTGACTGTGTTCTTTATTGCTAGCATTTCTGAGTGGGTTTTCTTTATTCTTTCTATTTCTGTATTTATGTCTAGTATTGACCTCCTTATTTCATTAAATTGGTTTTCTGTGTTTTCTTTGAATCCTTTGATTTCTTCTTTGAGGTCTTTGAACCCTTTCATTTCCTCTTTGAGTTCTTTGAACATAATTATAATCATTCTTTTGAAATCTTTCTCGGGGATGTCCTCTAAGTCAGCCTCACTGAAGGTCATTTCTGATATATTAATACTTTTTGGTGGATTTATATTGTCTGGATGTTTTGTGTTTCTTGTATTGTAATGTAGAGATCTTTGCATCTTGAATTAATTTAATGCTTGGGTTTTCTAAATATCTGCAGTAATGTTAGATGTATCAATCAATCTGATATTATATGTCTTCAGTGTAGGAGTTTAAGGTGTTAAGTGTGGTTCTTAAGGCTCTCAAAGTAATCACAGAAGTGACCCTTGCTTGCTATGAGATTATCAAGTGGGGTGAATGGAACAGAATACAGTCAAGATCCAAAATTTAACTCAACAATGTACCCCTTCAATGAAATACAACACAGAGTATTTGTGCAAAAGCAGGTATTATGACAAAGTCACAGTTCCTAAGGATATGTGTTAGCCCACGCCCTTAATCCTGTCAGCTGGGAGGCTAAGATTTCTGATCTGTAGAGAGTTCCAAGGTCAGCTTGTGATCAAGAGAGACCCTTCCCCAATGAATGACAGAGGAGGAAACAAATCAGGAAGCAACAAATGAGCAGCCTAGAAAATAGCTTATTTAGGAATGTCAGATCTGACCATCCAACAGGATTATATACCAGGCTTATTTGTTGGGTACTAACCTAGTGAAAACCAAATTACCTTTTGGAACGGGTTTGATCACAGCTATGCTGCACGGCTGCTTGGTTCCTTTGCTGTGTTGTGGATTCAGGAAGTCAGCTGCGTCTGTTGAACTCTGCTTTCCCTGCCGCCGATGCTGCCAGCGAGCGCTTTCCCAATTCTCTGTTGCTCGCCGTACTTGCACTTGTGGTGGGGGAGGGGAGGCTGTGAGTGGCGGCTGAAGTCCGACTGTTCCTCTACGCGATCCTCTTCCTCACAAGCCTCTTTGTTGGTCTCTACTGTCCTCCTTCCATGCTTCTTGAGATTGTGAGGAGGCGGTGTGAGTGGAAAATTCTCCTCACCTGCCTTTAAAAGTTCTGCAGATCAGCTGTCTCAGGCGGCGCCTAGCCGTGCCGCCGCCGCGGCAGCTGCGGCGGCTGTGGAGCTGCTTCTGTGGGCTCCAGACGCTCTGGAACTCTCCTACTTCTCTGCTGGGCTTGAAAGTTTACTATGTATCTCACTTTTTAGTAGAAAAGTGTATTTTGCTGGGGTTTGTTTTGCTTTTGTTCGCTACCCTCTTTTGGCGAGGTTCCTATGTCGCCATCTTAACCTGGACATACCTCTTCTATGAATTTTTGAAAACACCAACTATGCCTTTGGAGTGAAATTCTTCTTCTTCTACTCTACCTTGAATTCTTATGTTTGATCTTTTCATAGAGTCCCGAATATCTTGAAATTCCCATTCATACCTTCCTATTATTTTGTCTTTGTCTTTGTTGGACTGTATTAGATCTGCCACCTGGCCTTCTAGTTTAGATATTCTGTTCTCTCCTTCATCTATTCTACTAGAGAGATTTTCTACAGAGTTATTTATTTCACTGACTGTGTTCTTTATTGCTAGTATTTCTGAGTTTTATTATTTCTATTTCCTTATTTATGTCTAGTATTGACCTCCTTATTTCATTAAATTGGTTTCCTGTGTGTTCTTTGAATCCTTTGATTTCCTCTTTGAGGTCTTTAATCCCTTTAGTTTCCTCTTTAAGTTCTTTGAACATATTTATAATCATTCTTTTGAAATCTGTCTCAGGCATTTCCTCTAATTCAGTCTCACTGAAGGTCATTTCTGACACATTAATAGTTTTCAGTGGATTTATATTGTCTTGATTTTTTGTGTTTCTTATATTATAATGTAGAAATTTTTGCATCTTGGATTAATTTAATGCTTGGGTTTTCTAATTATCTGCAGTAATATTAGATGTATCAATCAATCTGATGTTATATATCTTCAGGATAGGAGCTTAAGGTGCAAGGTGTGGCTCTTAAGTCTCTCAGAGCAATCACAAAAGTGACCCTAGGTTTTGGGTTTGCCTGCTGTGAGTGTATTCAAGTGGGCTGAATGGAACAGAATACAGTCAAATTCTAAAGATTTAACTAAACAATGTACCCCTTCAATGATATACAGCACAGAGTATTTGTGCAAAAGTAGGTATTATGACAAACAGATCCTTTAACACCATCACAGTCCCTAAGGATGTGTGTTGCCCCACACCCTTAATCCTGTCAACTGGGAGGCAAAGATTTCTGGTTTGTAGAGGGTTCTAAGGTCCACTTGTGACCAAGTGAGACCCTTCCCCAATGAATGACAGAAAAGGAAACAAAGGCACTCTAAAACAGGAAACAATAAATGAGCAGTCCCAAATATAGCTTATTTAAGAATGTCAGATCTGACAATCCATCAGGTTTAACATATAATTTACCCTGAGATGGAAGATGCAATTAGCCCTTCCAATGCTAGCCTATACACCAGGCTTATTTGGTGGGTACTGACCTGGTGTAATCCCAGTTACCTTTTGGGACGGTTTTAATCTCAGCTATGCTGCACAGCTGCTTGGGTCCTTCTTTGCTGTGTTGTGGGCTCAGAAAGGCTGGCTGCATTTGTGGGTCACTGCTTTAATCGTGCCAGATGCTGGGTTGGTGAGCTTTCTTCCCCAGGTCTCTGGTGCTTTTTGGCACTTGTGCTGGTGGTGGGGGGGGAGGCTGTGGATGGTGGCTGAAGTCCGTCTGCTCATCCACAGGATCCTCTTCCTCACAAGCTGCTCCATTGGTCTCTGCTGTCCTCCTTCTACATTTCTTGAGTTTGCGAGGAGGCCGGTATGAGTGGAAAATCCCCTCACCTGGCTTTAAAATCTTGAGGCTCAGGCAGGAGCCTGGCGGCTGCAGCCACATGTAACTTACCACTGCTGCTGAAGCCACTTCTGCCTGCTTCTGTGGGCTCTAGACACTTTGGATCTCTCCTAGTTCTCTGCTGTGGTTGATAATTTACTATACACCTCACTTTTTAGTAGAAGAGTGTATTTTGCTGTTTTTTCCCCCTTTTCCCCTAGCTTGTTTTGGCATGGTTCCTATGCTGCCATCTTAACTGGAAGCCAACATATATTTTTTTAAAGTTTATTTTTATTAGCTATGGACATACTTAGTATGTAAACAATACATGTTGGTACCATCTTTTCCCTCATCCTTGCCCATTTTCCTTAATTAGAGGAGGGGATGACAAGCCAGGGCCTCTTGCTGCTGAACATGAAGTCCAAACACATGTGCCACTTTGTGCATCTGGCATGCATTTCCTGGGGAATTGAACCTGAGCCATCAGGCTTTGCAAGCAAGCACTTTTAACTGCTAAATCATCTTACCAGCCGTCACCAAGTTTTTATTTCTTAAACATTTTATATATTTTTTATTGACTTCCATAATTGTAGATAATAACCTATGTTAATTCCCTTCCTCCCCCACTTTCTCATTTGAAACTCCATTCTCCATCATACCCCTTCCCCCTCTCAATCAATCTCTCTTTTATTTTGATGTCATCCTCCTTTCCTCCCGTTATGATGGTCTTTTGTAGGTAGTGTTAGGTGCTGCAAGGTCATGGATATCCAGGCCATTTTGTCTGGAGGACCATGTTGTAAAAAGTCCTACCCTTTCTTTGGCTTTTACATTCTTTCTGCCATCTTTTCTGCAATGGACCCTGAGACTTGGAAGATGTGATGGAGATAATTCAGTTTTCAGTATCAGGGATGTATTCCCTCCCATGGAGCGGCCCTTTGTTCCAATTAGAGAACGGTTGGTTTTCTCCATACAGACATGCTACTATTGCATCCGTTGGCTCATTTGGCCTGGCCAGCCAAATTTAAGGCTTATAGTGTCCACTATTGAGTATCTACACTGATGATTTCTCTCTCTCCCCTTGAACTACACACAGCATAGCTTTTTCCAGCTTTCTGTCAGCTGGTCTACATGGAGGAAGTTTTCAGCTCAGCTCCAGCAGGATTTCTCAGAGATCTTACAGCTCAAGTATGTGGAGTCTTCAGCAATGGGGTCTTAAAATATATTCCTGGTGGGAAACCAAGAACCTTGGCATATTTTGGGGATATCAGTGACCTCCTTGGCCAACGACTCACTGGAAGGTAACCTTTACCTGACACTGAAAATTTTATAGTAACTACTTATGGTTTCTGAGTGTTCCATTGTCCAGAAAAGTAGATTTCCATATAACTTATTTATATCTTCTTAGATTTTTTTTTTTTTTTTGGTTTTTCTGAGGTAGGGTCTCACTCTGGTCCAGGCTGACCTGGAATTCACTATGTGGTCTCAGGGTAGCCCTGAACTCTTGGCAATCCTCTTACCTCTGCCTCCCAAGTGCTGAGATTAAAGGCGTGTACCACCATGCCCGGCTCTTCTTAGGTTTTGATTAGCTCTCCCTCCACCTTTCCTTGACTCAATCTCTTCCCCTGACCTCACTTAGGCCTTTTCACCACCATTAATCTGTATGTGTGTGTGTGTGTGTGTGTATACACACACACACACACACACACACACACAACACTATACTATTAAGTGCCCCTCCCTCCCTTTCTATTCCCTTAATATCCCCTTTCTAGCTTACTGGCCTCTGCTACTGAGTTTTATTCCTACTCATATAGAAGTCCAATCATTTGTAGCTAGGATCCACATATGAGAGAACATGTGATTTTTGTCTTTCTGGGCCTGAGTTACCTCACTAACTATAATCCTTTCCAGATCCATGTATTTTCCAGCAAATTTCATAACTTCATAACTTAATTTTCCTTTACCACTGAGTAGAACTCCATTATATAAATGTGCTACATCTTCATTATCCACTCATCAGTTGAGAGACATGTAGGCTGGTTCCATTTTCTAGCTATTGTGAATAGAGCATTGATAAACATGGTTGAGCAAGTATCTCTAAGGTAGTGAGATGGGTCCTTAGGATATATGCCTAGGAGTGCTATAGCTGGGTCATATGGTAAATCTATTTTTAACTGTCTTAGGAACCTCCATTCTGATTTCCACAATGGCTGGACCAACAGTGTAGAAAAGTTCTTGTTTCTCCACAACCTTGCCAGCATTTATGGTTGTTTTCTTGATGGTAGCCATTCTGACAGGAGTGAGATGGAATCTCAATGTAGTTTTAATCTGCTTTACCATGATGGCTAGGGATGTAGAACATGTTTTTTAGATGTTTGTCAGCTGTATTTCTTCTTTTAAGAACTTTTGAGTATTCCATAGCCCATTTTTTAATTGGGTTGTTTGATTTCTTACTATTTAGTTTTTTGAGTTCTTTGTATATTTTGGATATTAATCCTCTGTCAGATGTATAGCTGGCAAAGATTTTCTCCCATTCTGTAGGTTGCCTCTTTGCTCTATTCAGTGTCCTTTGCTGTACAAAAGCTTTGTAATTTTCTGAGGTCCCAGCCATTGATCTGTGGTTTTATTTCCTGAACAATTTGGGTTATATTCAGAAAGTCTTTGCCAAGACTAATATATTGAAGGGTTTGCCCTACTTTTTCTTCTAGCAGTTTCAGAGTTTTAGGTCTGATATTAAGGTCTTTGATCCATTTGGACTTACTTCTTGTCCATGGAGAGAGATGAGGATCTATTTTCATCCTTCTACAGGTACATATCCAGTTTTTCCAGCACCATTTGCTGAAGAGGCTGTCTTTTCTCCGATGAGTATTTTTGGCATTTTTGTTAAAGATCAGGTGGCTGTAACTAACTGGACTTATATTTGGGTCCACTATTCTGTTCCACTGATCTACTTGTCTGTTTTTGTGCCAGTTCCATGCTGTTTTTGTTACTATAGCACTGTAATATAGGTTAAAATCAGGTATGGTGATACCAGCAGCCTTATTTTTGTTGCTTAAATTGTTTTAGATATCTGAGATTTTGTACTTCCAAATGAATTTTTGGATTGTTTTTCTATTTCCTTTGGAATTTTGGTGGGGATTGCATTAAATATGTAGATTTCTTTTGGTAAGATTGCCATTTTCACAATACTGATTCTTCCAATCCAAGAAGAAGGGATGTCTTTCCACTTCCTAATATCTTCTGTAATTTCTTGCTTGAGTAGTTTAAAGTTTTGATTGCAGAGATCCTTCACTTCCTTGGTTAGGTTTATTCCAAGGTACTTTATTTATTTATTTATTTGTTGCAATTGTGAATGGGAGTGATTCTCTGATTTCATCCTCAGTGTGTTTGTTGTTATCATATAGGAAAACTACTGATTTCTGTGTGTTTATTTTGTATCCTGCTACATGGCTATAAGTGTTTATCAGCTCTAACAGTTTGCTGGTAGAATGGTTAGGATCCTTTATGTATAGAATCATATCATCTGCAAATAATGATAACTTGATCTCTTCCTTTCCAATTTGTATCTGTTTTATATGTGTCTCTTGCCTTATTACTATAGCTAAGAGTTCCAGTACTATATTAAGTGAAAGTGGGGACAGTGGACACACTTGTCTTGTTCCTGATTTTAATGGAAAAGCTTCAAGTTTTTCTCCATTTAGTATTATGTTGGCTATAGGTTTGTTATAAATAGCCTTTATTATGTTGCAATATGTTCCTTTTATTCCTAGTTTCTGTAGGAATTTTTTTTTTTTGATTTTTCAAGGTAGGGTCCCACTCTAGCCCAGGCTGACCTGGAATTCACTTTGTAGTCTCAGGATGGCCTCGAACTCACAGCACTCCTCCTACCTCTGCTTCCTGAGTGCTGGGATTAAAGGCATGAACCACCACGCCCTGCTTCTGTAGGAATTTTATCATGATTTTTCTGCATCTAATGAGAGGATCAGGTGATTTTTGTCCTTCAGCCCATTTATATAATGTATTTACATTTATCAAATCGCATATGTTGAACCATCCTTGCACTTCTTGGATAAAGCCTACTTGGTCGAGGTGAATGATCTTCCTAATATAGTCTTGAATTGTGCTTGCCAAAATTTTGTTGAGAATTTTTGCATTTATCTTCATGAGGGAGATTGGTCTGTAATTTTATTTTCTTGTTCCATCTTTGTCTGGTTTTGGTATCAGGTGAAGCTGGTTTCATAGAAGGAGTTTGGTAAGATTCTTTCCTTTTATATTTTATGGAAAAGTCTGAGAAGCATTGGTGTTAGTTATTCCATGAAGGTCTGGTAAAATACACCAGTGAATCCATCTGAGCCTGGACTTTTTTTTTAGTTGGAAGATTTCTTGTAATTGCTTGGATCTCCATACTTGTTATAGGTCTATTTAAGTGGTTAATCTCATCCTGATTTAATTTAGGTAGGTTATATAACTCAAGGGAATCATCCATTTCTTTCAGATTTTCAAATTTAGTAGAGTATATGTTCTTATAGTATATCCCTATGATTTTTTTAATTTCTCTGGTATCTGTTGTGATAGTGCCTATTTATCTCTAATTTTATTAATTTGTGTCTCTTCTCTCTTTTTGTCAGATTTGTTAAGGGTTCATCAATCTTGTTTATTCTTTCAAAGAACCAACTCTTCATTTCATTGATTCTTTGGATTGTTTTTTTGGTTTCTATTTCATTAATTTCTGCCCTTATCTTTATTATTTCTTCCCACCTACTGATTTTTGGCTTGCCTTGTTCTTTTTCCTTAAAGTGAAGCATCAAGTTGTTTACTTATGACCTTTCTAATTTCTTTTTTGTTTGTTTGTTTGTTTGTTTGTTTTTTTCAAGGTAGGGTCTCGCTCTAGCTCAGGCTAACCTGGAATTCACTATGTAGTCTCAGGGTGGCCTTGAACTCATGGCGATCCTCCCACCTCTGCCTCCCTAGTGCTGGGATTAAAGGTGTGTGCCACTATGCATGGCCTTTCCAACTTCTTAATGTAGGCACTTAAAGCTATAAATTTCTCACTTAGGACTGCCTTCATTGTGTCTCAAAGGTTTTTGCATGTTGCATTCTCATTATCATTTGATTGTATGAATTTCTTTTTTTGATTTTCCAAGGTAGGGTCTTACTCTGGCTCAGTCAGACCTGGAATTCACTATGTAGTCTCAGGGTAACCTCGAACTCATAGTGATCCCCCTACCTCTGCCTCTCAAGTGCTGGGATTAAAGGTGTGCACCACCATGCCCAGAAATGATTCTATAATTTTTTCAGCATCTAAGTTTTTATTTTATTTTATTTTATTTTATTTATTTGTATGTGTTTGTGTGTGTGTGTGAGAGAGAGAGAGAGAGAGAGAGAGACAGAGAAAGAGAGAGAGAAAGAAAGAGAGAGAGAGAAAGAAAGAGAGAGAGAGAGAGAGAGAGAGAAGTGGTGTGCCAGGGCAGTCAGCCACTGAAAACAAATTTCAGAAGCATGTGCCACCTTGTGCATCTGGCTTACGTGGGTCCTGGGGAATTGGACCTGGGTCCTTTGGCTTTGCAGGTGGGCACCTTATATTCTAGGCCATCTCTCCAGCCCCTCTATGAATTTTTTATTTCCTTCGTGATTTCTTCATTGACCCATTCATCATTTTGTAGTGTATTGTTATGTTTCCATGATTTTGTGCATGCTCTATAGCTTTTCTTGCTGTTGATTTGTAGTTTGGTCCCATTGTGATCAGATAGTGCAAAGAATTATTTCAGTTTTCCTGTATTTGTTAAGATTTGCTTTATGTCCTAATATATGGTCTATTTTAGAGAATGTTCCATATGCTGTTGAAAAGAATGTGTATTGTGCAGCATTTGGATGAAACGTCCTGTAGGTATGTTAGGTCCATTTGTTCTATGATGTCATTTAATCCAGATGTATCTCTGTTTATTTATTTTTTTTTTTTTTTGCAGGGATGACCTGTCAATTGATGAGAGTGGGGTGTTGAAGTCACCCACTACAACTGTGTTTGATGTTATCTGTGACCTTAGTTCTTTAAAAAAAAAAGATTTTATTTATTTATTTATTTGAGACAGACAGAGAGAGATTGAGAGAGAGAGAGAGAGAGAGAGAGAGAGAGAATGGGCATTCCAGGGTCTCTAGCTAAGCACATGAACTCCAGACACATGAGCCATCATGTGCATCTGGCTTATGTGGGACCTGGAGAATCAAATCTGGGTCCTTAGACTTCACAGGCAAGTGACTTACCACTAAACCATCTCTCTAGCCCTGTAACCTTAGTTCTAATGGTGTTTGATGACATTGGGAGCCCCCATGTTAGGTGCATATATGTTTAGGAGTATAATGTCCTCCTGTTGGAGTGTTCCTTTAATCAATATAAAGTGACCTTCCTTATCTTTCCTAATGTTGGTCTGAACTACCCTGTCAGATATTAGGATAGCTATCCCTGCTTGTTTTCTAGACCCATTTGCTTGAAAAACCATTTTCCAACCTTTTACCCTAAGATAGTGCCCATCCTTTGTAGAAAGATGTGTTTCTTGGAAGCAACAAATTGAAGGATCCTGCTTTTTAACCCAGTCTGCAAACCTGTGTCTTTTGGTTGGGACATTGAGGCTGTTGATATTAAGAGTTATTATTGAAATGTGTGTATTTATTTTTGCCATTTTTCTTGTTTTGTAGTTCTTCTAGTTTTACCTTTGCTCTTTTGTATTATCTAATATTTGAGCATGGTTTGTTTTTTCCAGGTTCCTTATATGTGTGCTTTTCTTTATGTTCAACATGGAAGATCCTTTCAAGTATTCTCTGTAGAGATGGTTATGTCTTCAAATATTCCTTTAGCCTGCTTTTGTTGTGGAATGTCCTTATTTCTCTGACTATTTGAATGGGTAGCTTTGCAAGATAAAGTAACCTTGGTTGACAGTCATTATCTTTCAGAACTTGGAATATATCATTCCAAGCCCTTCTGGCTTTTAAAGTTTGCTTTGAGTAACTGCTTTTATTCTGATGGGCTTGCCTTTGTATGTGACTTTATTTTTCTCTCTAACTACTTTCAATATATTTTCTTTGGTTTGTGTGTTTGGTAGTTTAAGTATAATAGGGCGAGGAGAGGTCCTTTCCAGCTTTTGTCTGATTGGTGTTCTAAAGGCTTCCTGTATCTGCATTGGCATCTCTTTCCCAATTTGGGGGAAGTTTTCATTTATGATTTTGTTGAAAATCCATACTCTGCCTTTGGAGTGAAATTGTGCTCTTTCTACTATATCCTGAATTATTATGTTTGATCTTTTCATAGTGTCCCATCTGTCACATTCATACCTTCCTATTAGTTTGTCTTTCTCTTGGTTGGACTGTATTAGATCTGCCACCTGGTCTTCTAGTTTAGATATTCTGCTCTCTCCTTCATCCATTCTACTGGTGCAATTTTCTACAGAGTTTTTATTTGACTGACTGTGTTTTTTGTTGTTAGTATTTCTGTTTTTAAAATTATTTCTATTTCTTTATTCATGTCTTGTATTGACCTCATTACTTCATTAAATTGGTTTCCTGTGTTCTCTGATGCCTTTTATTTCCTCTTTGATTTCTTTGAGCATATTTGTAATCATTCCTTAGAAATCTTTCTCAGGCATTTCCTCTAAATCACTCTCATTGGAGGTCATTTCTAATGGATTTATAATTTTTGGTGGATTTATATTGTCTTGATTTTTGTGTTTATTATATTATAATGTAGAGATTTTTGTATCTTGGATTAATTTAATTCTGGGATTTTCTAATTATCTGCATCATTATTAGATGAATCAATCTGACATTATATATCTTCAGGGTAGGAGCTTAAGGTGCTAGGTTCTTAAAAGACTCAGTGTAACCACAGAAGTGATCCTAGGTGTTGGGTTTGCCTGCTATAAGAGTATTCTAGCAGGCTGGGTGGAACAGAATATAGGCAAATTCTAAAATTTAACTGAACAATATACACATTCAATGAAAACCAGCACAGAGTATTTATGCAGGAATAGGTATTACAGCAAACAGATCCTCTAACAAAGTCAAAGTCCCTAAGGATGTGTGTTGCTCCACATCCTTAATCCTGTCACCTAGAGGGCTGAGATTTCTGGTCTGTAGAGGGTTCTAAGGTCAGCTTGTGACCAAATGAGACCCTGTCCCAACAATTGACAGAAGAGGAGACAAAGGCACTATAAATCAGGAATCAATAAATGACAAGCCTAGAATATAGCTTATTTAAGAATGGCAGCTGAGCGTGGTGGCACATGCCTTTAATCCCAGCACTCAGGAGGCAGAGGTAGGAGGATTGCCATCAGTTCGAGGCCACCCTGAGAATATGGAGTGAATTCCAGGTCATCCTGGGCGAGAGTGAGGCCCTACATTGAAAAACCAAAAATAAAATAAAATAAAATAAAAATAAAAAAGAAGAATGGCCAATCTGACCCATCAGATTTAACACATAATTTACCCTGACATGGAAGGTGCACTTAGCACTTCCAATGCCAGCCTATATACCAGGCTTTTTTGGTGGGTACTGACCTGGTGTAACCCCAGTTACTTTTTGGGATGGCTTTGTCTCAGTTATACTGAGCTCTGCTTGGGTCCCTCTTTGCTGTGCTTTGGACTCAGGTAGGTGGTGCTTGCTGGCACTTGTGCTGGAAGTGGGGGGGAGGGTAGGCTGTGGATAATAGTTGAAGTTCTCCCACTGGTCCTTGAGATCCTCTTCCTCATAAGCTGCTACACTGGTCCCTGCTGTCCTCCCCTTCATGTTTCTTGAGTTTGTGAGGAGGTTGGTGTGAGTGGAAAATCCCCTTACCTGGATTTTTGTGCAGCTCAGGCTGAGCCTGGATGTGGTGTAGCTGCTGCTAAAGCCACTTCTGTCTGCTTCTGTGGTCTCTAGACACTCTATATCTCTTCTACTCCTCTCCTGTGGTTGATAGATAATTTCTTATTTTAGTAGAAGAGTATATTTTGCTGTTTTTGTCTTTTTCTCCCCTAGGATGCTTTGGTATGGCTGCTATGCTGCCATCTTAACCAGAAGTCATCCTATATTTATTTTTATTTTTTGTGGTAGGGTTTCACTTTAGCCCAGGCTGACTTTAACTCATTCTGTAGCCCAGACTTTCCTTGAATTCTTGTTGATCCTCCTAC
Source organism: Orientallactaga sibirica (assembly GCA_036365145.1). NCBI lineage: Eukaryota > Metazoa > Chordata > Mammalia > Rodentia > Dipodidae > Orientallactaga > Orientallactaga sibirica. The sequence continues at coordinate 46,450,964 of JAEOAD010000011.1, read as the reverse complement.
CTCTGTCTCTCAAGTGCTGGGATTAAAGGTGTGTGCCACCACACTAAGATTCTTCTTTTTGAGAGAAGTTTCATACTATAGCTAAGGCTGGGTAGCAGACAGATTCAGGTTCATTGACCAGGCACAGTTATAGAGGAAGGGATTTATTGAAGCTTACAGATACAGGGAAGTTCCATAATGGCAGAAGAAGCTGGCCTGCTCTTATAGGACCAGGCAAGGGAGAGAGAAAGCCAAAAGCCAAAAGCCATATAGCACAGCACACCTCAGGAACTCCAGCTAGGCACACTTTACATATCTTTAGACTGAAATCTCAAACCCACCAACACACCTTAAGATCCACCCAGTGACACTGCCTCTCACCAGGTGGTGCAGATGAAAACTATAAACTAACAAAACATTGAATATATTGGGGGCTTTCTATTCAAACTACTACAGCTTGCTATAAACGTATGGCAATCTTCCTGCCTTAGCTTTCTAAGTGCTGGGATTACATTTGTGAACTCCTGCACCTAACCTTCCTTTCTCCCTCTCTCTCTCTCTCTCTCTCTCTCTCTCTCTCTCTCTCTCTCTTTCTCTGTGTGTGTGTATGTGTGTGTGTGTGTGTGGTATGTTCTCATGTAGCCCTAGGCTGACCTTGAACTTTTTTTTGGTCATTTTGACGTAGAGTCTCACTAGCCCAGGTTCTATAGTTCCAGGCTAGCTTTGAACTCACGATAACCTCTTTATCTCCCAAGTGCTGGGATTAAAAGCATGCTGACCTTGACCTTTTTTTTTTTTTTTTTTTTTTTTTTTTTGAGGTCTTGCTCTAGCCCAGGCTGACCTGGAATTCTCTATGTAATTTCAGCGTAGCTTCAAACTCATGGTGATCTTTCCTACTTTTGCCTCCATTATGCTGGGATTAAAGGCATGAACCACCATGCCTGGCCCAATCTTGAGCTTTTAAAGAAGTATTTAATTAACTTATTTATTGGAGAGAGAGAAAGAGGCAGATAGAGAATGGGCATACCAGGACCTCTAGCCACTGCAAACAAACTCCAGATGCATGTGCCACCTTGTGCATCTTGCTTTATGTGGGTACTGGAGAATCGAACGTGGGTCTCTAGGCTTCGTAAGCAAGCACCTTAACCACTGAGCCATGTCTCCAGTCCCCTCCCCAACTTTGAACTTTTTCTTTGAGGTAGAATCTTGTTTTATTCCAGGCTATCCTGGAATTCACTATGTAGTCTCAGGCTTGTCTTGAACTCACAGCCTATCCTCCTACCTCAGCCTCCCAAAACTCAGTAGTTTGTGTTTTCCATCTTCCAGCCTATGCCTCCTCTTGCACCTGAATTTCTAAATGCCCTCCCCCCCCCAATAACCTGTCCTGCTGTTGCTATCTTCTCTCTCTCTCTCTGGGTGGAGTACCCATACCCTCTCTCCTCTCAAACAGAAATGAGTTGGGATGTTTTTCAGAGCCCCAGCTGAGCCAAGGTAGGGACTGGGACGGCTGTCCTTCAGGCTTGTCAACAGCCCACTTCCCTATTTGCTCTAATGGGAAAGCAGCTGATTTGCTATCCCAGGACATGTAGATAAGACCCAGGCTGTAGCCCTCTCAGATCCTGCAACACAAGGTCAGGGGTGAATGGATAGCCCCTACATAGGGGCTATAGCTCAGTCCTTAGGCTCTCCCACAGCTGAAGTAACAGGGCTTTTGGTGGAGGATGGGCAGATGCAGAAGCTTAGGTCATGGAGAGGTGAGGCAGGCTCTCCCTTGTCTCCTTGAGCCTGTACTGGGCAGGGCAGAGTTTCTCACAAGGGGATCACTGAAGCTTGCTTTTGGGACCCAAGGCTCAGATATCCTCCACATGTTGGACAGAGGCCATTCACCAGCCTGGGCTTCTCTATCTAGGATTCCTCTCCTGCCTCAAGCAGCTGCATCAGCTTCACTTGTCACCTGCCTACAGATTAGGAATGCAGAGCTCCCAGTCTAGCCTTGCCCTATGGTAGCCCCAGATCCTATGCAACGACCCTTGTCTGAGCTGAGTCCTTGGGCCCCAGGTTGAGTAGAGCTCTGCCAGGGACTGGACACAGCTCTACCTCAGGGCCCAGGCTGTGCTCCAGTATCCCTAGCTCTGTGGTCCTAGCCCAGGGCAGGATCATAGGCTCCTGCTATGAGTGAGGTTCTTGCAGAGTGGAACAAGCATGACACCTAGCAGCCAGAGGGATGGTTGCATGGCCTTTGTAGCCCTGGATCCTAGGCTGCCCTTTGTGGACTTTTGTTTTGTCAAGGAATGGGTTGCAGGTGCTGAGGCAACCTTGGCACTTGGTTGTCTCTGGAGAAACATGGATGTGCAGGAATGCTTCCTATTGGGAGTGAAGGCCTAGTCAAGACCCCTGGCCTGGTCATGCTGAATGCCTAAGGTGGATGAGCCTTCGGGAATGGAAGTTGGCATGGGACTCTCAGGTTTGTCCCTGCTGTGGCCAATCCTCACCAGGACTGGGGATGTGCTCTGTCAGGTATAATGGGGTCCATAGCCTGATTTTAGACCTAGATGGCATTTATCGCAAAATCCATGTCTTCTTTGGGCTCCAGGCTTGTAGGGCCAAATATGGCCATTAGGTGACAGCAATACACTGTCCCTGATGGAGAGTGGGTAGGAAGTGGGGCTGCCAGCCTTCAAGGATGGTAAGGACTCGATATAGGGAATGGCTGAGCTATACAGAAGGTCCTCACAGAAAAGGACATTCTTAAGGCTGAAGCTCATGGTATGGTCTCCTCATTCTCTCCTATCATCTCTCTTTCTTGTTCTTTATGCCTTTTTGTTTCTGCCTCTATCTTTATCCCTTCCATTTCTATCTCCATTTGTATATCTCTCTCTCTTTTCTCTTTCTCTCTCTTTTCAAGGAGGGTCTCACTCTAGCCCAGGCTGACCTGGAATTTAATATATAGTCTCAGGGTGGCCTTAAACTCAAGGCAATCCTCCTACCTCTGCCTCCTGGGCGCTGGGATTGAAGGCATGTACTACCATACCCAGATCATTTGTATTTCTTTCTCCTTGTCTGTATTTTGACTCTGGTCTGTCTGTCTGTCTGCTTCTTTTTGGCTCTGGCTATCTGGGCTTTCATCTCACCCAGGTCTTCCTTCTGGCTGGGTGGCCTCTGACTGGTGTCTTACCCTTCTGTGTTTCAGTTTCTTCACTTTTCACATGGGAGAATAGCAGATGTGCATGGGCATAATTTGAACAGAAACATGGCCTGGAGGACTGTGGCCTTTCATACATTTGTATCCTACTGAACTGGAGATACCTCTCCTTCATGAGGTCTCAGGCCCTGGACATACCTCTCAGACACTCTCAGCCCTTCTCAGATGCCAGGTCTTTGTATCTCATACAGGTAAGGAAACCCAGGCAGAGGCTCCTGAGAGCAGACTTGGAGGCACAGCCGGGCAGTGGTCCTGGCTCCACCAAAGCTCCACACAGCCTTCAGGGTCTTTTTATCTCTGTGACTCAGCAGCAAGACTAACTGAGGGCAGGGACCTGCCTGGACCTCATGGTGCCAGGGCCAGATCTTGAGTGCCTCAGAACCCCAGACCTGGTACTTGTTTTATGTGCTTTTGGCTATTTTGAGGAAGTCTCACAGTGTCCTTTATATATTTGTTTGTTTGTTTTGTTTAGCTGAGAGAGTTGAGAGTAAGTATGGGCATGCCAGGGCCTCCTGCCACTGCAAACAAACTCCAGATGCATATATTATTTTGTGCATCTGGCTTTACATGGGTGCTAAGGAAATCAAACATGGGCCATCAGGCATTGCAAGCTAGCATCTTTAATGGTTGAACCATCTCTCCAGCCTCACGGTGTCCTTGAAATACATCCTAAGCAGCAGAGCAAGGTAACCCACACCCCAGACTCCCTTAGCCTGATACCCTAGACCCAAGCTTGGTGCCAAAATTCCCCAGCCTGAAATCCCAGACCCAAACCTGACACCCTAAACTCCACGCTACAGCCTGGGTTCCTAGACAGGTGGCCTTTGTAGCTGAGCTAGGGGCCTTGCCCTCAGTAGCCAACCAACACAGCATTCTGGGACCTATGGCCACACCCCTTCTCTAGCCACTGCACTTCAATTCTGTTTGTAATTTTAAAAAGCTCAAAAAAAAAAAAAAAAAAAGCCAGGCATGGTGACACACACCTTTAGGCAGGATCACTGTAAGTATGAAACCAGCCTGAGACTACATAGTGAAGTCCAGGTCACCCTACCTCAAAAAAAAAAAAAAAAAAAAAAAAAAAGAAGGTATTCTTTGAAAAATGCTGGTTGCTTTGCCATCCAGGAAACAAATTATGTTTTTTTTGTTTTGTTTTGTTTTCAAGGTAGGGTCTCACTGTAGCTCAAGCTGACCTGGAATTCACTATATAGTGTTCAAGGTGTTCTTGAACTCATGGAAATCCTCCTACCTCTGCCTCCCAAGTGCAGGGATTAAAGGCGAGTGCCACCATGCCCAGCACAAATTATCTTTTTTAAAAAATACTTTTATTTATTTATAAGCAGAGAGATATAGAGAAGAGAGACAGACAGAATGGGCATGCCAGGGTCTCCAGACACTGCAAACACCAAACACATGTCCACTCTGTGTATCTGGCTTTATGTGGGTACTGGGGAATTGAACTCTGGTTGTCAGCCTCCACAGACAAGCACCTTAATCTCTGAGCCATCTCTCCAGCTCCAACAAATTACCCTAAAGTAGGTTTCCTTTGTTCTGAGAAGTTGGCTGATAGGCTATGAGTATGCATGAGCATGTGACTGTGTGTACACATGGTGTGTTTGGGGGTTCTTAGCCCTGGTAATATGAGCATCCAAGGTCTTTACAGAAGCACAAAGACCTGTGCCTGCCCCAGAAATTGTGGTTCAGTGGGTCAGAGGGGACCAGGCTGCCAGGAGCTCTGATTTGCAGCCCAGGAAGAAGATCCTGATAGGCTGAGCAACAAGGGCTTTAGAAGTATTTATCTACTATCAATCTACCTTCTACCTATCTACCTACCTTTTATCATTTGTATGGGTGCCCTAGACCCCCTTGTCTCTGCAAACAAACTCCAGAGGCTTGCAACACTTTTTGTGCCTAGATTGTGTAGGTGACTTGGGAATTGAACACAGGCTGGCAGGCTTTACAAAGAAATGCTTTTAACCACTGAACAATCTTCCTAGCCTGGGACAAGGGCTTTGGCTGCCTGGTGAAAAAGGGGTGCTGGAGCTGAGGGGCAGGTCTGCCCTGGCTGGAATCCCCAGATGGCTGCTGACCAGGCCCCGGCCTTTCTTCTGAGGCTCTGTGGGACCCAGGGGATGAGAATGGTGTTGAGCCCTATCACTCAGGGTGGGTGAGAAATCCCAGTTAGTCACTGTAGGGGTATCCCCTTTGTTATGAGCTGAATTGTGTTACCCATCCCCCATGCCCAAGACACCTTGAAATCCCAATCTCCAAACCTCAGAATGTGGCAATTTTTGGACATGAGGTTATTGCAGATGGAATTAAAGGATGAGGTCAAAGTGGATTGAAACAGTCCGAGACAGTGCCATAGAAATTTGTACAGACACACACACAAGGAGCCATGTGTAGGTGGAGGTACAGTTGCGGGATGCTTTTAGAAGCCAAGGAACCCCAAAGATTTCCTGTCTCCCCTAGCAGCTTAGAGCACCCATGATAGACCTTGTCTCAGAACCTCAGGAAAACTTAAGGCTATGGCCTTCAGCCTGAAGTCCAGTTCTACATGGGGGAAAGTAAACTCCTATTTAAGCCTCCTCTGTCAATAATGAACCAGGATGGGGTGCTGTCTATGGGAGGTTGGGACAGAGAAGGACTCTGGACATAGCAGGGTGTTGACCACTGTAGGCATTTCAACAATAAGGTTTACCTCCTCGATGTATGTGCCTGGCAGAATCCTAATCTCTTTGTGCAGGTGACCGTGCCCTCCATACCTGGTCCCTTGTCCTGAGTTAGAAGGTCTTCATTCCCCCATGCAGAAGACCTTCACTCTTGCCTCTCCTATTGTCCTGTTGATGGTGAACTTGTGGCATGGAGGTAGACGTGGAAGGGAGCCACTCCTCTATGGATGGCTGGCTCTCTTAGCACCAGTGTTAGTGTCCATGTGTCCTACCTGCCCTTGCCCACTGTATCATGTAGCATGTGCAAAGTGGTTGCTTAGCTCAGCCCAGGCCTCAGCTCATAGGAAATTGCCAGGGTCTCAAGGATCCAGGCAAAGTCAGGGTAGAGGATGTATCTCTGTAATCAGAATATATGGGTTTCCACCTCAGAATGCCTGTGCCTGTGGAGTTATGGGCAGGTCTATCATTATTTCCTGAGCTTCAGTTTCATTGGGGGATGCTATTATGAGGGTAAGGTTCACAGTGCCCTTGAGCTCCTTAACCCCCAGATCTGCATTGCTGGTCTCAGCCACAACCTGCTAGGGTTCCCATCCCTTTATCCAGCTTACCTATGCCCACCAGGACCTGATTTCATCCTCTACACATTTGTTGTTAGTGTATAGAAAAGCTACTGACTTCTGTGTGTTTATATTGTACCCTGCTACATTGCTGAAAGTGTTTATCAGCTTTAACAGCTTTAACTGGTAGAGTCTTTAGGGTCTTTTATGTATAGAATCATATCATCTGCAAATGATGATAATTTGATCTCTTCCTTTCCAATTTGTATTCCCTTTATGAGTGTCTCTTGCCTTACTGCTATAGAAGACTTCCAGTACTATATTAAATAAAAGTGGGGAAAGTGGACACCCTTGTCTTGTTCCTGAATTTAATTGAAAAGCTTCAAGAGTTTCCCCATTTAGTATCATGTTGGCTGTAGGTTTGTCATAAATAGCTTTTATTATGTTGAGATATGTTCCTTATATTCCCAATTTCTGTAATACTTTTACTATGAAGGGATGTTAGATTTTGTTGAATGCCTTTTCTACAGCTATTGAGATGATCATGTGATTTTTGTCCTTCTGGCCATTTATATGGTGTATTTCATTTATTGACTTGCGAATGTTGAACCATCCCTGCATCTCTGGGATAAAGCCTACTTGGTTGGGGTGAATAATCTTTCTGGTATATTCTTGTATTATGTTTGCCAATATTTGTTGAGCATTTTTGCATCTATGTTCACGAGGGAGATTGGTCTGTAATTTTCTTTTTTTGTTCTGTCTTTGTCCGGTTTTGGTATCAGAGTGATGCTGGCTTCATAGCAGTTTTGTAGAATTCCTTCCCTTTCTATTTTATTGAAAAGTTTGAGAAGCAGTTATGTTAGTTCTCCCATGAATGTCTGGTAAAATTCACCAGTGAATCCATCTGGGCCTGGATTTTTTAGTTGGGAGACTTTTCATAACTGCTTGGATCTCCATACTTGTTATAGGTCTGCTTAAATGGTTTATCTCATCTTTATTTAATTTATGTAGGTCATATAAATCAAGGAAATCATCCATTTCCTTCAGCTTTTCAAGCTTAGAGGCATATATATTCTTTAAGTGTGTTCTTATGATTTTCTGAATTTCTTTGTATCTGTTGTAATGGTGCCATTTCCATCTGCAATTTTATTAATTTTTGTCTCTTATCTCTTTCTTCTGGTCAGATTTGCTAAGGATTTATTGTAGGGACCAAACTGATGCCATGACAGGCTTCAGTAAGGTGCTGCCCTAACTAGGCCTAAGTTTCAATTTCCTGGAGGGGCAGGCTCTGGGGGCTGAGTCAATTCCTGGACACATGTCCCTTTTGCCCCAACCAATCAAAGATATATAAATGTAACTGCTACTTGCTTAGCCAATCATGTTAAAGGATTACATAACCAGCCAGGAATTCCCCCTAGCTGTGTTTAAAAGGGGCCTGTGTGCTCCTCTGGGGGTCTCCATTTTGTATGAGTGGTTGACCCCTGCATTCTGGATAATTCTGCAGAATAAAAGCTCTTTGCTTTTACATACTATTTGACTCTGGTGTCTTTCTTCAGTGATTCTCAGACCTTTACATTTGGGGGCACATCCGGGATCATTGGGGATCCCCCCCAGACTCAATAGTGGAGCGTTTTCTAGGGGAACTATTGGTTCTCCACCTATTGGTGAGTTGGGGCTCTCCTCTGTGTTGTGTGTCTCTGTTTTATTCTCTTCCTTGTTTCTCTGGTAAATCTGGTGTCCAAACACAATCTGGAGGCCCATGGAGGTAAGGCTGATGAGTCACAAATTACCTCAGTGCCAGGGAGGTTCTGAGGATGCTCCAGACACCCTTCTGGTGGAACCGGAGAGCGCCAGACTGACTCTGGTTTTGGTAAATAGTGATGGGTTGCACCCATCTGGCAGAGCCCATTTATGGGATAGGCAGCCATCTACATCATTTTGGTTTCTTTTTTCACTCACCAGGGAATTTGTTTCTGTGTCTCTGTGTGTTTGTGTCTTGTTCATCCTTTTTACTTTCTTGTAAGACACTGTGAGACAGGCGGCAAGTTCTACCCCACTGGACCTAGTCCAGTCACACATCAAGGATTTCAGATGCCTGGCAGACAATCTAGGTTTAACAGTACAGCTGTGAAAATTAACCACCTTTTGCAGGAATGAATGACTGACTTTCAATGTGAGATGGCCAGAGAGAGACACCTTCCATCTTCCCACCATTTATCAAGTTAAGGGTATTGTGTATGGGAGTCCTGGGCACCCTGGCCAGGTCCCATACATTACTGTTTGGCAATATCTGGTGATAGCCCCCCTTCTTGGGCATTTCCAAGTGTGTTACAGATATTGATAAAGGTTATCTCCATAACGGTTGTCATGTTTTCATAGACAATGTATTTCATGGAGTTTATTAATAGGAACTATCTCAAATTAATGGGTTATATAAAATCTGAAGATATATAATACATATATATGTATGTATGTATGTATGTATATATATATATATTATATAAAGCATGTTATAAAGATTTTTTTTGGTGACCTAAATAATAAGGGTTTTTCTCTACAAATTTCCAATAGTAAAATGTTTTATTTTTTAAAGCCAAACTATTTGCTCTTTGTCAATGGGTAATAAGATTAATCAATTTGGTGTAATTTTTAGTCTTATAAAAAAGATGGCTAATTATGGGTTGAGATAAAATGATTAAAGAAACTGGGAAGGTATTTGTAAATGTTGGACATAAAATGCTTGTGCTGTTTTTGAATGGAACTTAGATCAGAATGTTAAAGTATGTGAATAAAGGTGTACATATATTAAAAGGATGTAAGAAATCTAAAAAGACCAGATTCTGCCTAAAATTAATTTCCTTTTAAAAGGAACAGAAAGATAATTTTCAGGCTAAACCTAAACACCATGCCCGAAATTAAAGATTTTTTTAAAAAAACTGTTTACAGACTTTTAAGGATGCTCTAAAGGTTTTATATAGGGGCATAGACTTAATGTAAATTTTGCTTACATTAGACACAGGTGATGTCCTATGCTAGGTGGGTCACAAAGTCATAAACACAGATGTAATTCATATTCTTTGGAGGTCTAACCAGGTTCAACATAGACAAGACCCTATCACCTTATGTATTACAAATGGATAAAACAAATTACCTAGCTAAAAACAAACAGCTTCAGAGTAAGACAAGGAATGCCAGGATGCTTAGCTCTCTGCTCTGTCATTTCCTTTTACTCTTGCTTACTGTTATATGCTATTTAAAGTCATGGCAAGCTGGACTCTGAAAAAGGGATGATGCCCCCTTTATCTCAGACCCCATGCAAGTTTAAGCCATATGTACCCTTGACCCTGTCCAGACAAAATGGCCAATTGTCTCCAACAAGGAAAAGGGAATAAAAAATGACATATAACTTTGTTTCTCTTTATAGTTCTCTTTGAACACCTGTTCATCTGTTAGATTAAATTTCTCAATAGACAAAAGGTTAAATAGGTAAACTGAGTCAAGGTACTTAATCAAGTTAAAAACTCCTTACATAAGACAAACATCAGACTTACCTAAAATGTATATTGGGATATAAACAGATGATATAAAAAGAAGGACATCAGGGGCTAGAGAAATGGCTTAACAGTTAAGGCACTTGCCTACAAAACCAAAGGACCCCAGTTTGATTCCCCAGGACCCATGTTAGCCAAATGCTCAAAGGACACATGCATCTGGAGTTTGTTTGCAGTGGCTGGAGGCCCTGGAGTGCTCATTCTTTGTCTGTCCCTCTCTCTATCTCTGCTTATAAATAAATTAATTAAATTAAAAAAAATCAAATAAATGATGGCTTAACAGTTAAGGTGCTTATCTGGGAAGCCTAAAAATCTAGGTTCGATTCCCCAACACCCCATTCTTATTGCTAAACCTAAATCTGATTTAAAACAAATTCTCTGATATCCCTTTTTGAGACAGTCTTCTACACCCATCAGCCCACATGAGAGGACTGTCAACAACTCTTGCAGATCCTCTTCACCACAGAGGAACATGAAAAAAAAATCTAAATGGAAGCCAAGAAATTAGTGTTGGGAGCTGACAACCACCTCATGGAGAACCTAATGTTGTTGACAAGGTTTTCCTTTCCACACAACCAGACTGGGATCCCAACACTCCTGAAGGTAGGGCGTCCCTTAATCTCTTTCACTGGACTCTGATGGGTGGTCTCGAGGTAGCTGCTTGCTTGGTGCCCTATGAATTTGTCTAAGGTGGGTAAAGGGACCCAAAGTCCCACAGAGATCCCCACTGCTTTCCTAGAAAGGCTGTAGGAAACATGTAGGATATACCCCTCCCCCTCCATAAATCCTGAAGCCCCTGAGAATAGGTGAACTATTAACATTACTTTTGTAACTCAGTCTGTACTAGATATTAAAAAAGAAATTCATAAAATAAAATGCTTTAAGAAAAAACTTCTTTCAGAGTTAATAGAGATTACTGCCAGGGTATATGATAATGAAGACACTCTAAAGATAGACAGGCTAAGAAAATGACTAAGGTTATGGTGGCTACCTTCCAGAAGACACAAGGCCCCATGAGACAGCCCTTATACTTTGCTCAGTATGATTCCACCTGAAAGACATATACTGTGCTGGACCTAAAAGACACTTTCTTTAACATCCCATTGGTGAAGGGAAGTCAACCCATTTTTGCCTTTAAATGGATAGATATGAAATGAGACACCAGTGGGCAATTGATTGGACTAGACTTCTGCGGGGATTTTAAAATTCCCCTACTCTCTTTGATGAGACTCTTCATAAGCATTTGCAGTTTTTTTTTGCAATAAAACACCTAAGGCAACACGCCTACAGTACGTGGATGACCTCCTCCTTAGACACAGAAACAGAGGAAAAATGTCTCACTGCCACAGAGCATCTCCTGGACATCTTACAACATCTGGACTATCCTGTGTCAGCCAGTGAGGCTCAGCTGTGCATGTGTAAGGCAACTTACTTGGGATATGAACTCCAAGGAGGTAAGAAGATGCTGTCGGCCTCTAGAATTTAGGCCATCACTCAGATCCCCACACCTCAGACTAACAGACAAATCTGAAAATTCCTCAAAACTGTGGGGTATTACAGAATTTGGATTCCAAGGTTTGCTGAATTAGCCAACCCTCTATATGAGGCCACTAGAAGGCAAGAAAAAGATTTTAATTGGACTAAAAATGAGAAACAAACATTCCAAAAACTGCCCTCGCACTTCCAGACTTAACCAAACCCTTCCATTTATACATGGATAAAAAGAAGGGGACAGCCAGGGGTATCCTAACCCAGAGACTGGGGCCATGGCATTGCTCAGTGGCCTATTTGTCTAAGAAGTTAGACCCAGTAGCCACCAGTTGGCCCACTAGCCTCCAGGCTATTGCAGCTGCTGCTATTCTGACAAAGGACACAGACACACTAACCTTGGGACAGACTTTGTCAATTACAATCCCACATGCAATAGAGACTCTCCTAAAAAGCCCTCCCAACTGATGGCTCTCCAGCTCCTACATAACTCACTATCAGGCCTTGCTCTTAGATCAACCAAGGATACAGTTTTGCCAAACTGCGGCTTTAAATCCAGCTTCCCTGCTACCTGAGATGGATAAGGCATCAATTCCTCTACATGACTGTGTAGAGATCACTGCCACCTTCCATGGGCTCTGCCCAGACCTGACAGATGTGGCTTGACTAAATAAACCCTGCTCTGGTGATGTAGTCTGATGGGAGCAGCTTTGTCATGGATGGAATCAGGTATACAGGGGTGGCTATGGTGACTTTGGAAGAAACCCTGTGGGCTAAGGCCCTGCCTCAGGGTACATCAGCTCAAAAAGCTGAACTGATAGCACTGACCAAGGCTCTGATACTGGGAAAAGACATGACAGTGAATATCTACACAGACAGCCATTATGCCTTTGCCACGGCTCAGGTCCATGGGGCCATCTACCAGGGACAAAGACTATTAATGACAAAAGGTAAAGAAATTTAAAATAAAATTTTAGACTTAATTGACTGTCATTTGGGAGCCTGATAAAGTGGCTATAATTCATTGTCTGGGTCATCAGAAAGGGGAGACCACCAAAACAAGAGGTAACAGACTGACAAACCTAGCAGTAAAGAGTGCTGCTTCTCAGCATCGGTCAGATTGATTGGTCACCCTCCCAGCACTCACTCTTCCTGAGAGACCAGCATACACGAAACAGGACCTATAGCTCACCTCTCATCTGAGAAAAAAACACACCCCACAAGGGTGGTACCAACTAAAGAATGGACAACTGTTGCTGCCCCAAACCCTAGGGCAGAGACTGGCTAAACAACTATATAAAGAAACTCACGTAGGCAACAACAAGCTAGGGGAGCTAATAAGGAAGGAGTTTTTCTTCCCAGGTATGGACTCAGTCATCAAGGACACCACCACCCACTGTCAGACCTGCTAACAGACAAATGCCTCCTCTGGTAAGGTACCACCAACAGGGGTGAAAAAAAAAGGGGGGAACAGAGCCAGGTAGATATTGGGTAGTTGGTTTCACAGATGTAAAACTAGGTCAATATAGATATAAGTATTTACTTGTTTATGTTGATACCTTTTCAAGATAAATAGCTTTCCTTACCAAGTCTAAGACAGCCTATATAATAATTAAAAAATTATTAGAGATAATTCCCTGCTATGTTTTGCCCCTCAAGATAGGATCAGATAATGGGTCTGCCTTTATGTCAGAAATCACTAGAAAATTGACCAAGACCCTGGGGATTAATTAAAAATTACAATGCATCTATGATCCCCAAGGTTCAGGACAGATAAAAAAATAAATCAGACCTTAAAGGAGACTTTAACTAAATCAACCCTAGAGTCCTGAGAAGGACGGATGGAACTCCTTCCCTTCCATCTGTTAAGAGCCAAGTGTACCCCTTATGTAAATGTGTAGATTTCCCCCCCATCCTGCCCCAATGGGTTTTAAACAGATAACTGACTTTACTAATGAAATGCTTCTTTCTATCCAAATCTTAGACTTTTTATAAAACAAGGGCCCTGAGGCTAGCCATAGATACAGACCTAGAACAATTTTTTTTAAAAATCTATCATACAAGAATCCCTCTCTTCCCTAACTAAAGTAGTTCTACAAAACAGACAAGATTCAGACCTACTATTCCTACAACAAAATGGTCTCTGTGTTACTTTAAAAGAAAAATGTTGTTCCTATGTTAATCATTCTAGTGTTATAAAAAAAAATCTATGACTGGTACGGCTGGGCGGGGGGGGGGGTGGGGTGGGGTGGTAGTTACCAGCTGCGGCGGCCATCAGGCCATGCAGACGCGTGGCAGTCCTAACCAGGCAGCCCGCGATTCTTCGCGCAGCCGAGATCCTGAGGCTGCGGGAGTAAAGGCTTGCCTCTTTGTTCCGGGGTCTCCTCAGGCGGCCTCGGGCCGTGCTCGGTCCCCAAACCCTCCTTCCGCTCGTGGGGCGGGGATGCGGATGCGGCTGCCCGGCCTGGGCTTACGCTTGGGGGCTGGAGGAGGAACGGGGGCGGCGGCGGCGGCGCCAGGGCGGCATGCGATGGGGAACTGCTGCTGGACTCAGTGCTTGGGGCTGCTCCGTAAGGAAGCGGGCCGGCTGCAGCGAGCAGGAGGCGGTGGAGGAGCCAAGTATTTCAGAACATGCTCGAGAGGGGGAGAGCCTGTGAAGCAGTCATAGGCCACTTACTGAAGAAGAAATTCTTGACTTACAAGAGAGGCATTATGATTCTATTGCGGAAAAGCAGAAAGATCTTGATAGGAAAATCCAAAAAGAGTTAGCCTTCCAAGAAGAGAAGTTAAGACTAGAAGCAGAAGCGTTATACGCTGCACAGCGTGAAGCAGCCAGGGCAGCAAAGCAGTGAAAGGCAGAGAGCTGTGCAGAGATCCCATCCTAGCAGTGGAGACCACCAAAGTTCAGGACCAGAAGAAGACTTTGAATATTGTTTAAGAAATATCAAGTCACAGTACGAAGTTTTTCGAAGTAGCAGACTCTCATCAGATGCCACAGTGTTGACACCAAATACAGAAAGCAGCTGTGACCTGATGACCAAAACCAAGTCAACTAGTGGGAATGACGACAGCATGTCATTAGATCTAGAGTGGGAAGATGAAGGAATGAATAGGATGCTTCCGATGAGAGAGCGTTCTAAAACAGAAGAGGACATTCTCCGGGCAGCACTTAGGTACAGCAGGAAGAAGACAGGCAGTGACCCCTCATCAGCCTCCGATAACTCCAACGGGCCGGAGTGGGAGAATGATTTCGTTAGTGCAGAGATGGATGACAACGGCAACTCGGAGTACTCGGGGTTTGTGAACTCCGTGTTAGAACTCTCTGAGTCTGGCATGTCGCAGCCCGACACAGATCACAAGACGTGATAGGATGACTGTGTCACCCTGTTCATCAGTTATGACCAAATGTCAGAAATCCACTGGAATGTATAAATAGTATGCTGGCCTTTTTGTAAAGGGCAGTAAGAAACCATGTTGTAAATGCTTATTTTACTAGAAAGGAGTAGGAGTGATAGGATAGATCTGAATCGCTTCAGAATTAAGTACAATTTTATCATCTGCCTTCTGCTTTTCATGACCAATTTAATGACCCCGTCATATTATCCATTGACACTTTCTAGCATTCCTGTTCATGCTGGTCAATTTTCACATTTTAAATATTTAATAATTTTGCTTGTAATGCTTTCACTAAGCCTATTTTGTTATGTAACTAAAAGTATTTTTTTGTTAATTCTCAGCAGATGTGAAGGGGCATGAGGAGGACACTCAGGTTCATTCAGAGTAGTGACCCCTTGTCTGGCATGCTTTACTCAGATGGCTTCTTTGAATTTTGGTATCTAATATAAAGCACAACTAATTTGAGATGGCCCTAAGAAATGTTGAAGTATCAGTTTCTTTCTGTGTCTATGATATGACCTTGTATGATAATGTTGACCTAGTTTGAACAAAAGATAATCCAGTCAATGTAAGCTTCCAGAATTTGGACCTTGTAAGTTGGTAATAATTTAAAATAATATTTAAAGATACATATATTTAAGGTTTTTTACTTCATTTTACATTCTAGGATATTGACTTTAAATTGATATCTTAATTTTTTTAATTCTATATTTGCAATGAATGATCTTTGAAAGATTTTACACAGAACATATTCTGTGAATGATTAAAAAACAAAAATGTAATTACAGGTAAATATAAAATAAGTTTTTTTTTTTTTCTGGCATGAAAGGGACATTGATTTTCTTACACTTTTCTTTGCCTTGTAGTACAAGGTACTGATGGGATGGAAGTAAGCTTACCAATATATAACACTACATTTTGTTACAGACAACTTTACTTTTCTCTCAGTTGACCAGTCAGTATAAAAGGCCAGGGATAGAAAACATTCCTTGAACATTCCTTAATTTTGCTGAGGATTGAGTATGATTCTAGAAAGCAAATTGAATCCTACTATATTTGGGTTTTCCTTCTTTTCTCTCTCTATTTTCCAACAATGACAGTGCATGTTCTCAAAAATATAGAAAGGTCCAGATAAAAATAGTAACTTAAAGTTCTTGCTGTGTTTAAAAAATCATGTGGCCCTTTCCATATCTGAACTGTTAGACAATGACATCTATAGTTTTTGTCATTTTTAATCTCATGGAAATTAATATACTTTATTGTGTAAATATACATTAGGCAATGCCATTATTTATATCTGCCTTAACCTAATTTAAATTGTACTGTGTTATTGGAAATATTTTAAAGGTACTCTATATTCATATTGCCTATGTCAATGCTTTTTAAAGTTTATATACATCAGATGTATATTTTTGGTTTGGCATAAGCTACTGTGGTAATTTTTCTTGGCTTTTTGTTCATAAAGAATTTTCTGAAGGAATTTTCTCAAGGATTGTGAATAAACATGTTTTTACATTAAAAAAAATCTATGACTATACTTAAAAAAAGGTTTCATAAAATTTTTTTTAAATCCCAAATCTGGTACAAATCTATGTTTAACTGGTACCCCTGGCTAACAACTTTAATTTCTGTCCTGACAGGTCCCCTTATCCTTTTGTTGCTTGCCCTCACTTGTGGGCCCTGTATTATTAATGCCTTGGTCAAATT
Organism: Orientallactaga sibirica; assembly: GCA_036365145.1. NCBI lineage: Eukaryota > Metazoa > Chordata > Mammalia > Rodentia > Dipodidae > Orientallactaga > Orientallactaga sibirica. The sequence goes on along the minus strand of JAEOAD010000011.1, from coordinate 46,434,415 downwards.
TGTTAAGGATCACTTAGCCACAGTACAATTCATGGTTCTAAGACAACAGTACCAACATTTAGATTCATCTCAAGGATTCAAGATGGGATCATACTCAAGGGGGGAATGTAGGGACCAAACTGATGCCATGACAGGCTTCAGTAAGGTACTGCCCCAACTAGGCCTAAGTTTCAGTTTCCCAGAGGGGTTAGGCTCTGGGGGCTGAGTCAGTTCCTGGAGACATGTCCCTTTCACCCCAACCAATCAAAGATGTACAAATATAACTGTTTCTTACTTAGGCAATCATGTTAAAAGATTACCTAACCAGCCAGGAATTCCCCTAGCTGTGTTTAAAAGGGGCCTGCGTGCTCCTCTGGGGGTCGCCATTTTGTACAAGTGGTTGACCCCTACATGCTGGCTAATTCTACAGAATAAACGCTCTTTACTTTTACATGCTATTTGACTCTGGGGTCTTTCTTCAGTGATTTTTGGACCCTTACATTATCAATCTTGTTTATCCTTTCAAAGAACCAACTCTTTGGTCATTGATTCTTTGGAGTGTTTTCTTTTTTCTTTTGGTTTCTATTTCATTAATTTCTGCCCTAATCTTTATAAACGTACCACACACTAACCAATTGTGCCACTGGCGCTCCTCTCTAATCTTTATTATTTCTTCCTGTCTACTGATTTTTGGTTTGACTTGTTCTTCTTTTTCCAAGGCCTTAAGGTGAATCATTAAATTATTTACTTGTAGCCAGGCATGGTGGAGCACACCTTTAATCCCAGCACTTGGGAAGCAGAGGTCAGAGGATTTCTGTGTAGTCCTGAGACTACAGAGTGAATTCCAGGTCAGCCTGGTCTAGAGTGAGACACTAGTTCAAAAAAAAAATTGTTTACTTGTGAACTCACTAATTTCTTAATATATGCACTTAGAGCTATAAATTTCCCTCTTAGGACTGCCTTCATTGTGTCCCAAAGGTTTTGGTATGTTGTATTCTCATCATAATTTGATTCTATGAATTTATTGAGTTCCTTTTTAATTTTTTCAATGACCCCTCCATCATTCAGTAGTGTACTGTTTAGTCTCCATGAATTTCTGTATGCTCTGTAGTTTTTCTTGTTGCTGATTTGCAGTTTAATCCCATTGTGATCAGATAGAGTATAAGGGATTATTTAAATTTTCCTGTATTTGTTAAGATTTGCTTTGTGTCCTAATATAAGGTCTATTTTAGAGAGTGTTCCATGTGCTGCTGAGAAAAATGTATATTCTGCATCATTTGGATGGGATGCTCTATATATATCTGTTAGGTCCATTTGTTCCATGACATCATTTAATCCAGATATCTGTTTATTTTTTGCTGGGATGACTTGTCAATTGATGAGAGTGGGGTATCGAAGTCACCCACTATAATTGTGTTTGGTGTTATCTCCGACTTTAAGGCTAATGGTGTTTGTTTCATGAAATTGGGAGCCCCCATGTTAGGTGCATATATGTTTAGGATTGTAATGTCCTCCTGTTGGAGTGTTCCTTTAATCAGTATAAAATGACCTTCTCTATCTTTCCTCACTAATGTTGGTTTGAAGTCTATCCTGTCAGATATTAGGATAGCAACCCCTGCTTGTTTCCTAGGCCCATTTGTTTGAAATACCATTTTTCCTTCCTTTCACCCTCAGTGTCTATCTTTTATTGAGAGATGAATTTCCTGAAGGCAATAGATGGCAGGATCCTGTCTTTTAATCCAGTCTGAAAGTCTGTATCTTTTGGTTGGGGCATTAAGGCCATTGATACTAAGAGTTATTATTGAAAGATATGTATTTATCCTTGCCATTCTTCTTGTTTTGTAGTGCTTCTTGTTTTCCTTTTACTCACTTGTTTCAAGTGTTATTTGAGTATGGTGTATATTTTCCTATTTCCTCCTGTGTATGCTTTGCTTTCTCTTCAGTGTGGAGGATTCCTTCAGGTATTTTCTACAGAGTTGGTTTAGTTGTCATAAATTCCTTTAGCCTGTTTTTGTTGTGGAATGCCCTTATTTCTCCATCAATTTGGATAAATAGCTTTGCAGGATAAAGTAATCTTGTTTGACAGTTTTTATCTTTCAGAACTTGGAATACATCATTTCAAGCCCTTCTGGATTTTAAAGTTTGTGTTGAGTAATCTATTGTGATCCTGATGGGCTTGCCTTTGTAGGTCACTTGTTTTTTTTCTCTCTGACTGCTTTCAATATATTTTCTTTGGTTTGCATATTTAGCAGTTTAATTATAACATGGCGAGGAGAGGATCTTTTTAGGTTTTGTCTGTTTGGTGTTCTAAAAGCTTCTTGTATCTGCATTGGTATTTCTTTTCCAATATGGGGAAAATTTCCTCCTTGATTTTGTTGAAAATGCCTACTAAGCCTCTGGATTGAATTTCTTCTCCTTCTACTATACCCTGAATTCTTATGTTTGATTTTTTTCATAGTGTCCCAGATATCTTGGAATTCCCATCCATACATTTCTATTAGCTTGTCTTTCCCTTTGTTGGGCTGTATTATGTCTGCCATCTGGTCTTCTACTTTAGATATTCTGTTCTCTCCTTCCTCCATTCCACTGGTGAGACTTTCCACAGAGTTTTTTATTTGACTGACTGTGTTCTTCAGAGCTAGAATTTCAGCCTGATTTTTCTTCAGTATTTCTATTTCCTTACTCATGTCCTGTAATGACCTTTTTATTTCATTAAGCTGCTTTCCTGTGTTCTCTTTCAGGAGTTTGTTTTCTTCCTTTGTTTTCTTTTCTGATTTCTTTCATTTCTTTGAGTATAGATAACATCATTCTTTTGAAATCTTTGTCAGGAATTTCATCTAAAACAGTCTCATTGTTGAACATTTCTGATGGATTTGTAATTTTTGGTGGGATTGCATTGTCTTGTTTCTTTGTGCCTCTTGTATTATAATTTAGTGACTTTTGCATCCTGGATTCTTTTGATGCTTAGGTTTTCTATTTATCTGCAGTGTTCTTACATGTGGTAAACCACCTTTATGTACTTTCCAGATATGAGTTTAAGGTACATGTAGCACTTGTACCCAAATCCAACCTCAGAAGTGATGCTAGTTGTTGAGTTTGCTTGCTAAACAAGTATTCTAGTGGACTGGGTGGGACAATATACTGGAAAATTCTAAACTTCAACTGAGCAAAATACACATTCAATAAAAACCAGCACAGAGTATACAAGTGTGGGGATTAAAACAAATAGTCTTATAAGGCCAAAATCCTTAAGGGTGTGTGTGGCTCTACACCCTTAATCCTGTCAGCTAGGAGGTAGAGAGTTCTGTTCTGAATTGTGTTCCAGGTCAGCCTGGATCTGGATCATACCCTGCCCCCAATAATGACAGAAGCAAAATACAAAGGCCCTGGAAATCTGAAAGCATTACAGGCAACAATATTCAAACCCCAAGTACAGATTATTTGAAAATGGTAAAGCCAACCAAAATATGTAACCCATAACCTGCCCTGACATGGAATTGAAAGAGAGATTAGCACTTCCAAATGCAGGCCTATATACCTGTTTTTTTAATTAACTAATTAACTATTTTTTTGTCAGTTGGCCTCATTACCTTTTGGTGTGGTTTCCAGTCTCATCAATGCTGAATGCCCACCTCAATTCCTCTGTGTTGTGCTGTGGAGCTGCAGCTGTTGTTCTGTTCAGCTCTGCTGGATGCACTGCCACCTGGGGCTGAGTGCGGGAGGTTCCTGGTTTCTGATGGTTGGGGGATGGGAGAGTTCACGAAGCCTGGAGTTGCTCACTCAATCCCACCTGTATCTCTTTCAGTAGCTCTTTAGTTGATTTCAGCTGTCTTCAGATTTCTTGGCTCTGCAAGAAGCCTGATGAGCTTGGAAAATCCCCTTGTTTGGTCTCGCTGCTGCCTCTCAGTGCACTTGGCAGGCTATGCTGGCCATGAAGATAGGGGCTGCAAGCTCCTCAGTGGAATTTTGGCCATTTTCTTCCTTTCTGGTGGATCTTGGTCTCTCCTGCTTCTCCACTTTGTCTAAGAAAAACCTGTACTCCTGAACTTTTCAGAAGAAGAGTGTATTTTGCTGTGGTTTTGCTTAAATCCCTCCCTGGGCTGGTTTGATGTGGCTCCTATGCAGCCATCTTACCTGGAAGTCCCTTGTAGGACTTTGATCATGAAGGGATGTTGGATTTTGTCAAATTCCTTTTCTTTTTTTATTTTATTTTATTTTTTATTTTTATTTTTGGAGAGAGACACAGAGAGAGACAGACAGAGAGGGAGAGGGAGACAAATAGAGAATGGGTGCGCCAGCAGTCTCTCAGCTGCTGTGAATGAAATCCAGATGCATGCACCCCCTTGTGGGAAAGTGCAGCATTGTGCCCTTGCATCACTTTGCATCTGGCTAAACGTGGTACCTGGAGATTGGAACTGGGTTCTTAGGCTTAGCAGGCAGGCGCCTTAACTGCTAAGCCATCTCTCCAGCCCCCTTTCCTTTTTTTAAAAAAGCACTTTAAAAATTATTTGAATTTATTTATGAGAGGAAGAGAGAGATACAGGTAAGTAGAGAGAGAGAGCATGCCAGGGCCTTCAGCTGGTGCAAACCAACTCCAGATGCATGTGCCACCTTATGCATCTGGCTTATGTGGGTCCTGTGGAATTGAATCTGGATCTTTTGGTGTTGCAAAAAAGCGCCTTTACAGCTAAGCCAACCCTCCAGCCCCTCAAATGCTTTTTCTGCATCTAATGAGAGATGATCATGTGATTTTTGTCCTTCAGTCCATTTATATAACGTATTACATTTACCAATTTGCATATGTTGAACCATCCCTGCATCTTGGGGATAAAACCTACTTGGTTTGAGTGAAGGATCTTTATGATATATTCATGTATTCTGTTTGACAATATTTTGTGAAGAATTTTTGCATCAATATTTGTTGGGGTTTCTCCTAGGGCCAGCCCAGGAGGGACCACAGGGTCTCCACCAAGTAGGGGGATGAGAAGCGCAGAGTCACAACACAGACTCTGGGAGTTGGGTGGAAGCAGGCAAAGGGCGAGCTGCTGCAAACTCGTTTATTCAAGGAAGTGTAGGGGGTTTTAAGGGTTTGGCTGACCAATCATTGTATGGAGTGGTTCCCTTCTTGTGACCAATGACAGCCTGTCTCCTGGAAGATCATCTCACAGCAGGTTGCTCATGGCATGGGTTGTAGCTGTTGTCATGCCAGGCCTGTGAAGGATGCCACATCCACAGAAGCCACTTCCTGGTTTCTTCTAGCAGGTGGCCTGGCTAGGGCCCAACCTGCATTGTGCCATACATATTTTCTTTTATGTTTTTATTATTGGTTACCCTGGGAGGCATGGTTCTTTGTCAATCCATTGTTAACCCCAGGCCCCAAGGGATCATCACATGTGATGGTGTCTGTCTTAGGTTGTCCCATCTCATGGGGTCTTATCTGTCATTGACTACCCACCATCCTGGTGAGAAAATCTGAGGGGTTTGGCTGTCACCTAGGAGGCATGGGAGGGCCATGTGGTGATGGCTCTGTGGTGTGCCAATGGTCCCAGTGAGCGAGAATCAACTATAGAACCTGAAAAGGACTGGGGTAGGACAGGTTTACAAATGAGAAATGGCAGATAAGATATCATTTGGTGGTTTATGATGGATTGCCCCTTTTGATTGATAAATGGCACTCTGTAGTACAGCCCAGTTTGTTTGGATGGCAGTGATGTGCTGAGCAAAAGTTCTGAGACATCTGAAAAGGATCAATATGATGGCAAGAATAACTAGGATTCCCACCAGAATAAGAAGGGAGGAAGGGTTGGAGAAAGAAATGTAAAGTTATCATCAGGAGAAACAGCTGCAAAGCCAATTGGTGCCTGTCTAATGATAACATGGAGGTCAGCATGAATAGTCATGCAAGGGCTCAGTCTACAACTAAGGAGGGAGCAGTTGGGAAAGCCCCCAGTAAAGAGTAAAAAGGTGGAGGCATTGAGTGTTGGGACCAAGACAAAATAATAGGGTGGTTTAACATAAACAGGTTGTTGGGTGACTGTCAAGAGCTCACCCTTAGCCCCACAATAGTAGCATTGAGTATCTTCAATGGTAGCAGATCAGTGCAATCAAAGGAGTTGTAAAGGAATTTATGGCTGGTTGGAGGGTAGCATTACCATAAGATGCATTAATAAGCAAAAGGGCAAAGGTGTGGTTAAAGAGAAGTACTTGCTTGAAGGGGGAGGAATATAGTGAAATAGAGTCGCTAAAATGAAGCCTAGGAAAAGTGTGGGCATTTAGGCCCACCACACCAAACAAGTATGGCCTAAGAAGAATTGTCCAAAATGGTTTCCGGGAAGTGGTAGCAGGGAGAAAAGGAAATGAAAGGAGAAAAAGGGGGAATAAGTTTACAGTCCCATCTTTGGCCTGAGGGGTTTGGCATCATCCTCCTCATCAAGGTCGATCCCCAAGTCAGTGGCTGGACAGATGTTTCTGGCAGGGATCCAGATCAGGATCTGTGAGGTTTCTGGAAAGACAGAAGCATACCATCGACCCTGTGTTAAAAGAGGGTGGTGTCCCTTCCAGATATTAGTAAGAGGATCCTTCCAGTGGACTAAGGGTAAGGGCGTTGTGGTTGGTTGGGATCTCCAATGTTTATAGGCTGGGGAGAGTCCTGCCTCATCAAAGGTGAGAAAATTGAGGGTTAAGAGAGCTTCCACCAGGGCCAAGTGGGGATCCTTGGGTGACATAGTGGACTTTTGTTTTATATAATTAGTTCCTTTAGGGTTTTGTTAGGTCTTTGCACTATGGCTTGTCCTTGTGGGTTGTAGGGGATCCCAAGGGAGTGTTTTATTTCCCAAGATTCCGTGAAGGATGTAAATTAGGCAGATGTGTATACAGGGCCAATATCACTTTTAATTGACCAGAGTACGCCTATGACCAACATGCCTGTTTTTGTTGCCTTAATGACATGGGACACTGTAGCAGACAGCTTCAGGTTCGCTGAGATGAACTTCCAGATCAGGCACAGTTATGGAGGAAGGGATATTATTTATTGAAGCTTACAGATCCAGGGGAAGTTCCAATAATGGCAGAAGAAGCTGGCCTGCCTTCACAGGGCCAAGCAGAGAGAGAAAAAGCCAACCAGGCACACAGCACACTGAGCAAAAAAATTACAGCCAAAAGCCCAGCACACTTCAGGAACTCCTGCTAGGTACACTTTGCATATCTTTACAATGGAATCCCAAACCCACCATCAACACCTTAAGACCAGCCCCCAGTGACATTGCCTCTAGCAAGGTGATTGCAGATGCAAACTATAACTAATAAAATACTGAATATATTGGGGGACATATATTCAAACTACCACAGACACCTTCTCCCCTGAAAGAGTAATAGCAAAAGTAAGCTTAGAGTAAGTGTCCACAATGACATGGACATATTTGAGGTTACCAAAGGAAGGTATGTGGGTAACATCCATCTGCCAGATAGTATTTAGGGTAAGGCCTCTAGATTGACTCCTTGAGGCTGTAGGGGGCCCAAGGGGGCTAGGGGGCACATGCCTTACAGGTACTGGTTAAATGTTTGCATTGGCTAAGCGAGAGCTCAGGGTATAGGGTTCTTAGGTTCATGGGGGTAGATGGAATCTTTGGTGTAAATGTCTAGCTTGTTCTAAATGTGGCAAAGATGAGACAGCAATAAACTTGTCTACCTGTGAATTTCCATCAGCAATAAAGCCAGGCAGACCAGTGTGTGAGCAAATGTGCTCAAAAAGTCTGAAGGTGGATGACCCATTGTAAAAGGACTTGTTCAAAGTAGGAGTCCACAACAGATTCCTGGACCACCTTGTGGATGAGAGCCAGATAAGAGAGGGGGGTGGGGTACCAGGGCCTGGCTGTTGCATCTGGCCATACGTTAACAGGGAAGGCAGTGAAGGGTGGGACAATGGGGCATGTCAGCTCCCTGGCAGCTCCCTGGGTGTTCCAAGGACAGAGCAGGGGGGTGGTCCTTCCAAGGGTAAAGAGGGGGAGGGGTGGTTGTGACCACAGCTGCTGCGGGCAGCAGTTAGGGTGGCAGTCTTTTATCATTGAAGGGTTGGTCTTCCTCCTCATCATCATAAGAGGGGGCTGGGAGGGACCAGGTTTGAAGAGTCAGTTTCACTTCCTCCTTACAGCTTTCGTTTATGGGCAGAAATGACTTCCTCCATGGAGGAGCCTTTAAGGCTGGAAATTATGGCAAGGAGGATAGCAAAGAATGGGGCGGGGGGTGTGTGTCCATCGTGAACCTCGTGCTTCCTCGAGAGGAAGAGAACCTGGGACCAAATGGAAGTGTCCCAGATGTTCTCGGGAATTATCCATGGGGCTAAAACAAGAGTTTTGTCCCCAAAGCCATGGAGATCCTTTTGTTTCACTTTTAAGTCACATTGCAGGAGGAGGGCCTTAAGAGCATGCAATTGTGGCATCCTCCAATGGGGAGGGAGGTTGCCCATTACAGCATGGTGGTGTTTGAGGGGGCAATAGGCTGTGACACCCCTGAATCAAGGAGACTGAGAAAATGATAACCCAGATCAAAAATGATAGCCCAAAAGATAATCATGGAAACCACAACACCTATTGCCGGGGCCAGCTGAGACATATGGATACAATGTTTAGGACCCACATGTCTTGTGCTTAGTGGGGGACTTCCATGGGTCATTACTCCATGGCCATATGCCTACATGGTGTCTCTGGGGAAGCTCAGCCAACTGCCTCGCCTTGGTTCTGAAATCGGGTGGGTCAGATCCTTACGTGATTTCGCCGGGATGAACTGAGAGTGGAGGGGCCGACACAGGCTTCAGGACCATGTGGCAATGTGTGCCTTCCTGCAAGGGAAAAGGATGAACAAAAGGAAAACAGGGGAGGAGGGGGCTGCCTGCTCACCCTTGGGCAGCTGTCAGCACACAGAATAAAATGGGGCCTACTCATCGACGATCAAGAAGGGGGTGTCTCACCAACACTGAGGGGGCAGATGGTCCCTGTTCAGGTGCCAGATGTTGGGGCCCATCCTAGGGCCAGCCCAGGAGGGATGACAGGGTCTCTGCCAGGTAGGGGGTGAGAGGCGCAGAGTCATGACACAGACTCTGGGAGTTGGGTGGAAGCAGGCAGAGGGCAAGCTGCTTCAAACTCGTTTATTCAAGGAAGTGTAGGGGGTTTTAAGGGTTTGGCTGGCCAATCGTTGTATGGGGTGGTTCCCTTCTTGTGACCAATGGCAGCCTGTCTCTGGGCAGATCATCTCACAGCAGGTTGCTCACAGGCATGGGACTGTAGCTGTTGTCATGCCAGGCCTGTGCAAGATGCCATGTCCACAGAAGCCACTTCCTGGTTTCTTCTAGCAGGCTGCCTGGCTAGGGCCTGACCTGCATTGTGCCATACATATATTCATGAAGGGAGGTTGGTCTGTAATTTTCTTTTCTTTTTTTTAAATTTTACCTTAATTTATTTATTTGAGAGTGACAGACAGACAGAGAGAAAGAAGGAGAGAGAGAGAAAGAGAGAGAGAGAGAGAGAGGGAGAGAGAATGGGTGCACCATGGCCTCCAGCCACTGAAAATGAACTCCAGATGCATGTGCCACCATTTGCATCTGGCTTATGTGGGTACTGGAGATTCGAGCCTCCAACCAGAGTCCTTAGGCTTCACAGGCAAGTGCTTAACCACCAAGCCATCTCTCTAGCCCTGTAATTTTCTTTTTTTGTTCTATCTTTGTCTGGTTTTGGTATCAGGGTTATGCTGGTTTCATAGAAGGAATTTGGTAGGATTCCTTCCTTTTCTATTTTATGGAAAAGTTTGAGAAGCATTAGTGTTAGTTCTTCCATGAAGGTCTGGTAAAATTCAACACTGAATCCATCTGGGCCTGGATTTTTTTGTTTGGGAGGTTTTTGATAACTGCTTGGATCTCTGTAGCAGGCAGCTTCAGATTCACTGAGATGAACTTCCAGACCAGGCACAGATATGGAGGAAGGGATTTATTGAAGTTTACAGATCCAGGGGAAGTTCCATAGTGGCATAAGAAGCTGGCCTGCTTTCACAGGACCAAACACAGAGAGAAAAGCCAAAAGTTAAAGCCATACAGCACAGCACACCTCAGGAACTCCATCTAGGCACACTTTGCATATCTTTAGATTGAAATCTCAAACCTATCACCACACTTTAAGATTTTCCCAGTGGCCAATACCTCCAGCCAGGTGGCTGCAGATGCAAACTACAAACTAATAAATACTGAATATATTGGGTGCCATCTATTCAAACTGCCACAATGTCATTACTTGTTATTGGTTTACTTAAGTAGTTAACCTCATCTTGATTTAATTTTGGTAGGTCATATAAACCAAGGAAATCACCCATTTCTTTCAGATTTTCCAACTTAATGGAGCATATATTCTTTTTTTTTTTTTTTTTTTGGTTTTGCAAGGTAGGGTCTCACTCTGGTCCAGGCTGACCTGGAATTAACTATGTAGTCTCAGGGTGGCCTTGAACTCTCGGCGATCCTCCTACCTCTGCCTCCTGAGTGCTGGGATTAAAGGCGTGCGCCACCACGCCCGGCCCTGGAGCATATATTCTTATAGTATGTCCCTATGATTTTTTGAATTCCTCTGGTATCTGTTGTGATGGTGCCTTTTTCAATTTGTGTCTCCCAGGCCTTAAGGTGAAGCATTAAGTTGTTTGCTTGTGGCCATTCTAATTTCTTAATATAGGCACTTAAAGCTATAAATTTACCTCTTAGGACTGCCTTCATGTGTTGCCCCATACCCTTAATCCTGTCAACTGGAGAGCTGAGATTTCTGGTCTGTAGAAGGGTCCAAGGTCAGCTTGTGACCAAGTGAGCCCTTGCCCCAATGATCAACAGAAGAGGAGACGAAAGCCCTATAAATCAGGAATCAACAAATGACAAGCTCAAAATATAGCTTATTTAAGAATGGCAAATCTGATCATCCTTCTGAGTTAACCCATAATCTACTCTGACACGGAAGGTGCAATTAGCACTTCTGATGCCAACCTATATACCAGGCTTTTTTGGTGGGCACTGACCTGGTGTAATCCCAGTTACCTTTTGGGATGGCTTTGATCTCATGCTGCTTGCCAGCTTGGGTCCCTCTTTGCTGTGCTTTGGGCTCAGGTAGGCTGGTGGGGTCAGTGGGTAATTGTTCTGATAGCCTGTGCTGGTTGCTGTGTAGGTGACTTCCCTTCTCCCAGCCTTCAGTCCTTGCTGGTGCTTGCGCTGGCAGTGGGGGGAGGGGAGGCTGTGGATGGTGTCTGAATTCTCCCATTGGTCCTCACAATCCTCTTCCTCATTAGCCACTCTGTTGGTTCCTGCTGCCCTCCCCTTCATATTTCTTGAGTTTGTGAGAAGGCTGGTGTGAGTAGAAAATCCCCTCACCTGGATATTCCTGTGGCTAAGGCCAAGCCTGGCAGCTGTGGCCACAAGGACCTGGTGCCACTGCTGCTGCAGCTGTGGCCACAAGGACCTGGTGCCACTGCTGCTGCAGCTGGTTCTGCCTGCTTCTGTGGTATCTGGATGATCTGGATCTCTCCTACTTCTCTGCTGTGTTTAATAATTTCTTATACACCTTCATTGTTTAGTAGAAGAGTATTTTGCTGTTTTTTTTTTCTTTTTCTCCCCAGGATGCTTTGGCATGGCTCCTAAGCTGCCATCTTAACTGGAAGTCCCCTGTTTTTCTATTCTTAGTTCTTAAGGCACCCAGCCCACTTATGTAGACAGACCCTCGTACCATGATGTCACCTCTGCAAGGCCAGCAGAATAGTCTTCATGGGGTCTTAGGGAATGTGGCCTCTGGAGTGCTATCTTATCCTTTGACTATGAGTGAGCTGCACCAAGAGCACAATGGTCCATTGCGAACATGGGTCCCACCCTCATTTAGGTAAGGAAGCCTGATATTTCCTCCTACCCCCTACCCGACCCAGGGCAGCTAAGTCCCTCAACGGGATGGGCTTTTGATTTTTCTTGGAGGATCGGGTAAAATACATCTGGGCTTCCTGAGGGACAGTGCTCCCTTCAGCCCATAACATTGGCAGCTCTGTGCTCAGGGTCCAGGAAGCCCAGAATTGGAGGATCTGCCTTGCTTTTTACATTTAATATATGTTTGTGGTGCAAAGCCCATCTATTTCTGTCCTAGCTTTGCTGGGCACCCTGGGATGGTAAGTGTCCCAGAAATGAGGGAAATAGCACAGGCTGTACCACAGCAAGGACACTGGCCAAAAGGATGGAGCTGCTTTCTGCTTCCTTCCCAACTCTAAGTTCATTCCCTCAGTACCCACTTAGCTGCTCTTAGGGGCCCTCAAGATTCAGGGGGCCATGGTCCCCTGTGAGGCCACTGGTCATCAGTCTAAGGTTATGTCCATCTAATATAGCCTGGTACAGGGCTGTGAGTCCTGAAGGTGACCTGAATGCTGTCCATGACTTCACAGCTACACTCCAGAGGTAGGTGTGATATGTTTTCTGGGACTGCCTAATCTCAATGGTGGGCTCCACTATGAAGGACAGTGATGCTTTGGTTAGCCTGTCCAGCACTGCCCTTGGTTTGAGGCTCCAATAAATTTTAGTGGATTCTGAGTTATGATGCAGTTCTTATCTATGTTAGTAAGATCCTGTAGGCTGGGCCTTGAGTCCTATCGTGGGTGGCATCAGGTTCACTCCACACTTGGGATTTATTTATTTATTTTTGGCACATGCTTATGTGTGTGTATTGTGGTGATATGATGTGTATGTGGTTTATGCACATGTATGTGCATATGAGTTTTACCCTGGCATACAGAAACCAGAGGAGAATGTCAGGGACCCTGTAATAGTCAGTTTCAATGTTTCTGGAATGAACTTCCAAACTAAGCACAAGTTATGGGAGGAATAACATTTATTGAAGCTTACAGATCCAGAGAACATTGCATAATGACAGAAGAAGCTGGCCCTGCTTTCACAGATCCATGCAGAGAAATACCACCAGCAGCACTATAGGCACACTCCAGGAACCCCAGGCAGAGCTCAACCACTCTGCATATCTTTAGGCTGGAATTTCAGATCCACCCCAAACACACCTTAGGGCTGGACCCTAGGATCCACCTATAGTGATACCTCCTCCAGCCAGGTAGCTGGAGATCTAAGGCTTTAATAACAGAATCTCGTGGGGGACATCCATTCAAACTATCACAAACCCAGTATGCTCTTCTGCCTGGTTTCTTTGAGACAGAGTCTCTCACAGACTGGCTGACCTGTAAGTTGCAGAAATTCTATCTCCACCCCTGTCAGGACTGGGGCTATAGGAGTATGTGGCCATATCCAGAATTTTTAAAAAATATTTTTATTTTTATTTATTTGAGAGAGACAGAGTGAGAAAGAGAAAGAGAGAGAGAATGGGCACATTAGGGCCTCTAGCCATTGCAAATGAACTGATGCATGTGCCACCTTGTGCATCTGGCTTATGTGGGTCCCAGGGAATTGAAACCTGGATCCTTTAGCTCTCCATCCCCCAGCTTTTTAAAATTTAACATTTATTTATTTGCAAGGAGAGTGGGAGAGAATGAGAATATGGGTGCACCAGGACCTCTAGCCACTACAGACGGACTCCAGATGCATCACCACTTTGTGCATCTGGCTTTATGTGGGTACTGGGGATGGCTCAGTGGTTAAGGTATTTGTCTGCAAAGCCTAAGGATGTGGGTTCGATTTTCCAGTACCTATGTAAACCAGATGTACAAGGTGGCACATGTGTTTGGACTTTGTTTTCAGTGGCTAGAGGCCCTGGTGTGCCCATTCTCTCTCTCTCTCTCTGTCTCTAAGGAATAAATAAAATATCTAACAAAAAAATTCTTGGGTCTCCTTCAGCAGCTTGCTTCATTACATACAACTCCAATGCTCTGTCTCGCTCACTCTCACTCACTCAAACCCACCTGTGCACCCAGCTGCCTTCACCTTTGAGAACATCTTACCCCAGCCCTGAGCTTCATGCCCCACCAGGTCATTTTTCAGGTTTTCCAACCGGACATACTACTCCATCCTAGGGATTCACAGATAGCTGTAAATCTCCCTCCCCTTGCTGGAGAGCTGCTATTCCATGTGAAAATGTCTTGGTCAGTCTGAGGATGCAGAAAGGAGGTGTCCAGTACATTCCTCCTTGGGTAGGGGCAGTGCTTGCTTGGGTGTCCTTCCTGCTCCTGGCAGAGACCACGTGGAGGCCTCCTATATTCATCAAGCACATCTCAGTGAGCTGGACAGAATACCGAGTCTTATTTTAAAATTAATTTTATCGATCACTGGGCAAGAGATAAAATACATGAAGAAATCTCTTGTAATCTCTCTCAAATGCAGAGCAGGTCTCAGTGTGCTCAGTGTGGGAGTCTTTACAGTCAGTTCTGTGGACTCCCAGTCCAGCCAGCCTTGCAGGGGTGGTGTGGCTTCAGAGAGGATGAACACCAGGGCTCAGACCACATAGCGTGCACTGTGAGAGGGCAAAACAGGTCTTTCCTGGGAACCAGAGAACTTGGCTACCACAAAAGAAAATCTCCGTTTGGTTTTTGGCTGTATCTTGGCAGCTGGGCTGAAGGTACCTCCCCCAGACATCTATTGTTCTGTCATTTGTGTCTTCCTCTTGCTGGGAAGAATGCTCATTCATACTGTTTATCTCCTGCCACCAACACCCAAATGCAATCTGCACAAGGGCAAAGTGTGTCTCCTTGGAAGAGCTCTGTCATCCCAGGATAAAGGACAGTAACTCAAAGGATTGCTCAAGAAACATCTGTTGGCTGGTTGGGTGGATGGAAGAATGGTGGATGGATCACGGATGGTGGATTATGTATTATGAATAGATGATGGGAAGATGGGTGAATTGATGGGTGGGTGGATACAATTATGGTGGATGAATGGGTGCATAAGTGGATGGATGGGAAGATGGATGGGTGATACATGGATGTACGGATGGGGGATAGATAGACAGGTGGAGGGATGGATGGTGGGTAGATGGATTAATGTATGGATGGGTGGTAGGTCTATGGTGCATTGATAGATTGGTAGATGGATCATGCATGGATAGTGGGTGGATCATGGATGGATGGAGGATGTATGTATAGGGGATAATTATGGATAGATGGGTGGATGCATGGATGGGTGGATGATGGGTTTATGGATGGGTGGATGGATAGTAGTTGAGTAGATAAACTCATGGATGGATGGATACATAAGTTGTTCATGGGGTAGTTTCCTATAAACTCATGTATTTCCTAGAGCTGTTTAAGCAGTGACATCACAGGTGGACTATCAGGACACAGAAGCAGGCCATGGATAGAGGCCTTGAGGGAATGTGTATAGAATGGCCTTAGCCAAGTGGTCATGATTTAAGTCAGTACTAGTCTGAGATGGTACCAGCCACAAAGAGGGCCATCTCTGGGATCTTTTCACCTGTCCTAGGTCCAGCAGTCCACTCTTTTGTGGGACCAGACCAATGTGAAAGGATCCAGACTGTCACACTAAGGTTCAAACTAATACCTAGGAGTCCCCACAACTAAGAGAGCTCTAACAGGCCACATTTAGTAAGCAAGCTGGAAGGGACTTTCTTGGTCATGTGGTCAAATTCCTTATAACAAAGGGAAACTTTGGCTCAGAATTTGCCAACTTTTCAAGTCACATGTTAAGTTGAGGACAGGTCAGTCCTGAAGCCCCATCAGAACTTATTCCATGACGGGAGAGGTCACAGGGAGTGTGGCACCCAGGGCAGGGCTCGGGTTCTGCAAGGTAGCAGTGAGGCAGAAGATACAGGTACGATGGGTCCAGAGGCACAGAGAGTAACATAGAAAAGCTGGTGTTTGGAATGTCAGCCAGGCAGTTCCTGGGCAAAGCTGGCTCTGTGCCATCTGTTCTGGTTAGAGTCCACCAGTGTGTCCTCAGTGTGGGTCTCTGGACAGGCTGACAGCTATGCCTGATCCTCAAACCATGCACAAAAGGAGTTTGCAGATTGGAATGAATTAGGGATCTTGCGCTGGGGATGGTTGTGGACTATGGGGTTGTCCTAATGTGTATTTCAAAGACTTTCCCAGAGAAGGGAGGAGAAGGTGGTGTGAGATAGAAATGGGAAGGAAGGATGCCACAGCCAAGGAAGGGCAAGGTCACTACAGAGGCAGGAAAGATTGCTGAGCTAGTCCACACATTCATCAGACTTGCAGCTTCAGAATGAGGAGAACTCCCACCCTCCCTCCTTTTCTTTTCTTGTGTTTTTTCTTTCTTTTTCATATATTTAATTTATTTATTTGAGAGTGAGAGAGAGAAAGGGGGAAGAAGGTTCTGGGGAATCAAAGTCAGGTCCTTAGGCTTTGCAGGCAAGTGTCTTAACTGCTGAGCAATCTCTTCAGCCTTTCTTTTCTTTTTTGAGGCAGGAGTTCATTCTAGCCCAGGCTGACCTGTAACTCGCTCTGTAGCCAGACTGTCTTCAAACTCACAGCAATTCTCCTACCTCAGCCTCCAGAGTGCTAGGATTAAAGGCATGTGCCATCACATGCCCTTTTCTTTTTCTTTTCCCATCCTTTCTTTTCCCCTTCCTCCCTTCTTTCTTTCCTTCCTTCCTTTTCTCTTTCCTTCTTTCCTTTTCTCTTTTATTCCTTCCTTCCTCTCTTTATTTTCTTTCCCCCTCCTCTTTTCCTTCCTTCCTTCCTTCCTTCCTTCCTTCCTTCCTCCCTCCCTCCCTGCCTCTTTCTTTCTTTTCTTTCTTTCTTTCTTTCTTTCTTTCTTTCTTTCTTTCTTTCTTTCTTTCTTTCTTTCTTCTTTCTTTCTTTCCAGCCATAAATCTTCCTGCTTCAGTGTCCTAAGTGTTGGGATTATAGGCATACACTACCATGCTAAGCTGAGAGAATGAATTTTTTTTCATTCTCTTTTGAATAGTGAGGGCGGTGGTAACTGCTTACAGCCATGGTAGAAAACCCCAATGCCATGACCCAAACCCCAGGAGTGAGAAATGCTGGTCATGGCCTGAATGCTCAGTTTCAGTCTCTGAGTGATGCAGTATTCATTTCCCAAGTGCGATAGTGTCCTACTGCCACCTGCATCACCCCTCTCCTGTCCCAGCCTGTGTTTGGGGAGGCTCATCTCAGAGTCACAAGTTGTATCACCAAGCCAGTGAGGAGATCACAAGTCTTGGATGCAGTGACAGGTGAAAGTCAGGCAAAGGGCTCACTGGAGCCAAGGACAGGAACCCCAAGTGGACCAACTTGAGGGGAGTGGCTGTGCCTGCCACCATCCACCTGTCCTGTGGGGGGCTTATTCTAACTGGTGTACAGTAGAGCAGTGCAATGAGACACACACATCATGGTATTGTGTTGGTCTCATGCCCAGCGCTTTTAAAAGTTATTTATTTATTTATTTGACAGAGAGAGAGAGAGAGAGAGAGAGAGAGAGAGAATATGGGTGTGGCAGGGCCTCCAGCCACTGCAAACAAACTCCAGATGCATGCACCCCCTTGTGCATCTGGCTAATGTGGGTCCTGGGGACTTGAATCTGGATTCTTTGGCTTTGCAAGCAAATGCCAGCACTTCTTGTGTCTACTTCCCATTGGGACTTTCTAAGCACTGAAGCCAGCAAAGGCCAAGAATCTGTGATCTGGGCACTGGAATCACTGGGACTCAGAGATGTGGCAGAATTTGAATTTGAACCTTGCTTAATAAGCTCCAAACATGAGCTTTTGGAGGAGCTATGAACTAGAAGTAGACACTGGATTCTGACCCACATTGGGGTGTGGCTGGTTGTGGCTGTATGATTGGTTGTCCAGAGTGTTCTGGGTACTGGAGTGAGAGCTTCCCAATGGCAAGGAGGATTGGACTAATCCATGGGGCTAAAACAAGAATTTTGTCCCAAAAGCCATGGAGGTCCTTTTGTTTCACTTTTAAGCCACATTGCAGGAGGAGGGCCTTAAGAGCCTGCAATTGTGGCATCCTCTGGTGGGGAGGGAGATTGCCCATTATGGCATGGTGGTGTTTGAGGGGGGGCTAGGCTGGAACACTCCTGAATCAAGGAGACTGAGAAAATAATAACCCAGATCAAAAATGATAGCCCAAAGGATAAGCATGCAAACCACAACATTTATGTCTTGTGCTTAGTGGGGGACTTCTGTAGATTGTTACTCCATGGCCATATGCTCACACGGTGTCTCCGGGGAGGCTCAGCCAAAGGCCTTGCCTTGGTTCCGAAATTGGGTGGGTTAAACTCTTATGTGATTTTGCTGGGATGAACCAATAATGGAGGGGCCAACGTGGCCTTCAGGGCCGTGTGGTGATGTGTGCCTTCCTACCAGGGGAAAAGGACAAACAAAGGAAAAGGGGGGAGGAGGCGGCTGCCAGCTCACCCTCAGGCAGCCGTCAGCACATGGAACAGCAAGGGGCCTACTCACTGGATGATCAAGAAGGGAGCGTCTTGCCAAACTCTGAGGGGGCTACTTGCCAATGATCAAGGACTGGGCATCTCACCAAAGCCGAGGGGGCAGAGGGCCCCTCTTTGGGCGCCAGATGTTGGGGTCCCCCCTAGGCCCAGCCCAGGAGGGATGGCAGGGTCTCTGCCGGGTAGGGGGTGAGAAGTGTGGAGTCACGACACAGACTCTGGGAGTTGGGTGGAAGCAAAAGAGGGTGAACTGCTGCAAACTCATTTATTGAGGAAGTGCAGGGGGGTTTTAAGGGGCTTGGCTGGCCAATCATCATATGGGGTGGTCCCCTTTTTGTGACCAATGACAGCCTGTTTCTGGACAGGTCATCTTGTAGCAGGTTTCTAATGAGCATGGGACTGTAGCTGTTGTCACGCGAGGCCTGCATTGTGCCATACATCTTGGCATTTACTGAGTTGTTTTTTTTATAACTTTGATGGTGACAACCCTAAATATTGTCACATGTCTCTAAGCACTTCCCAGGAGAATTTCTGAGAGCAGAGAGACAGCTTGACCTGAAACTCACCAATTTGGCTAGCCTTGCTAGAGCATTCCTTGTCTCTGCCTCTCCAGGGCTGGGATTATAAACATGTGCCATCATGCCCAGCATTACCTATGGGAGCTGTGTTGGGCAGGGCATTAAGGTGCCAACTGGCTAGAACGACTTTCCCCCACTGGCCATTCATGCACTGGATCTCTTAGACAATGATGAAATTAAAGACAATTTAATGGTTTGGGTAATAGATACAAGTAAAACCTTAAATTTTGTAATCTTGTATATAATACCACTGTAAGTGTAAGAAGTAAATAGTGGGGAAATTCTTAGCAGCTGAGAAACTTTCTCTCCCCATACTAATGATCCAGTTAAAAATATTTTGACAGGCGTGATGGTGCTCGCCTTTAATCCCAGCACTTGGGAGGCAGAGGTATGTGGAGCACCGTGAATTCAAGGCCACCCTGAGACTACCTAGTGAATTCCAGGTCAGCCTGGGCTACAGCAAAACTGTACTTCAAAAAATCAATACCATATATATATATATATATATATATATATATAGAGAGAGAGAGAGAGAGAGAGAGAGAGAGAGAAACTATTTACAATACAAGCCATCTTTTGGAAGAGAAAATGAGCCACACTTTGCTAACACTTATCATCCGTCTGAAAGAGGGCCAATTAAATCTCAGTCTGAACTGTCTACACATCTGGTAGTCTTAGAACTAATCAGATACCATAATACTTGGTGGAAATGGTCTCCCTTGGATTTACTAAAGGTTTCTTACACTGGGAAGGAAAGCTATGACTTTCCTCCTGTAGAACAGTGAAGGAACTCACCACAGAGGTGGTCCAACTCCTCAATTACATGGGCTGAAACACTAGGTTTTCATTCACAATGAAATACTGGATAGATGAATTTCAAACAAGCCAGGGTGAAGCCATCAAGCCCCTTCATTCCATACAGTGTGCTTCTGAGGAGGAAGCTCACTCTGAAGCCAGTCTTCTGACCTGAGTCAGCTTCCTAAGAACTACATCCTTTCTGCTAAGACTCTGGCCCTATTAATAGGGACATCTGGATTGCCATTTCATTCAGAAGAGGAAAAGCTCAGCTCCACTGCCACCAAACACCTTCCCATTCCACCAAGAAAAATCCATGTGAATGCATGGAAATGTGGAGATGAGAAATAGTATTTGTTTTGTTTTGTTTTTGTTTTTTGAGGTAGGGTTTCACTCTAGCTCAGGCTGACCTGGAATTCACTATGTTGTCTCAGGCTGGCCTTGAACTCTCAGTGATCATACTACCTCTGCCTCCCGAGTGCTGGGATTAAAGGCGTGTGCCACCACACCCAGCTAGAAATAGTGTATTTTAAAATTATCTGTGCATTCAAAGTTTAGCTACATTGCTTCTTTTAAAACAAACAAACAAACAAACAAACAAACAAACAAACAAACTTACAGCTGTGGGTATAGTACAGCCCTTTAAAGTAAATGCAAAAATGTTAGCTTTTAGCAAACAGAGACATATAGCATATAAAGAAAATGTTGTTTTGGTCAAGGTTTTGGTAAAGATGTATTAGTAATACTTAAAAATGAAAAGACATTTAATTTTTTATGGTAGAGTGAAATTAGTGCCATAAATAGCTAAACCACCCACATCTTTGCTAGTGAACTTTATATATTCATAAATTTGTGTGAACATATGATGCGTTTTTTTTTTTTTGGTTTTTCAAGGTGGGATCTCACTCTAGCTCAGGCTGACCTGGAATTCACTATATAGTCTCAGGGTGGCCTTGAACTCATGGTGATCCTCCTACTTCTGCCTCCCAAGTGCTGGGATTAAAGGCGTGCACCACCACACCCAGCTCCCAGCGCATTTTTAATATAACAGACTGAGCCAGTAGGAAAAATAAAAGAAGCCAGGTGTGGTGGCGAATACCTTTAATCCCAGCACTTGGGCAGCAGAGGTAGGAGGATCACCATGAGTTCGAAACCACCCTGAGAATACAGAGTGAATTCCAGGTCAGCCTGGGCTAGAGCGAGACCCTACCTCAAAAAAATTAAAAGAATATCTACACAATAGGCAACAGTTGCCAATAATTTAAATAGTATTAGATTCCCCAAATTATAATGTTTGACATGCTAGAGTGAAATCCTACCTAAAAAAAAACAAAAACAAAAAAACAACAACAACAACAACAAAAAAAAACACTAGAAAGGATCTTTAGCTTAACTTAAAATTGTACCTGGAAAAGTATGGAATTATTTGTACCTATTGCAAAAGCCTGTTAAAACCAAGGGCTGCTACAAAGAATGAGGTAAACTGAAGACTCTCCACTATATGTCTTCAGATAAATGGCTTTTTTGTATTGAGTTGTAGGTTTGCACACCACATTGTTTTGCTTAGCAAAGCATTCAGAGCTCTCTTCCAGGAACTGTGTGCATGTATGCATATATAAATTTACACACACATGCACACACATACATACTTCATATGTATATAATATACACACACACTGTATACTGCATCAACTAAATAGTATATATATATTTTATATTTATATAAATATAAGGAAAATTTTCCCCACTCACCCCAAACAACATATCTTTTACTGTTTGATTTCTTTTTTCTTTTGTACACAGAAATTAGGGAATTTTAGATTTTTTTTTTTTTTTACATTTTAGTGTACAAGTTTTGATCTATTGGCTTTGTGATGCAGTAATGCAACAGCAATCCACTCTGGTGCTAAAGGCTCTTAACACTACAAGGAAGTTGTGAACAGTAGTTTCTTAGGAGGTGAGGTCAGCCCCACATGAACATCTCTTGCATACCTCAGGTCCACCATGATTCAAAACATTTGGACTGTTTTTTGTCCTCAAATGAATCACTAGATTAAAAACAGAACAACAGAGTCACTAAGGGCCACATGCTTTTAATATCAAGCATTCTCCTTCACTAACTTGCTATCACAGTGCAGGCTGTCTGAATATGCTCAGAAGATTTCATCAATATTGTATTGGGTTATGGAGAAGGCTCTCATTTGTTTTAAATCCAAAGTGCATAGTGAGAACAAATCAAAGCACATTTCTTTCTGGTGTCAGTCTAGTCTGAGTGTTTCCCAGGAGGAGCTCAGCCTTGTCTTTGCCCTCCCTCCTCACAAACAAAACCAAAATAAAAACCATAGGAGTCAAGCAGTTTTGACCTTCATCAGCCTGGTAAACAAACTTTGCCAGCAAAAAGAAGTCCTACTATTGTAAAGAAAATGGATAACACAAAAAGTACATATGATGACCAACCACTATATTATAGGGTAATTTATAAGGTTGAACTCCGACTTCCCTGATGTAAAATCCTATTGGAAATATGAGGGCAGCCATGCAGACAAGGAGCATTTCAATGAATGCATCCATCAAGCATACTTTGTAGCTTCTTTGAGCCAGTGTGAAAGCTGCCAGCAAGCCACATGTTACAGTCAATGAAGTGATTCCCATGGTAATAAAAACAGTGTGGTGACCCACTAGGGATACAGGTCCAGTCTTGTCCATGGATCGTTGAACACTGTTGCACAAGGCCCATGGTGAGCACTCCCGCAAACTCCCTCATGTTGATCCAGTCTGGGTTGGCAATGCTGATGATGACAAAGATCCTGAGATGATGGTCAGTTTATCCATCTCCCCAACCTGCTCCCCCAAATCCCAGTCCAAGGCAGGCTGCCTCCAATGCTGCCGCCTAGCACCCCCTTGTCCCCTACGTGCTGCTCCCATTCACTTTTATTTAACTAAAAAAAGTTCACACAAAATATAGAATTTATTAATTTTTCTTCAGATAGAATGACATAGAGTTCTGCTTCATGCAGTTTCTAATAAATTTGGATTTTTAGCAAATTTTACATTCTTTCACAGATATCTAAGGACTGACACCTGTGATCTTTTTCTTCCAAACACATTACTAATGATGTCCTGTATATTTTATTTATTGTTATTATTTTGGTTTTTTTGAGGTAGGGTTTCACTCTAGCCCAGGCTGACCTGGAATTCACTATGTAGTCTTAGGGTGGCCACCAATGCATGGCAATTTGCCTACCTCTGCCTTCCAAGTGTTGGGATTAAAGGCATGCACCACCATGCCTGGCTTGTCCTGTATATTTTAAAAGTTCAACATTTTACATTCCACATATACCTATGGGGTTTCTGTCTTATAGTAGTTCTTTTGTGCATATTAAGATCTGAGTATAAATTTTGCTACATTCTTTCACAGCTATCACAGATATATAAAACGATTTTAATTATATTGTATGGCTATTCTGGGGGAGGGGACACTTGTGTTTGGGTTGTTAGATGTCAAGTCACTGTTGTGGAACTCTTGAAACTTCTCTCCCAACCCTTCCATTTGGAGTGTTTCCTTCATGGACTGACAGACTCAAGTAAGGCTGTGGAATTGTCTAAAGGTTTTCCCAGATTCTTTGCATTCTGGTGTTTAGGAGGGGCTGAAATACTATTGAAGGCTTGGCCTTTCTGCACACTGCTAGGGCTTCCCTCCAGTATGAGTCTTTTGGTGTTGCTTAAGGTTCCAAGAAGTTATGAAACCTTTGCCACATTCTTTTTTTCTTTTTCTTTTTCTTTTCTTTTCCCTTTTGAGTTCTTGCACAAGACTTCTATTTGGTCCAAGGCTTGGGAGGGGCTCAGGACATTACAAAGCTGCCTAGTGGCTGGAGAGGCTGGGGTGGAGGAGGTCCTGAGGGTGGTAAGGCAGAGCAGGAGCCCCTTAAAGGCTGTGCAGCATCTAGTCATGCTTCAGGGTGAGCCACTCGAAGAGACACTTGCCCAAGTTTGGCTGAGGGCTCACCAGTCTGCGCAGATTAGTCAGATTGTCTCCCATCTTCTTGATGAGCTTCACCTCCTCATCCAGGAAGATGTTCTCCAGGAAGTCACAGGGATGGGGGTCTGTGCATGTAGAACCCAAAGCATGAAGATCCAAAAGAGCCTGGTTGGGGTTCTTCTCCAGGGCCAAGGCTGTTTCCATGGCCTTCTGGGATTTCCCCCAACTCATCTTGAGAAGGCTTTTGCATATCCTGGAAGAGCATTTGCCGCAGTGCTGGTTTTAAATCTTGAATACACACTCCAAGTCCCTAGCACTTCTCCTCAGCCAGTTCTTGGAAGAAGTGGGCCAGGCCTGCAGGGCCACATTTTCTGGGTCAAAATAGTAGCCCAGAGAGAAGGAGGTGTAGGAGGCCCACAGGTATAAGTTGGCCAGGCGGCTGACTGCAGCCTCCACCTCAGTAGTATAATTCTGACAAATCTGGGAGGTCAGAGCTGGTTTAAGGAATTAGAAGGTTCTGGCTGGTCCTGGAAGGTGCAGATGGTGAGAAGATGGTCCTGGAGGTTGAGACTGTAGAGACTGGAAAGCAGTTGGAAATTTAAAAAAGGAGGAAGTCCCCGGATCTGTTCCATCCAAACACAGAAGTCTTCAGAGTGCGCCACTCCTTTGCTACATTCTTTACATACACAGGGTCTCTTTCCCATATGAATTACTTGATGTCCTTTAAGCTGTGAAGAGCAGTAATAGGCTTGGTCAGGTTCCTTACAACTATAGGGTTTCTCTCCAGTATGTATTCTCTGGTGCATATTGAGGGCTGAGTGACTTTTAAAGGCTTTGTCACATTCTTTAGGTACATGGGGTTTCTCACCAGTATGAGTTTTCTGATGTTATTTAAGCTGAGAAGAATGGAAATATGCTTTTCCACACTCCTGACAACTGTAGGGTTTCTCTTCAGTATGAGTTTTTTGGTGTACAAGAAGGGTTGATGGATTATTAAAGGCTATGCTGCATAGTTGACAATGGTAACAACCCTCATAATGTATTGTCTGACGTCCTTTAAGATGGGAAGAAGTGTAACAGACTTTGCCGTATCCCTCAGATCAATAGGGTGTCTCTCTACTATAAAGCATCTGTTGTTTACTAAGACATGAAGCATGGCCAAAGTCTTTGCCATATTCTTTACATATATAGGGTCTCTCTCCAGTATGGATAACCTGATGAGTATGAAGGTGGGAGTAATAATGAAAGCGTTTACCACATTCATTGTATTTGAATGGTTTCAGTCCAGTATGAATTTTTTGTGTGTGCACTAAAGAATTTATGAGATCTGAAGTCTTTCCCTCATTCTTTACATTTGTATGGTTTCTCTCCTATATGAATTAAATAATGATTTTTAAGGGTTGTTTTACTCTATAAAGCTTTCCACATTCTTAAAATTTATAAATGGATATCTAATCTATGAAGTATACAATGCGAATTAAGAGTTGTCTTATTCCTGAAAGCATTGCCACATTCCTGGCATTTGTATGGACTCTGGCTGGTATGAATTAAATGATGCTCTTTAAGTTTTATAGGCCCATTGAAGCATTTGCCACATTCTTTACATCTGTATGTTTTCTCTCCTGTATTAATTACATGATGGTGTCTAAGATTTCTATCAGTTTTGAAGCTTTTGCCACATTCTTCACTTTTGTATGGTTTTTTTGCCAGTACGATACTTTGTGTATACTTAAGGATGAATGAGCTTTAAAATGTCTTCCACATTCTTTACATCTGTAAGGCTTATCTGCTTTATCAACCCACTGATGTTGATTTGAGGTTGAGTTACTCATAGAAACTTTTCTACTTTCTTTGTAGTTGCAAGGCTTCTGTTGAAAATAGACACCCTGAGTGATAGCTACTTTAGA
Source organism: Orientallactaga sibirica (assembly GCA_036365145.1). Lineage (NCBI taxonomy): Eukaryota > Metazoa > Chordata > Mammalia > Rodentia > Dipodidae > Orientallactaga > Orientallactaga sibirica. Next base: position 46,408,798 of record JAEOAD010000011.1, on the reverse strand, counting down.
GTGTTGATGAAAGTCTTGCAGATTTGATATACTTGTCAAGGTCTGATCTGGAGTTCCTCTACAGTGGCTAGAGACCCTGGTGTGCCCAATTCTCTTTCTAGCTCTCTCTTTCTGTGTCTCTCTCTGCCTGGATATGTGGTCCCAGAGTCTTTAATCTCAACATTGCAAGGCTGCTTTGATTTCTCCAGAATTGTGACCAGGTATGGTTTATAAATAGTAATACCCAGAAAGACTAGGCTTCTATAGTTCTCCAACATCACATTCCTATACAAATTCCATTGAGAAGGATCTAAGCATTCCAACTCATCTGGTGAGAAATAAATACAATGGACACATCCTTGAATGATAGCAGCTCCATGGCCAGGCTCCAAGTAGTCCCAGCATGTGCCACAGGATCATCCCAGCTTCAGAAGATCACTGCTGACAGGGCTAGGCAGTACTGGGAACTTGTGATCCTCCTGCCTCTGCTTCTTCAGTGAATTCTTACCCACGTGTGCCACCATATCAGGCTGGACATGGAATCATGACTTGGTCTTTTGTAAGGACAAATTTCTTCAACACCCCAAGCCAAATGGGAGCTTTTCTTTCTTACTTTTCATTATTAGTAGACAGGGCTGAACTGGGAACATGAAGAGAGGAGAAGAGGACATTGGGCGAAGGCAGTGCATTGACCATGGCAGTGAGTGGCTAGGGGTAGAAATAAAGGAGCAAAGTAAAAGGGCTGATAATGAGGCACTGAGTTCTGGTCGCTGGAGGAATTCCAGAGCTGCCAAGTCTTAAGGGCCAAGAATCCTCCACCCCAGGCCTAAAAGTTGTAATGCTCACTACTATAGGGCCAAGTCTTGATACCCAAGGCCTGTGCTGCTGCTGGTTGCTGTCGGCTGCCACCAGGGGAAGTTGAGGAACACAAAAACTGCCAAATACTGGTGCTTGAGGCCCAGAGTGATGCCTTTCCAGCCGAGGATGAAGGCTTTGCAGCTGTGAGCCTCTGGGCCTTACCAGTTATGCCTGGGCCTTCCACACTCAGCCAGCACTAGAAGAGCCTCCATGATTCTTATCTGCATAGAGGAAAAGACCCTGGCTAGCTGATTGTAACATTTTAAAACTTTTATTTATTTATTTAATTTATTTATGAGAGAGAGAGGCAGTAGGTGTGCCAGGGCCTCCATCCACTGCAAACGAACTCCAGATGTATATGCTGTCTTGTGCATCTGCCTTACGTGGGTCCTGGGGAGTTGAACCTGGGTCCTTTGGCTTTGCAGGCAAGTGCCTTAACCACTAAGCCATCCCTCCAGCCCTGATTGTAATATTTTAAACTGAACAATGACAACCTCAAGCTGAGGCTCTTGTTGCTATGAGACAGACCTGAGGTTTAGGCAGTATTGTCACAGGTCCACCTACCTCTGCCTCCTGAGTGCTGGGATTAAAGGTATGTGTCACCATGCCTGATCTTTTTTCTTTCCTTTTATTGTTTTATTTAAAAAACATTTTATTTATTTATTTGTAAGCAGAGAGTGATAGAGAGAAGAGAGACAGAAAGAATAGATATGCCAGGGCCTCCAGCCACTGCAAAGGAACCCCAGATGCATGTGCCACTTTGTGCATCTGGCTTTATGTAGGTACTGTGGAGTCGAATCTGGGTCATTAGGCTTTGCAGGCAAGCATCTTAACCATGGAGCCATCTCTCCAGCCTACTTTTCTCTCCCCCTTTCCCCTCTTATTCATTCCAGAACACCATCCTGTGGAAGGGTGCCACCCACATTCTGGAAGGGTCATCTTTCCTCAGTTAGTCCTTTCTGGAAAAGTCCTCACAAACACACCTGGAAGTGTGCATTAACAATCTCATAGGTATTTTTTTTTAAAGAATATTTTCTTTGTTTGCAGAGAGAGATAGATGAGAAACACGCAGAGAGAATGGGTGCACCAGGGCCTCCAGCTGCTGCAAAAGAATCCCAGATGCATGTGCCCTTTTGTGCATCTGGTTTTATGTGTGTACTGGGGAATCTGGGGTTACTAGGCTTTGCAGGCAAGCACCATAACTGTGGGGCCATCTCTCCAGCCACCATAGGTATTTCTTTTTCTTTTTTCATTTTCCTAGGTATTTCTTTTCCATTTCTTTTTTAAATTTTAATTTTTCATTTATTAATTAGAGAGAGAGAGAGAATGAGAGAGAGAGAATGGGAGAGAGAATAGGTGCCCCAGGATCTCTAGCCACTGCAAACGAACTCCAGACGTATGCGCCACCTTGTGCATCTGGCTTACATGGGACCTGGAGAATTGAACCTGGGTCCTTAGGCTTCACAGGCTAAGCCATCTTTCCAGCCTCTTAATTTTTGTTTACCAGAGAAAGAGAGAGAGAAAGGGGGAGAGAGAGTGGTATTTTTCTTTTCCTCTCTTTTAAACTTCTTTTGCCTCCAAAGCAGAAATTATATTTTAGAACTATTTCTATTTAAAAGGGTTAAAATAATTTTAAGATCATAGAAAATAAAAATTTTGATTATGTAGATAATCTGTTTGTGTGGACATCTTGCTCATTCTCCAAAACAGTGAGACCTATCAAGATAATTCAAAACCAGGAACTGATTTTCATGTAGGTAATGGTTCATCAGAAGATATTATAGTGAATTTCAAAGTCATCACCAAGGCCTTTGTTTTCTTCCCAAGTTTCCTTTTCTCTTGTACTTGAATATATAAAATCATGAACTTTTCCTTTTAGAACTGCCAGTTCATTTTGCATCTTTAATATGCTGCTATCATACTGAATCCCTTCGAGGGTTTTCTGCATCTCCATTATTTCAGATATTGCCTTCAGCATATCATCTTCCAGATTAAACATCTGCATGGTAAGGTCTTCCATTTTCTTTTCTGTTCCCATCGGATTCTGAGAGACTCTGAGGATGGAGAGAACGGCACCCTCGATGGCTGGCAGATGTGCCTTGCGCTCCTCCACTCTGGGTTCATAGCTGGAAATTTGTTGGTCAGATCTTCATCTCTGGTGTGGAGAGCATGCTGCTCCTCTTCTAGCTTCTCAATGGCTTTTGTGTCAGAGCCGAGCTGATCCTCTACTCACAGGAGGTCTTCTTCTTGTCTTTTCCCAGTCTGAATATTTCATAGTGTGCTGTCTTCCAAACCTTTTAGCCGCTCTGTGAGCAATTTTATCCCTCATTCAGTTGAGTTAATTTGGACAGTGACTTCAGAATGTATATATATGTTTTGCTTCTTGTTAGGCAGGACCATGCTCAGAACAAAGGACCAACATGGTGACCACACCTGCCAATGGCTACTTCCCCACATTCCTCAGCAGGATTTGAGCCAGTGGTCTCAGACTCCCCGGCCGCACACTGGCCAATCCCATACCCCTGTTCCCCCTTGAACAGTTACTTCCCAAGCTTTCCCCTGACTCCTAACACGTCATCTTCCCCCACCCAAGCCTTTAAAGGACCTCCATCTTAGGTTCCAGGCATGACTTCTCCAGCCTCATGTCTCGAGACTGGTGAACCTCGCCAGAGAGCTGTGCCAATAAACCTGGCCTAACTTTGTTAATCTGGTCTGATCTGGTTCCTCGTGTCCCTCAAGCCTATCATCTGGTGCTGAAATCCAAAGGGGCTGAGCCCCCAGTCCTGCCAGGCCAGGCCAGCCGACTATAGGAGGCCACTCCTATTCCAGCTCTGGACAGGATGCTATTGGTCACTGTAGCAGACGGCTTCAAGTTTGCTGAGATGAACTTCCAGACCAAGCACAGTTATGGAGGAAGGGATATTATTTATTGAAGCTTACAGATCCAGGGAAGTTCCATAATGGCAGGAGAAGCAGCCTGCTCTTACAGGACCAGGCAAGGGAGAGAAAAGCCACCAGCCACACAGCACAGCACACTTTAGGAACTCCTACTAGGCACACTTTGCATATCTTTACAATGGAATCCTAAACCCACCACCACACCTTAAGAACCTCCCAGTGACATTGCCTGCAAGAAGGTGGCTTACAGATACAAACTATAAACTAATAAAACACTGAATATATTGGGGGCTATATATTCAAACTACCACAGTTGCCTTTTAGTTCCGGTAAGTTGCCTGCTTTTTAGCTTCCACCTTCCGGGCCTGTCCAAAGTTGCAGCTGTGCCAGGACAAGCCCTTCCATTTTTCTCCACTGCCAGGCAGCTGGGTACCCTAAGGCACTGGGAGACATCCCCTCCCCTTAGGATTACCCACACTCTCTCACTGTTTTGGCCCCAGTCCATTGTGGGGGACTCCTCACTCTGACCTCTGGCTCTGGGCTCAGAGCCTCTGGCCCTGGCTTTAAAAATGGGCAATTCCTCATCAAAACTCAACCCATCAAAACTGGACCTATCAAAACTTGACCCCCAGTCACATCTGGGCTGTCTACTGCTTAATTTGTCTAAATTGGAGCTCTCCCAAATTATTAAACCTAAATGTTTAATTTTTTACTCTCACAAACATTGGCCTTTTTACGAGCTTGACAACCAGTCGTGCTGGCTGCCAGAGGGCACTCTAGATTTTAACATCTTCTGAGAGTTAAGCAATTTCTGCTGCCATACCAGCAAATGGTCTGAGCTCCCTTATGTCCAGGCTTTTCGAGACCTGAGCTCTCGTCCTTCTCTCTGTAGCCAATGTTCCACAGCTCAAGTTCTCCTAGCCAGGCTAGGCAATCCTCTAGACCATTCTGAACCACAAGACTCGAATCCCGAACTGGAGTCTTCAACACTAACTGAACTCCCTGAACACTTGGCTTCCCCACCTCATGGCCCACCCTGTGCTCCCCAGCCTTCTCTTTGTTCTCCCTCTCCTGCCACCACCCCACCTCCTTCCCTCTCCACCCCTTCCCCTCCTCCTCCTGCCTCCTCCTCTCCTTCTCCTCCCCCACTCACTGCCTCCTTTCCAAGCCCTCAAGGCCTTTAACCTCCCCTCCCCCTTCCCACTATCCCTACCCCTCTATCTACTCCACCCTCAATTTCTCCCCACCTTACTCAACACACCCCGCCTCCCTCTCCACCCCCATGCCTCATCCTTTAACCGGCTCCCTTCCTCCCTCTTCTCTTCTGGCCCCACCTTTCCCCATAAGCCCCAACTTACTCTCCAGGACTCCTCCCCAATGCCTCCAACACCCCTTCCTTCACAACCCCACCCAACTGTAAACTATTCCATGCCTCCCAATCCTCACCCGCCTCATCCCTGTGCCCATCTCTGGTTGCCTTTCATACCCAGTCCCGACAGCCTCTTCCAGGCAGCATCTTCCCTCTCTGGGAAGTGGCAGGGGCTGAAGGCGTTGCCCAGGTTCACATTACATTTTCTCTCCAGGACTTATCCCAGATTGAAAAACACCTTGGTTCTTTCTCAGCCAACCCAACTTCCTATATCAAGGAGTTCTGATACCTCTCCCAGGCCTATAGCCTGACCTGGCATGATTCACAAGTTATTCTTGTTTCCACCCTTACTGCAGAAGAACAAGAGCAGATAGACAGCAGCTAAACAATAGGCAGACCAAACTCACTTGACTAACCTAACTTTTCCTTCTGGGGCACAGGCAGTTCCAGACATAGACCCAGGATGGAATTACCAGGAGGGGCAGGGAGGTGAAGGACAAAGAGACATAATGGTTACTTGCCTAATCAGGGGAAGGGAAACAGATCTAACAAAGTGGTAAACTTTGATAAACTTAGGGAAATCACTCAAGGCTCAGATGAAAACCAGGCTATTTTTCTGAACAGGTTGCAGGAGGCTGATAAAATACATCCACTTAGATCCAGCCTCAGAGGTGGGAGCCACAGTACTGGCTACCCACTTTATCTCTCAGTCTTCCCCTGACATTAGAAAAAACTCAAGAGGGTGGAAGAGAGACCTCAGAATCCCATTTAGGATCTGATGAAAATGGCATTTAAGGTTTTTTTAAAAATTATTTTATTTATTTTTGGAGAGAGACACAGAGAGAAACAGACAGAGAGGGAGAGGGAGACAGATAGAGATGGGCGCGCCAGCCGACTCTCAGCTGCTGTGAACAAAATCCATATGTGTGTGCCCCCTTGTGGTCAAGTGCGGCATTGCGCCCTTGCATCACTTTGCATCTGGCTAAACGTGGGACCTGGAGATTGGAACCAGTGTTCTTAAGCTTAGCAGGCAGGCTCCTTAACCACTAAGCCATCTCTCCAGCCCCATTTAAGGTTTTTAATAGTCAGGAGGAGGCAGCCGACTCCTCCCCAACAGGCCCAAATGCAACAGAAGGCAGCACTACAGGCCCAAGCCCTGATAGCTGCCCTGAGACCATCAGTTCTCCTACAGAGGGGACAAAGGAATACTCCTAAGCCCCATCCTGCAGGGGCACAGCCATGGTCCATCCCACTGGGGGCCTGTTTCAAATGTGGCCAGGAAGGCCATTGGGCTCCTTAGTGCCCCAACCCACCACCACCCACCAGGCTGTGCCTGCTATGTCAACAACGAGGCCACTGGAAGATGGGCCCAGGTGTGGGCTCATCCTCCAACCAGACCTTGGCGATCCAGCCCCACAAACTGAGGCTTTCCAGATTCTCCCAGCACTAGACCTTCTTGGGTTGGCAGACGACTGACGATGCCCAGACTTGGAGACTCCCATCACCCTTGCTGAGCCCATGGTAAAGCTCCAGGTAGCGAGTAAGTCCATCACCTTCCTGGTGGAAATGAGGGCTACCTTTTCAGTTATACCTGGCCACTCCGGCCCCACCATCCCCTCATCCATCTCTGTTATGGGAGTCAATGAGGTTCCCTCCTTTCCATCCAAGATTCTACCTCTCCCTTGCTCCATGGCTGGATGCTTCTTCTCACATTCATTTTTAGTCATGCCTAACTGCCCAATACCCCTATTAGGCCAAGACATTCTCAGTCACTTCAGGGACGTGCTTTCACTAGCCCCTCTGCCTTCTCAGAAACACATCTCCTCCTTCCTTTAATAGATTCTCAAACCTCCACCCCTGACTGTCCTATCCCTTTCCTCCCACACCCAGTTGATCCCCAAGATGGGATAGCTCAACTTCCATAATTGCCACACACCATCAACCTGTCTTTATCCACCTCAAGGACCCCTCCACTTTCCCTTCATGACCCCAGTTTCCCATTTCCAAAACACATCATCGAGGGCTCAAACCTGCCTCTTGTTACAAGGCCTCCTTATACCTACTGACTCACCAATCCTCCCTGTACGCAAACCCTCTGGCACTTATCACTTGGTACAAGACCTCTGACTAATCAACGAGGCACTTGTCCCTATTCACCCAGTAGTAACTAACCCTTATGCCCTCCTATCTCATATCTCACCCAACACCACCCACTTTACAGTTTTAGACCTTAAAGATGCATTCTTTACAGTTCCCCTCCTCCCCGACTCATACTTTCTTTTTGCTTTCACTTGGGAAGATCCTGACACCCATTCCTCCAGGCAGCTTTTCCTGGATGGTCCTCCCCCAAGGTTTCAAGATGACCCCCATTTTTTTGGCCAAAATTTAGCTAAAGACCTCTCCACATGCAGCCTTGAACCCAACGCTGTTTTACAGTACATGTAAATGACCTTCTACTCTGCAACCCATCCCTCCTTCTGTCCCAACAGGCCTCAGCATTCCTCTTAAATGTTCTTGGTAATAAGAGCTATAGGGTGTCTCCCTCCAAATCTCAACTTTGTTCTACTGTAACCTACCTGGGAGTCCAACTCAGCCCCAGCAACAAGGCCTTAACAGTTAATAGAACCCAAACTATCCATGACCTTCAACCTCCAGAGAAGGCAAACCAAATCCTCTCCTTCTTGTGTCTCTTGGGATTTTTTTTTTTTTTTTGCTACTGGATTCCTAACTTCACTGTCACAGCTAAGCCACTATATTGGGCAGCAAAAGAGATACCTACTGAGCCCCTATCCCACCCTAATATTATCCATCACCATTTATCATTGTTATATGAAGCTCGCTTGACAGCTCCAGCTGTCGCCCTCCCAGACCACTCCTGACCATACCACCTCTTTATAGATGAAAGATCAGGAACGGTGACAGGTGTCCTCACCCAGCCTATTGGAACCACACACCAGGCAGTGGCTTTCATGTCTAAACAACTAGATTCCACAGTGTGCAGATGGCAGCCCTGCCTATGAGCCCTGGCAGCTGCAGCAGAGCTGGCTGGAGAGGCCCTCAGGATCACACTGCTTGAACCTGTCACTGTTACCCCCCCCCGCATCATCTGATAGATCTCTTAAGCCACTCCTCCCTTTCCCTGCTTGGGCCCTCACAGATACAAACCTTCCACCTGCTCTTCCTGGACAACCCTCAGATCTCTCTAGCAACTTGCTCCACCCTCAATCCAGCCACACTTCTCCCTTCCTCCCCTTCCCCTGAGTCCCCCTCCCATTCATGCCCTGAAATACTGGAGGCCTTTCTTTCCCCTTGGCCAGTTCTCTAAGATAAACCTCTCACATCACCTCAACTAGTTCTCTTTATAGATGGAAGTTCCTTGATTGACAGCTTGGGAAACCCTATGCTGTGGTCACATCTGCCAATATTCTAGAAGCTGCTCACCTGCTGATGGGCACCACCTCTCAAAAGGCTGAACTATTTGCTCTAAATTGAGCTTTAAATATCTCAAGAGGCCTAAGAGCTAACATCTATACAGACACTAAATATGATTTCTCCATAGCCACACCCATTCAGTTCTCTGGAAGGAGAGAGGATTCCTCACTACTAAAGGTACCCCCATCATTAATGGGCCCCTCATAGCCAAACTCTTGGAGGCTTTCCAGCTCCCAGCAGAGGTGGCCATCATTCACTGTTGGGGACACCAGACCTCTAGGGACCCAATAGCTCAAGGTAATGCCAAGGCTGACTGTAGCATGAAAACTTGCCCTGTCACCTATCCCCAACCCAGGAAAACTCTGTCTTCTGTCCCCAACATACCAGCCCAACTACTTACCAGAAGAGAAAAATGAACTCCTCAAAAAGGGGGCCACACGAGAGAGGGATGGCTGGATCTTTAAAAAATAACCAGTTGATTCTTCACCAAAATCAGGCTGGTACAATTATTTCTGACATCCATCACTCCTTACACATTGGATCCGAAGCCCTTTACAGGTTCCTGGAACCCCTTCTGGACACTGATGTCCTCCAAACACATTTCACAGACCCAGTCCATCTGTTGGATATGTGCTCAAGCCAATCCACAAGGGGATCTGCATCTCCATCAGCCCCTACACCAATTACGGGGACATCAACCAGGTGAAGATTGGCAAATAGACTTTACCCATATGCCACCCCACAAAAAAACTCTGTTATCTCCTTGCTCTGGTCGATATTTTTACAGGCTGGATCAAGGCTTTCCCAACCTCCAAAAAGACTGCTGATGTTGTGCCTGGATACTGCTAGAGCACATCATACCAAGATTTGGGGTCCCATTGACCATTCAGACAGACAGTGGTCTGGCCTTCACTTCAAAGATTGTCTCACAAGTATCAGAGATGCTCAATATATCCTGGAAACTACACATCCCTTATCCTCCTCAGTCATCTGGTAAAGTAGAGTGGGCCAATGGCCTTATTAAACAGCAGCTCACCAAACTCTCTATTGAACTTAAACTGTCCTGGCCCTCTCTTCTCCCTGTTGCTCTGACCCGCTTACGGGCTGCCCCTCATTCTCCCACTGGACTCAGCCCCTGTGAACTACTGTACGGGAGGCCATTCTTGCTCTCTAGTCACCTCCCTGTCCCAACCCCAGCCCAACTGGTTAGCTACTTCCCCTACTTCTCCCTCCTGTGCTCTCTCCTCCACTCACATGCAGACAGATCCCTGCCTGCCCCAGAGGCAACAGATCAACAGGAGACTTCAGACCCCATCTTCCTTGGAGATCAAGTCTTCCTCAGACAGCTCAATTCCAGACCCCTTGAACCCAAGTGGGATGGACCCTACACAGTGATTCTCACCACCCCTTCAGCAGCCAAACTCCTGGGACACTCCTGCTGGTACCATCACTCTAGACTCAAACAGGCCCCAGGACAAAACGTTTGCTCTGTTCAACCAACGGGCCCCACCTCCTTTAGGTTCTCTAGTCACTCTGCTCCTAATTAACCTGGTCCCCACCCTCTGGGACTCTGTATTTCACCTCCTGTGAGTTTCAATTTCAGGTCTGATGGAAACACAAATAAAAGCACTCCAGACACTGAGAGAAGACCTCAAATGCCACTTCAATGGCCAGACACCCTCTTCTAGCTGATGGCAATCCATGCCTCTACCCTGGATCACCCCCTTATGGGGCCAATAATAATGATCTGTCTTTTTTTTCTCATAGCCCCTTGCTTCCTGAAAAGTTTCCAGAGTGGCCATCAATCAGATGCTCCTACACTCATATGTTTCCTTTAACTCGGACCTGCCAACTCCCAATACTCCCTCCCCCACATCATCCATGACCAGCTTGAGGTAGCCAGAACTTGAGTGGCACCCATATACTGAAAGAAGTGTGATGTTAGGAGGGACCATGCTTATAACAAAGGACCAACATGGTGACTGCACCTGCCGATGGCCACGTTCCCCACATTCCTCAGCAGGACTTGAGCCAGTGGTCTCAAGACTCCCTGGCCGCACACTGGCCAATCCTATACCCCTGTTCCCTCCTTGAAACAGTTACATTCCCAAGCCTTCCCCTGGCTCCTAACTAACACATCTTCCCCCACCCAAGCCTTTAAAGGACCTCCATCTTAGGTTCCAGATGTGACTTCTTCAGCCTCACCTGAGAGCTGTGAAAATAAACCTGGACTAACTTTGTTAATCTGGTCTGATTGGTTCCTCGTGTCACTCAAGCCTATCACTTCTGATAATATCTGCATTAGCATTCATTTCTGTTAGGGTTCTCATCCAGAAATCTGTAACATTCTGGAATTTTACATTAAGGGTTTGTGTCTTTTGAGTGAGTGTCTTTTCACTATTCTGAATGTTATGTATGAATCTTTGTAGACCAGGTACTTCCTGTTCAAACTGGGTCATCAAAGACATGGATGATGTAGTTTCCTGCAGGATACTTTCAGTAGATTCAAGTTTTTCTAATATCAAACTGATTTTACTTTGAAGCTCTTGGAACTTGCTGCTTTCTATTTTCATACATTGGTATTGGTTTTCCACCTTTGCAGCTTTTCTGACTGTTGAAATACAAGCCAGGCCAGGCCAGGCACGTCCCCAGTGACAGCAGACTCACGCTGGTGGGGATTGGCCCAGCCCGCGCACCTCATGGCTTTTCCCGCCCTCACTCCTCTTCTGGGGCTCTGCAGGGACTCCCTTGGGCCCAGGCTTCTTTGGGCTTTTCACCTCCGACATGTCTGGAGGACCACAAGATGGGAACTAGCTGTTCAGTGGGTCGTGGCCGCTGGTGGATTCTTGGGAGACCTCGCTCCCCCCCCCCGCACTAACTTGGCTCCTCCCAGAAACCAGCCTCTGGGCTCTTGCTTCCATTCTCAGGTGTTGCGCCTCCCAGCTTTCCAGAGCTGTGGCTCATGCCCCTCTTTTAAACCTTTTTTTTTGAGGTAGGGTCTTGCTCTAGCTCAGGCTGGCCTTGAACTCACAGCAAACCTCCTATCTTAACTTTCCAAGTGCTGGGATTAAAGGCATGCATCACCACACTAAACTTTTTATTATTGACAGATTCCATAACTATAGATAATAAACCATAATAATTCCTTTCCCACCTCCACATTCCCCCTCACAAATCTACCCTCCATCAAATACCCTCCCTTTTGTTTTGATTTCATCATCTTTTCCTCCCATTATGAAGGTCTTCCACAATGGATCTTGAGCTTTGGAAGTTGTGATAGAGATGTCTCAGTGCTGAACACTCCACTGTCACTTCTTCAAAGCACTATGTGATTTATGAGTCATTCCAGAGGTCACTGCCACCTGAAAAGAGAAGCTTCTCTAACCAAAAGTAAGACTGGTATTAATACATGAGTATAAACATTAAGAAAAGTGCTTACAGGCCAATTTGGTGGGTGTAATATATGCATTTAGCCAGACAATAGCAGGTGTTACACCCTAGGGCTCATGACCTCCCCTGCCATAGGCTTTTGACTAGGTTTTCAGTACCAGGCATGTATTCCCTCCTGTGGAATTGGCCTCCAGTCAAATTAGCAGATAGTTGGTTTCCCCCATAACAGACATGCCACTATTGCACTAGTTGGCACATTTGGCCTGGTGTTTACCACTGTTGATGACTTCTCTCTCCCACAGTGCTACATGCACCATAGCTTTTTCCAGCATTCTGTCCATAGGAAGGAGGTTTCCACCTCAGCTCCAGCTTGATTTCTCAGTGACCTGCAACCTAAGCATGTGGGGTCTTCAGCAATAAGGTTTTGCCATCTAGTTCTGCTTGGGAAACCAAGAGCTGTGCCAATAGCCTGTAGTGTTTTGGAGGCATCAGAAATCTCCCCTGGTCAACAACTCACTGGAAAATATCCCATCTCTGACACTGCAATGTTTCTACTAACAATCTATGGCTTCTGGGTGTGCCATTATTCAAAGAAGTAGGTTTCCATATGGCTTATTCATAACATCTTAGATTTTGTTAACTCTTCCCTCCCTTACTTTATTCAATCCCTTCCCCTGACCTCACTTAGGCCATTGTACCCCCAGTAATCTGTTAATCTACTTACATATATACAATACCCTTTCCTTAAGTCCTTCCCTCATCTCCCTCCATTATAGCCACTTTCTAACTTACTGGCCTCTGCTACTGATTTTTACTCCAACTCACATACAGTCTAAACCTTTGTAGCTAGGAGCCACATAAAGAGAACATGTGGCACTTGGTTTTCTGGGCATGGGTTAACTCACTAAGGATAATCCTTTCCAGATCCATCCATTTCCCTGCAAATTTCATTATTTCATTTTTCTTTTTTTAAACTTTTTAATTGACAGCTTCCATAATTATAGATAATAAACCATGATAATTCCCTCTCTTGTCCCACCTTCCCTCTCAGAAATCTACCCTCCATCATGTCCCCTCACCCTTTCAATTAGACTCTTTTATTGTTATTATTATTTTTTTACTTTTTGGTTTTTCAAGGAAGGGTCCCAGTCTAGTCCAGGCTGACCTGAAATTCACCATGTAGCCTCAGGGTGGCCTCAAACTCATGATGATCCTCCTACCTTTGCCTCCCTAGTGCTGGGATTAAGGGCGTGCGCCACCACGGCCAGCCTTAGACTCTCTTTTATTTTGATGTCATCATCTTTTCCTACTATTATGAGGGTCTTTTGTAACTAGTGCCAGGCACTGTGAGGTCATGGATATCCTGGCAATTTTGTGTCTGGAAGATTGCATTGTAAGTAGTCTTACCCTTCCTTTGGCTCTTACATTCTTTCTGCCACCTCTTCTGCAATACACCCTGAGCCTTGGAAGGTGTGATAGAGATGTCTTAGTGCTGAACACTCCACTGTCACTTCTCAGCACTGTGTTACCTTTTGGTTAGCGCCATCTAAAAAGAGAATCTTCTGTAACCAAATGTGAGAATAGCATTATACTGGCATGAACACTAAGAAAAGTGTTTAGCCAGGTGTGGTGGTGCACACCTTTAATCCCAGCTTTTGGGAGGCAGAGGTAGGAGGATCACTATGAGTTCAAGGCCACCCTGAAACTACATAGTGAATTCTAGGTCAGCCTGGGCTAAAGTAAAACCCTACTTCGAAAAAAAATATATCCAAAAAAAAAAGAAAGAAAGAAAAAGAAAAAAGGAAAAAAAGTGAACATAATATATGCATTTAGCCAGACAACAGCAGGCATTACTCCACTAGGGTTCATGACCTCCCCAAAATAGGCTTTTGGCTAGGTTTTCAGTATAAGGCATATATTCCCTCTCATGGAGCAGGCCTCCAGTCCAATTAGAGAGCAGTTGGTTTCCCCCATAACACACATGACACCACTGCACCAGCTGGCACATTTGGCCTGGCTGGCCAATCTCAAGGCTTGCAATGTCCACTGAAATTTTTCTAGTAACAATCTATAGCTTATGAATGCATCATTATCCAAATAAGTAGGTTTCTATATGGCTTATTCATAATATCTTAAATTTGGGGGTGGTCAAGGTAGGATCTTTCTCTTTAGACCAGGCTGACCTGGAATCCACTATGTAAACTCATGGTGGCCTCAAACTCACAGCAATACACCTACCTCTGCATCTCAAGTGCTGGGATTAAAGGCATATGCCATAATGCCTGGCACATCTTAAATTTTGAGTAACCCTTCTCCCACCCTTCCTTTACTGAATCCCTTCCCTGACCTCAATTCAGTAATCTGTTCATCTACTTACATATATACAATACCCTCTCCCTAAGTCCTTCCCTCTCCTCCTTCCTTTATAGCTCCTTTCTAGCTTACTGGTCTGTGCTACTGACTTTTACTCCAACTCCACATACAAGTCTAAATATTTCTAGCTGGGATCCACATATGAGAACAAACATGTGGTATTTGGCTTCCTGGGTCTGGGTTACTTCACTTTGTATAATCTTTTTCTGATCCATCCATTTCCTGCAAATTTGATAATTTCATTTTCTTTACTGCTGAATAGAATTCCATTGTATAAATGTACCACATCTTCATTATCTGTTCATCAGTTCCTAGCTATTATGAATAGAGCAGGCAATAAACATGGATGAGCAAGTATCTCTAAGGTAGTGAGAAGCTTCCTTAGGATATATGCCTAGGAGTGGTTTAACTGGGTCATATGGCAAATCTATTTTTAGCTCTTTCAGGAACCTCCACCCTGATTTCCATAATGGCTGTACAAGTTTACAATCCTACCAACAGTGTAGAAGGGTTCCTCTTTCTCCACATCCTTACCAGCAATCCAGCAATTATTGCTATTTATTTTCTTGATGCTAGCCATTCTTATAGGAGTCAGAAGGAATCTCAGAGTAGCGTTTTGTTTGTTTGTTTGTTTTTTTTTTTTTTTTTTTTTGAGGTAGGGTCTTTCTGTAGCCAAGGCTGACCTGGAATTCACTCTGTAGTCCCAGGATGTCCTTGAACTCATGGTGATCCTACTTCCACCACCATGCCTGGCTTCAAAGTAGTTTTAATTTGCACTTCTCTGATGGCTAAGGATGCAAACCATGTTTTTAGAGTTTATAGGCCATCTGTATTTATTCTTTTGGGAACTTTCTATTTAGTTCCATAGCCCCCCTTTTTTGAGGTACGGTCTTGTTCTAGCCCAGGCTTACATTGAATTCATTATGTAGTCTCAGGGTAGCCTCGAATTCATGGTGATACTCCTACCTCTGCCTCCCAAGTGCTGGGCTTAAAGGCATGCACCACAATGCCAGCTCATAGCCTTTTTTTAATTGGGTTGTTTGATTTTATTGTTTAGTTTTTTTATTTATGAGAGAGAGAGAGAGAGAATGGGTATGCCAGGGCCTCTAGCCACAGCATACAAACTCCAGATGCATGTGCTGTCAGGTACATCTGGCTTAGAAGGGTTCTGGGAAGTCTAACTTAGGTCCTTAGACTCTTCAGGCAAATGGCTTGACCACTAAGCAATGTCTCCAGCCCTATTTTGTTTTTTGAGTTTTTTGTATATCCTAGATGTTAATTCTCTGTCAGATGTATAACTGGCAAAGATTTTCTCCCATTCTGCAGGATGCCTCTTTGCTCTATTCTCAGTGTCCTTTGCTGTACAAAAGCTTTTTGCTTTTATGAGGTCCCAATGGTTGATTAGTGGTTTTACTTCCTGAGCCATGCCTGGCTATATCCTGAATTCTTATGTTTGATCTTATAATACTGTACCAAATTCTTGAAATTCCCATCATACCTTCTCATTAGTTTGTATTTCTCTTTGTTGGACTGTTCTAGATCTACCACCTTGTCTTCTATTCTAGATATTCTGTCCTCTCCTTGAGCCATTTTAATGGTGAGACTTTCTACAGTTTTTTTCATTATTATTATTGCTGTTGTTGTTGTTAACAACATATTTCATATGGATATATCATGTATTGGTACCCTCTTTTCCCTTGTTTCTGCCTCCATTCTGTTGGGGACCCTTGTCAGTGGGGTTGAAGGTATTCCCTATGGGGTTGTGGTTTATGTGTTGTGGGAGCAGCAGTAAGTTATTTTTGCAGGACAGATGGAATGTTTCTGGGCATGATGTCTCAACCTGAGGCTCTTACAATCTTTCTGCCCCTCTTCTGCAAAATTCTCTGAGCCATGGTGGGTGAGTTTTTTTGTTTTGTTTTGTTTTGTTTTGACTTACCGTTTTTCATTTCTAGCATTTCTGCTTGGTTTTTCTTCAGTATTGCTATTTCCTTACTATGTCTTGTATTGACCTCCTTATTTAATTAAGTTGGTTTCCTGTGTTCTCCTTCATGGTATTTTTTTCTTCTTTGATTCCTTTGATTTCTTTGAAAATTGCATAATCATTCTTTTGAATTCTTTGTTAGGCATTTCATCTAAATCAGTCTCACTGGGGGTCATTTCTGATGGATTTGTAATTTTTAGTGGAGTTATATTGTCTTTATTTTTTGTGTTTATCATATTATAATGTAGAGATTTTTGCATATTGAATTAATTCAATGCTTGAGTTTTCTAATTATCGTCTGTATTCTTAGATGTGTAAATCAGAAGGTATATATCTTCAGGGTAGGAGCCTAAGGTGCCAGGTGTGTCTTTTATATTCCTCTCAGAGTAACAGCCAAAGTGACTCTAGGTTTGGATTTGCCTGCTATCCTAATATGCTAGTAAAATTCATTTCAGCTGGCGATGACCTCTGGGATAACCCAAAAGGCAACATAGTGTTGAGAAGAAAGGATAGAGGAGTGTCCAGCCCTGAAACACCTCTGTCACACCCTCTAAGGCTCAGGACCATTGTGGAAGAGGGATGGATAAAATGGAAGAGCCAAAGGAAGGGTATGACTTCTTACAATGCAACTGCCCAGACAGAAATTGGCCTTGATATCCATGACCTTGCAGTGTTTAGCAATATCTTTGCAAGACCCTCAAAATAGAAGAAAAAGATGATGACATCAAATTAAAAGAGAGACTAATGGAGAGAAGGAGGGTATATGATGGATATTGGAGTTCTAAAGTGGAATGGGGTGAGGGGAGGGAAATATGTTTTTTGTATGTAAGTATAGAAGGTGTCAATAAAAAGAATAATAATTTTAAAAATTCACAGAGAAAATACAGGCACTTTCTACAACCCAACTGAGCATTATACACACTTAATCAAAACCAGCACAGAGCATTTATGCAAGAGTGGGAATTAAAACAAACAATCTTAAAAAAAAAAAACTGAAGTCAGCCGGGCGTGGTGGCACATGCCTTTAATCCCAGCACTTGGGAGGCAGAGGTAGGAGGATCGCTGAGAGTTCGAGGCCACCCTGAGGAGACTACATAGTTAATTCCAGGTCAGCCTGGACCAGAGTGAGACCCTACCTTGCAAAACCAAAAAAAAAAAAAAAAAAAAAAAAAAAAAAACCTGAAGTCCCTAAGGGTGTGTATTGTCTCACACTCATAATCCTTTCAACTGGGAGGCTGAGATTCCTGGTCTGTAATGGGGTCCAGGTCAGTCTGGACCCAAGTGAATCCCTGCCTCCAAGAAAGAAGACAAAAAGGCACTATAAATTAGGAAATATCAAAAGCAACAAAAGCCAACCCCAAATCACATCTTATTTAAGAATGACAAAGGTGACCAAAAGAACATCAATTAAATCTAACACATAATCTTCCTTGACATTGAAGGTGCAATTAGCACTTCCAGTGCAGGTCTATATACCTGGCTTTGGGGCAGGTATTGAGCCAGTGTAAGTAGATCCTGTTACCTTTTAGGATGGCTTCCAATCTCACCTATGCTGAGTGTCTGCCTGGTTCCCTGTTTGCTGCACTGTGGGCTTGGATAGGCTGGTTGAGTTGGTAGATCTGCTGTTCAAACTGGCTGTGCTGGATGCTGTGTGGCTGAGGGGTATCTGCAATCCTTTTGTTTTGAGTTCTCCAGTAGTATCTAGTGTTGGTTGTTAGAAGGGAGGCTGTGGAGAGTGTCTGAAGTTGTTCTGCAGCTGCTCAGTTGGTCCCTGTTGCTTTCTCCTTTAGGAGCTGCTCAGCTGGTTCCTGCTGTCTTATTCCTCAGTTTTTTTGACTTTCATAGGTATTTCTTAACCCAAATCAACAATCAAAATTAAGCATTAGAAGTAATTCAGCCCATACTTGATAGCTGTGTTGATCCTAGGCCAGAGGTAAGGAGGATCATCATGGCAGCAGGATCTTTTGGGGGTGATTGTTCACCTCATAGGATAGGAAATAGGGAGAGAGGAGGAGGGAACCAGGGACCAAGTATAACTTTCAATATTTATTTATTTGAGAGAAGGAGGGATAGAGAGAAAGGAGGGGGGATAATGGGTGCATCTGGGCCTCCTGCCTCTGAAAACATGAACTCCAGATACATGCAACACTTTGTGTTACTGGCTTTATGTGAGTAGTGGGGAACAGAACCAGCCCATCAGGCTTTATAAGCAAGTGCCTTTAACTACTGAGCCATCCCTCCAGCCCCAAGTATAACTTTCAAAGGACAGTGCCTAGGTTTCTAGAAATTCCCCCAGTAGTACCACTAGCTGGGGACCAAGCATTCATCATCTGAACTTTGTTTTTTGAGATAAAATCTCATGTAACACAGTGTGGCTTTGAACTTGTTATGTAGCTGAGGGTGACCTTGAACTCCTGATTTTCCTGTCTCTACTTCTCAAGTGCTGATATTATAGGTATGCACCATTATACCTTGTTGCATTTCCTTCTCAAACCATAGCAGAACCTTAAGCTCAGGGAGGTGGCCATATCTCAGTCAGGGTCTTTGAAAATATAAACAAGTTTATCTTTTTTTTATTATTGTTTTTTATTGACTTTTATACTCACATACAAAGAAAAAACCCACGAGATATTTCCCTTCCCTCCCCCCATTCCCCTTTAGAACTCAAGTCTCCATCATATCCCCTCCTCTCTCCATTAGTCTCTCTTTTAATTTGATGTCATCATCTTTTTCTTCTATTTTGAGGGTTTTGCAAAGGTATTGCTAGGCACTGAAAGGTCATGGATATCGAGGCCAGTTTCTGTCTAGACAGTTGCATTGTAAGAGGTTATACCCTTCCTTTGGCTCTTCCATTCTATCCTCCCCCTCTTCTGCAATGGTCCCTGAGCCTAGTTGGGTGTGACCGAGGTGTTTCAGTGCTGGGCACTCCTCCATCCCTTCTTCTCAGCACTATGTTGCCTTTTGGGTCATCCCAGTGGTCATCGCCATCTGAAAAGAGAAGCTTCTCTAACCAGATGTGAGAGTAGCATTAATATGTGAATATGAACATTAAGTGTAGTGCTTTCAGGGCAGCTTGGTGGGACTAATATATACATTTAGTCAGATGACAGCAGGCTTATACCCCTAAGGCTCATGACCTCACCTACCAAAGACTTTTACTTAGGTTTTTCAGTACCAGGTATGTATTCCCTCCCATAGAGAGGGCCTTCAGTCCAATTATGGAGCAGTTGGTTACCCCAAGAATAGACATGCCACTATTGCACCTGTTCAGTCATTGGGCCTGTCTGGCCAAGCTTGAATATTCAGCGTCCACTGTTTTCACTGTAGATGACTTCTGTCTCCCATACGCTGCATGCAATGCAGCTTTTTCCAGCTTTCAGTTGGCTGATCTACAGGGAGAAGATTTTCTGCTCCACACCAGGTTGCTTTCTCAGTGACCATGCTTCTCAGGCATGAGATGTCTTCAGCAATAGGGTCTTACTATCTGTTTCTCTAGGGAAACCAAGGGCTTTGGCAAGAGCCTTTAATGTTTTGGAGGCTACAGGGACCTCCTTGGCCAACAACTCACTGGAAGGTATTCCATCCTAAGTACTGAAAATTTTCTAGTAACAGTCTACAGCTTCTAGACGTGCCCTTATTCAAAAAAATAATTTTACATATGTCTTATTCACAATATCTTGAGTTTAGATTGACCCTCCCCCTGCCCTTCTTGTATGCATTCTTTTCCCATGGCCTCACTTAGGACATTCCCCTCCCTGAAATCAGTTTAAACAAGTTTATCTTAAGGTAAGACAATCTTGCACCATCCAGGTGGGACCTAAACATATGATGAGTGTCATGATATGACAGAGAAGGACAAGAGAAGCAGCTTAATAGCAACAGAGGCAGAAACTGGGGTGGTGTGGCTACAACCATAGGAGCCCAGCAGCTGCAGGAGGCAGTAAGACCCTTTCTGGTGCCCTAGGAAAGTCCCTGCTACTCTGTGACTTAGCCCCAGGCTGTGAATCATCAATTCTCATTGATGCAGCCCAAGACACAATTGAGTGAGCTGTAACCTACCTCCTCCACACCTCATCCTCACCATTGCCAAAACTCAGCAGCCTGCCATGAGCTAGCAGCCCTGGGCATGCTGTGGTGTCAGTGTCCAACCAATCTGTGCTGCTGAGCTCCCTTGTATATCACCAAGCTACCAAGTATGACCACACAGTATAGACTTCAAGCTCCAGAGGCAAATGGTTGCCCTGAGACACGTGGCCTATAAAAAAGAGTTCAGGACTGGAGAAATGGCTTAGTGGTTAAGGCATTTGCCTGTGAAGCCAAAAGATCCCAATTCAATTCTCCAGGACCCACATAAGCCAGATGCACAAGGGACACATGCATCTGGAATTAATTTGCAGTGGCTAGAGGCCCTGGCGTGCCCATTCTCTCTCTGTCTGCCTCTCTTCTATCTCTCTCTCTGCTTGCAAATAAATAAATAAATATAAAAATAAACCATTCAGTTTTAAAAAAGATTAGTGTTGAGTGCTGGCCATACCTAGGAAGCCAAGCCCTGTCCACCAGTTCTGAATGACATGACATCTTTTTTTTAGGCAAGCCCAACAGACTGGCCTTTTTTAATGAGAGACAGTAAGAGTGAGAGCAAGCAAGAAAGAGAGACTTGGTGTGCCAGGGTCTCCAGCCACTGTAATTGAACTCCAGACATGTGCACCACCTTGTGCATATGAGCAAGCTTGTGCATGCATCACCTTGTGTGTCTGGCTCACGTGTGATCTGGGGAGTCGAATATGGGTCCTTAGGCTTTACAGGCAAGCGCCTTAACTGCTAAGCCATCTCTCCAGCCCAACATTTTTTTCTTTCAGTGTGTGTGTGTGTTTATATATGTGAGTGTGGGCATGTACATGGAGAGGTCAAATGTGGGTTCTTGCTGTTCCCTGGGGCACTGGCCACTGATGTCACAGGCACAGAAGGAGTTGGGGGGAAGAAGCAGGGTCCTAGAGCAGTGGGTGAGTGCGACAACAGGCAATAAACACCTGGGAGACCATCTGATGGACAGCACTCGTTTATTCAAAAGGGGGTTTATAAACACTTGAGGAAGGTTGAGATGGCTCATACAGACCATATGGTGATTGGATACATAGTTTATGGGTTGCTATCTAATTGGTTGTAAGGGAGATAGTGGTGGAAGAGCTACATGACTTCAAAGCTGTGAGGGAGAAACTGAGAGAGATGGCAGAAAAGCTACTGTGACTTCAAAGCTGTGAGGGAGGAGCTGTGAGAGAGATGGTGGAAAAGCTACTGTGACTTCAGAGCTGTGAGGGAGGAGCTGGTAGAAAAAGCTACATGACTTCAGCCACATAAGGGTCTCTTGGGCAGCTAGCCACAAGGTCAGGAACAGTGGGGGAAGGGCAAAGGCTGACTTATGGGATGGTTAGATGCTTTTGGGATCCAGGGAGCGGGCCTCGCCAGTTCTGCCTCGTCTGGGCAATGACAGGGCACACTACAACCTTGTCAGAGAGTAGGGAAGGCCAGTCACTGTTGCCAGGGTGGGTTCCCAATGGTAGGGCCAGCTGCAACCCCCACAGCCCAAGGTCTCTGGCCATATCCAACAGTTTAGGCTAGCTTCCTCACAGTCCCAGCCCATTTTTAGCAATGCCCAACAACTCCCCTTTTGTCTTTTTAAATGGGGCAGTGTCATCTTGGGTAAGTTTTTTGTGACTTATTGTGGGTCCAGTTAGGACCTGATTGGTCAAGATTTGTCTATATTGTTTGAGCCTTAATTTACACATACAGGGAATCATGCATAAGAGTAGTATAGCAGGGTGCCAAATGAAAATCTGAGAAAGAAACTGGGAGATAATTTTTGTAATGTGTTCTGTAAGGCATTAAAAAATCCTTTTGCTGCCTCAGCAGGATCACCAAAAGACAAGTGACTATTTGAAAGAATAGATATTTATTTTTGTAAACTTTGTAAATCTATGCTGAGATTATTATGATTCCAAATACCCTGAATATGATTTTCAACCTTCCACCATTCAGTAGCAGTCCCATTGTAGGATAAAGGAGTAACACATATGAATTTATAATTAGCATGAGAGACCAATTGCATTTGAGCCCCCAGATTGGCAACCCATCTTCCTAAATATATAACAGCATCTTCTAGAGCATCTAACCAGACTAACACCTTTTAATCAATATCTATCTGTGACGAAAGGGCTTGAGATACATTTTTAGTCAGTCCATTAACATGATCAGCTGTCTTCATCTATTGTGCCAAGGATACTGCTGCCACGGTGGAAGAGACGATGATGGTGATTGTAGCAATGATCCCCACAATTAGCCATTCTATGAATATTCATTTCCATGTCATCAATCTGTTGAGCTGCTGGAACACTTGAGCTCCGAATCTGGAGTAGCCGGGCTCAGCCATTTTGACTGGTATGATTAAGTAAGGAGGCCGAGTGAGAATAAAGACTACATTGGAGGAGTACTCTGCAGCTGTGCCTCCCTTAGAATTGGTACAATTGGTGATAATACACTGGGTACAACTAAGATAGTAAATCCCATTTTGATGATTGACCCACCCAGGCCCAACTACAAAAAGATAAGGGAGGGGCAGACACCTCTGAAACTTAAAATGATCCATATCTTCATTTATATACTTTTTCCTTACAATCTATGTAACCACTCTGTAACAATCTTTTTCATTCGTTATCAACATTTAAAGTTTTTTTTCTCCATTTTAATTTCTTAGTTCATCTCATTACTACCAGCAAAACCTTCATTGTCTTTACCATAAGACTTTTAATAAAAGGCCTTTTGAAATAACTTTTTTATAAAAGAGTAGACCAGACTTGACTTCTAAAACACATTTTAAAATATGAAAGTAGATTTGAACATTATTTAAAAAAAATTTTTTTTACAAATTTAGTATCAAGTATGTTTAAATTTAAAGATAAATCTTGAGACTGTTTTTTGTTAGTAGTCCCAGAGAAGCATAGAGACACAAAGTAAACTTGAAACAGTTGCAAATTCTTATAAGAAGTCTACATCTATTCATAGCAATTTGGCATTCACCCAGATTTTGAGATTTCATGTGCTTGCAGTCCCCACACTACAAGCCAGGGAAGATAAGAAAGAGTCTCTTTCTTTTCTAAATTCCAGGGAGAGTTTGGGATTCCCCTCAGGCTACAAGGCAGTTTTCTGATCTTGCCATTTTATAACTCGTTAAGAGTAGAGGAAGCTTGCATTTTTTAAAATCCATCATCTCCTTGTCCACCATGCTGGGTGGGTGTGGCTGGAAGGCATCAGGCCACCTGTACCTGAGCCCACATTGTCAGACATGGCCCCAAGAGCCTGGGTCATCAACCCAATGGCGAGCAGGGAGAGAAGAGGGCATGGGGAAGGGGCCTGCCCCTTCCAACCCCACAGTCGCTGTTGTTGCCACCTTTGTTGCTGGTGGTGGCTTTGGGGCATGAGCCAGCAGCCATGGTGACATGATGGCTGAGATCTGGAGGACTTTTTCCCAGAATGAATTGGACTCTTTCTGAAAGAGTTTTATGCCCCTAATTTTAAGAAATGTCCTCAATCCAGTGATTTGGGATCCCTTTTGATGGGAGCTAGTGTTTTCCACGATAGAGAAAGACCAGAAACGCCAAGACCAGAGGGCAATGTTCCCAGGCTATGGCACCATGGGGGATTCCCCAAAGATCTAGATGCAAGCCTGTCCACAAGTTTAAGAGACTGGCAACTGCCCTGGAGACTTTTACTGGTTGATGCGTTACCAGTTTGTTGATCATGAAGAGAAATAGATAGAAGGTTGTTGCCAACACCCAAGCGGGCTGTCAGGATTCAAACAGTGAGCTAGGGGACTTCAGTCAATACCCCGGCCAAATGACCTCAATTGCCTTTTCACTTTGCTCAAACCCACATGATGGCGCAAACCGAAAGTAAAGAAGGAAAAAGAAAAGATAGCTTCCCTCTGATGGAGGAAAGAGAGACCCACCTTTCTCTGATGGAGAAAGGGGAAACCTGCCTCTCTCTGATGGAGAGAGGAGAAACCTGCCTTCCTTTCTCTTTGATGGAGGAAGGAGAAACCAAACCTTGCCAGCCCTCGATGGGGAGGGGGCCACAAGGGGCTGTTAGCCCCAAGGGGAGGATGTCCCTCAAGGGGACACTCACCTAGTAACCACACATCCAGAGGGTCCCTGTTCAGGCACCAGCTGTGGGTCCTCACCATTCCTGTTCCCTGGGCTCATTGGCCACCGATGTCCTGGGCACAGGAGGAGTTGGGGGGGAGGCAGGGTCCATCTTGGAGCAGCAGGTGAGTGTGATGATGGGCAATAAACACCCAGGATACCGTCTGAAGGCCAGCACTCATTTATTCACAAGGGGAGTGGGTTTATAAACACTTGAGGAAGGTTGAGATGGCACATACAGACTATATGGTCATCGGTACATAGTTTATGGATCACTATCTAATTGGTTGTAAGGGAGATAGTGGTGGAAGAGCTACATGACTTCAAAGCTGTGAGGGAGGAGCTGTGAGAGAGATGGTGGAAAAGCTACTGTGACTTCAGAGCTGTGAGGGAGGAGCTGGCAGAAAAAGCTACAAGACTTCAGCCACATAAAGGTCTCTTGAGCAGCTAGCCACAAGGCCAGGAACTGTGGGGGAAGGGCAAAGGCTGACTTATGGGATGGTTAGATGCTTTTGGGATCCAGGGAGAGGGCCTCGCCAGTTCTGCCTCCTCTGGGCGATGACAGGGCACACTACAACCTTTCCTGAGGGCAGGGAGGCCCAGTCACCATCTCCAGGGTGAGTTCCCAATGATAGGGCCAGCTGCAACCCCCAAAGCCCAATGTCTCCTGCCAAGTCCAATAGTTCAGGCTAGATTCCTCACAGTCCCAGCTCATTTTTAGCAATGCCCAATAGTCAAAAGACAACTTTCAAAGGTTGACCCTTACTTCTACCTTGTTTGAAGCACTGTTTCTCATTCATTGCTCAGTGCTACATTTTCCAAGCTAGCAAATTTTCTGGTTTCCAGGAAATTCTCTGGCTTTTGCCTCCCATTGTGCTATTAGCATTCTGGAATTACAGAAGCCTGCCTTGACTTCCAGCTTTTACATGGATTCTGGAGTTCCAAACTCAGATAGTTAGGCTTATGTGGCAAGTGCTTTATCCATGGAGCCATCTCCTCAGCCCACACATGACATCTTTATGTCCCTTAGTTATCTACTTACTTCATTTTGCTCATAGTGTATCATTACTTTCTCATAGATATGGCCTTAATGAAGCTGGATGGGTACCTGGAAAGGGTAGTATCTAGGTCCAAGGTCACACTGCATTTCCTCTGCCTCCTGGCACCTCCTGACTCATGCCATGTGGTTTGCCCCTAAGGTTGCCTCAAAGAAGCTCTCCTAATAGTCCCATGCCTATGGGAATGATGCCCAGGGCGGTTTTTTAAAATGTATTTTGTTTATTTATTTATTTGAGAGAGAGAAAGAGGCAGAGAGAGAGAGAGGGAGAGAGAATGGGCACCCCAGGGCCTCCAGCCATTGCAAGCGAACTCCAGACACATGTTTCCCCTTGTGCATCTGGCTTACTTGGATCCTGGAGAACTGAACGGGGATCCTTTGACTTTGCAGGTAAGTGCCTTATCCGCTAAGCCATCTCTCCAGCCCCCAGGGCAGTTTTGTCATCTGTGTGGACAGTTTATCCTACAATGTGGATGTGGCAATTCTGCCTACTACCATACCCAGTCACTGGTGGTGCTAGTCTCTTCTGTACCCTCTAGGCTCCTTCATTCCAGAGTCTCCTATCCCTGTCAGTCACCTGAGATAGTGATAGTTGTGGTCTCTTCCACCCTACCTCGCTCATATATCCACAGCATTTCCTGCAGTGTTCCTGGGGCTGTGTGTGTGTCTGCAGCTCTGGGAAGAAGTCCTGCCTCCCCACTGGCTGCTTCCCCTGTGCCTTCTGTCTCTTAGCTCTGTGCACATCTACCTGGCTGCCCTCACACCTCTGGCCCTGGGCCCCACCGGTTCAAGACATGTTATCTGAGGCTGAGCTGCAGGCAGAAACTGCAGCCTGTTAAGATTAGAAGAGATTTTTACATAACAAGATAAGAAGGAGAAGGAATTTAACTTAGTAATTAAAAATGTAATCAAGTCTTAACTGTGGACACACAGCAGTTGCCTGAATCTCAGATTGTTTTCATATGTCCATACTCATTTCATTATGAAACAATTAATGTGGTGGTTGGTTTTCCAGAATAATCAACCAGGCAGGGCCTTCCCTTGAGCCACTCTGGAATTGGGTGGATGCTGTGAGGCCACCTGGGAACAGACACACAACTTGAAAACAATCTTGCATGCAAAACTGCTGAAAGTATGGTTTCAATTTGGAGTGTCTTTTGTCCCTTATGATGAAGTCAGACTTCTGGAAGTCTCATTTGGAAGTATTGTGTGGCATCAATACCAGCATTGTTCATCTTCTGCAGGTTCAGCAAGTGCTCCCACAGCTTTGTTTCACTCTCTATTGTCTGTGCTGTGGAGTGTCCCAGCTTCCTCAGCACTCCATCATCTCAAGAGCAGTTGTGGCTGTTCCTGTACCCTGGAAAGAGGGGTCTGGGTATGTGATGAGGTGTGAAGACTGGAGGGGGTCCTCACACATGTCTACCTTGCCAGGGCTAGCATTTCCTGATGAAAACTTCTCATGAGCTTCCTCTGCATCCAGATTCTTCCAAAACTCAGCCCACCTTCCCTGGCACCTCACCTCCTCCTCTTTGTGTTTAGCCAGCCATGGCTGGGACTTACTGCTTCTTCACTAAAGCTGGTTTCTGCCCCAGGGCCTTTGAACACCCTTTTCTTCTACCTGGAATTCATCTCAGGCTAAGACACTAAGACATGGAATGAACCAACTCTCCCTAAATATATTTGGCCAAGAGTAAAGCACCATTAGCACTGTTAACGTGCTACTAATGTAAGTGACAGGCCCTTACTTTAAGTATTCCTTTTAACGTTTATTTTTCCTTGAAATGTAAGCTAAGCTTGGTGTGGTGGAGCATGCCTTTGAACCTAGAACTCAGAAGGCAGGGTCTCACTCTAGCCCTGGTTGACCTGGAACTTGATCTGTAGCCCTAATATAGTGTATTTTAGTCATAATTCCATCCCATTATCTTCTTTTGTCACTTGTCCCACCCCCTCCACTGAATCCCTTCTTCTTTCTAAGTAGTCTATCTTCTATTTTGATATCATAATTTTCCTCCTATTATGCAGATCTTGTGTAGGTAGCATCAGCTATGGTGAGGTCATAATATCAAGGGCACTCTGTGTCTGGAGGACAGCTTTGTAAACACTCTTATCTTTCTTTTGGTTCTTACATTCTTTCTGTCACATCTTCTGTAATGGTCCCTGAACCTTGAAGAGTGTGATAGAGATGTCTCATTATGCTAAACACTCACTCCACTGTCATTTCTTCTAAGCATTTTGGTGACTTTTGAGTCTTTTCAGTGGTCCATCAGAAAAAAAAAAGAAACTTCTGTAACCAAAAGTAAGAATAGCATTAGATATGGACATAAACATAAGTGTTTAAAGGGTAGTTGGTGGCCATAATGTGTTTAGCCAGAAAACACTAGTAATTTCCTCCATAGGGCTTATGATCTCCCAGCCATGGGCTTTTGATTAGGTTTTCAGTATCAGGCAGGAATTACTCCTTGTGGAGTGGGCCTCAATTCCAATGAGAAAGCAGTTGGTTTCCCCCATAACAGACATGTCACCATTGCACTAGGTGGTACATTTTGCCTGGCTAGCCAGCTGTAGAACTTGCAGCCCACTGCCCAGCCCTCCTTTTTAATATTTTTAAATTATGAATTATTAAGTTTATTTAAGGGGAAATCACAACTTGTGGAGTTTATTTACAGGAGATTGGGATTTAATGAAACTGAAGCTTTTAAAAAGAGATTAAAGCTGCAAGCATGTGGACTTTAAAAACTAAGACTTTTAAGGAGAGATCAGAGTAAAGCCACAAACATGTGGAAAGTAGAATTTAGGAGCTTGTGTAGTAAGACTTAGGAGGAACCAGCATAGCATCTGCCATGTGCTTTCCTGTGTATGGAAGTTAAGAAGAAAATGGTGAGCCTCAAGGAAAAATGAGAGGGCAGATATCAAAGCAGAGACCAGGAGATTCAGAGAAATTAGTAATGCAGAAAGTTACACTCATGGTTATCTTGAGTTTAGAGAAATTACACAGATAGCAGCCCTGGAGTTAGTGAAAGCACCCACATGGTGAGTTAGTGAAAGTACCTATGTTGTAGATCTGGAGTATAAGGAAAATATGCAAATGGTAGAGAGAAGAGGAAAATCATGCACGTAATCAAAGTGAGATGTTACTCTAAACTATAAAACAGAGGCAAGCAGAAAAGTTCCCCCAGATCAAGAAAAAGTTTTATGCTCTCCCCTCTACCCAGCCAGGATGGGTGAGAGGGAAGCCAGACTAACATGTATGTCTATGGCCCAAGTGAAGAGAGGTGGGCAGAGCAGAGCCAGAAAATCTGAGTAAAGCAGAGTGGCACTCTTTTATTTTTTTGTTAAGGTAAGGGTATCACTCTACCACAGGCTGTCCTACTTCTGCCTCAGGAGTGCTATGATTAAAGGCATGCACCACCACACCTGGTGTTAATCTTTCTTAAAAAAAATTTTTTTTGGAAGCCAGGTGTGGTGGTGCATGCCTTTAATCCCAGTACTTGGGAGAAAGAGATAGGAGGATTGCCATGAGTTCGAGGTCACCCTGAGACTACAGAGTGAATTCCAGGCCAGCCTGAGCTAGAGTGAGACCCTACCTCAAAAAAATAAAAATAAAAATAAAGTAGCTGTAGTTACTTGACCCAAAGCCTGGATCCTCAATTTTGTTCCATTGGTCTATTATCCTGTTTTTATGTCAGTACCATGTTGTTTTTATTACTATAGCTTTGTAGTATAGCTTAAGATCAGGTATGGTGATGCCTCCAGAGGTATTTCTTTTGCTGAAGATATGCTTGGATATCTGAGTCCTTCTGTCATTCCATATGAATTTTGAGATCATGTTTTCTATCTCTGTGAAGAAAGATGTTGGGATTTTTACTGGTATTGCATTAAATCTGTATGTTGCTTTTGGTAATATTGCCATTTTCACAATGTTAATTCTCCCTATCCAGGAGCATGGAAGGTCTTTCCATTTTCTCAAGTCCTCCTCAAAGGCACTAACAATGTAGACTGGAAAAAGGACAGCATTTTTAACAAATGGTGCTGGACAAACTGGATAACCATATGCAGGAAAATGAAACTCAATCCACACATTTTACCATGCACAAAAATCAAGTCCAAATGGACCAAAGACCTCAATATAAGATAGGAAAAACTGCTACTACTGGAAGAAAAAGTAGGAGTAACTTTCCATGATATAGGAGTGGGAAAAGACTTCCTGAACAAACTGCCAGTAGCTTAGGAAATTAAATAATCACTCAATGATTGGGATCCCATTAAGCCAAAAAGATTTTTCACTGACAAATATACAATAAGCAGAGCCAATAGATTACTCACAGAAAGAGAAAAAATTTTGCCGGATACACATTGGACAGAGGCCTAATTTCTAAAATCTACAAAAAACTCAAAAACCTAAACAATAAAAAAATCAAACAACCCACTCACAAAATGAGGCAGAGAACTGTACAGGGAGTTCTCAGAGGAAGAAATAGAAATGGCAAACACACACTTAAGAAAATGTTCAATATCCCTCATCATCAGGGAAATGCAAATTAAAACATCTGTGA
Organism: Orientallactaga sibirica; assembly: GCA_036365145.1. Taxonomy (NCBI): domain Eukaryota; kingdom Metazoa; phylum Chordata; class Mammalia; order Rodentia; family Dipodidae; genus Orientallactaga; species Orientallactaga sibirica. Next base: position 46,378,713 of record JAEOAD010000011.1, on the reverse strand, counting down.
GATTCCACCTTACCCCAGTAAGGATAGTAAACACCTAAAAAAATCTAATGACAACAAATGCTGGTAAGGGTGTGGAGAAATAGGAACCCTTATTCACTGTTGGTGGGAATGTAAGCTGGTACAACCACTATGGAAAGCAATATGGAGACTCCTAAAAAGGATGACTATAGAGGTACCAACAGACCCAGTTATCCCCTTACTGGGCATTTACCCTAAAAGCTCCAAGCCTCAGTTCAGAGACATTTGCTCAACTATGTTTATAGCTGCTCAATTCATAATAGCTAAGAACTGGAATCAACCCAGATATCCATCATTAGATGAATGGATAACTAAGATGTGGTGTATCTACACAATGAAAGTCTACACAGCAGCAAGGAAAAATGACACAAAGCAATTTGAAGAAAAATAGTCAAACTTGGAACAGATCATTCTCAGTGAACTCACCTAATCACAGAAAGAGAAGCATCACATGGTCTCCCTCATCTGTGGCTCCTAATTTGTATTTTCCCGAGATGCTGACACACCTAATAAACATCCCAAGGACTGGACAATAAGGATGGTGGGGTGGGAGGGGAGGGGAGGGCAAGGGTGGGTAGAACAAAAAACTGGGCCCAAATGGAAATGGTACCATAAAATCCTATATCCTGAAAGACATACTAAAAAGTATTGCACATATGTAAGTAGAAGAACAGATTACAGGGAAGGGAATGGCCTAAGCGAGGCCATGGGAAGAGAATGCATAAAAGAAGGGCAGGGGGAGGGTCAATCAAAATTCAAGATAGTGTGAATAAGACTTATGTAAACCTACTTTTTTGAATAATGGCACATCCAGAAGCTGTAGACTATTACTAGAAAATTTTCAGTGCCTGGGATGGGATACCTTCCAGTGAGTTTTTGACCAAAGAGGTCCCAGTAGCCTCCAAAACATTAAAGGCTATTGCCAAAGCCCTTGGTTTCCCTTGAGAAACAGATAGTAAGACCCTATTGCTGAAGACATCTCTTACCTGAGAGGCAAGGTCACTGAGAAAGTAAGCTGGTGCTGAGCAGAAAACCTTTTCCCTGTAGACCAGCCAACTGAAAGCTGGAAAAAAGCTGCAGTGCATGCAGCCCTATGGGAGACAGAAGTCATAGCAGTGAAAACAGTGGACACTGAAAATTCAAGTTTGGCCATACAGGCCCAATGACTGAACGGGTGCAATAGTGGCATGTCTGCTCTTGGGGTAACCAACTGCTTTATAATTGGATTGAAGGCCCTCTCTATGGGAGGGAATACATACCTGGTACTGAAAAACCTAAGCAAAAGTCTATGGCAGGGGAGGTCATGAGCCTTAGGGGTATAAAGCCTGCACTTGTCTGGTTAAATGTATATATTATTCCCACCTAGCTACCCTGAAAGCACTATGCTTAATGTACATATTCACATATTAATGCTACTCTCACTTCTGGTTAGAGAAGCTTCTCTTTTCAGATGGCGATGACCACTGGGATGACCCAAAAGGCAACATAGTGCTGAGAAGAAGGGATGGAGGAGTGCCCAGCACTGAAACACCTCTGTCACATCCTCCAAGGCTCAGGGACCATTGCGGAAGAGGGGGCCGATAGAGCCAAAGGAAGGGTATGACTCCTTACAATGCAACTGTCCAGACAGAAATTGGCCTCGATATCCATGACCTTGCAGTGCTTAGCAATACTTTCGCAAGACCCTCATAATAGAAGAAATTAAAAGAGATACTAGTGGAGAGAGGGAGGGGATACAATGGAGATTGGAGTTCTCAAGGGGAATGGGGGAAGGGAGGGAAATATAGTATAGAAGTTGTCAATAAAAAAAGAAAAAGAAAAAAGCTAAAAAGAAAGACTGAAAGGATAATTAATAAATTATTGGGCTGGGGCTGGAGAGATGGCTTAGTGATTAAGCGTTTGCCTGTGAAGCCTAAAGATGGCAGTTCAAGGCTCAATTCCCCAGGTGGTGCATGTGTCTGGTGCTTGCAGTGTCTGGAAGCCCAGGTGTGCCCATTCTCTCTCTTTTCCTCTTTCTCTCTCTCTCTCTGTTGTTCTCAAATAAATAAATAGCTTAGTGGCTAAGGCATTTGCCAGTGAAGCCAAAGAACCCAGGTTTGATTCACCACATGCATCTTGAGTTCGTTTTCAGTGGTTAATGGCCCTGGCACATCCATTCTCTCTCTATCTCTCCTCTCACTGTGCTTACAAATATTGTTTTTGAAAAATACATTAAATTATTTATTTTTATTTATTTATTTTTTTGGTTTTTGGAGGTAGGGTCTCACTCTGGTCAAGGCTGACCTGGAATTAACTATGTAGTCTCAGGGTGGCCTTGAACTCACGGTGATCCTCCTACCTCTGCCTCCCGAGTGCTGGGATTAAAGGCATGAGCCACCACGCTGGTTATTATAATTTTTTATTAAAAAAAAAAAGTTGGGCTGGAGAAATGGTTTAGCAGTTAACCACTTGCCTGTGAAGCCTAAGGACCCCTGTTCAAGGCTCGATTCCCAATACCCACATAAGCCAGATGCACAAGGGGGCGCATGCATCTGGAGTTTGTTTGCAGTGGTTGGAGACCCTGGCACACCCACTCTCTCTCTACCTATCTGCCTCTTTCTCTCTGTCTGTTGCTCTCAAATAAACAAAAAAAATTAAAAAAAAAAAACAAAAAAAGTATTATATTAAAAAAAAAAAAAGTCGAACCTGCATCAGGTGCTTAGAGAGAACAACTGAATCACAGGAGCCTAGAGAGGGTATGATGAAGACTAACTTCAATCTTCTCCTATTTCTCTGTCTATCATTCCCTCTTCTTTCTTTGCTTTCTTTCTCTTTCATATTACGTATATTTTTTCTTCCTTCTTTTCCCTTGGCACTGACCTGTAACTCCTAGTAGCATGTGGTTAACATCCACAATGAGCTGTTGATCAGTGAAACCTACAAGGTTTCCCAAAAGAAGACAGATTTCTGTCAGAGTACTTGATGACCCACCAAAGGTTATTGGTAAGACCCTACTGCCAAAGACTCCATATGTTGTTCGGATGGAACATGGAAAGACCTGGCTGGAATCTGGAAGAGAGTCAGTCCCCAGACAGTTAGCTTGTCTAGTGCCAGAAGGTGCTACATAAGTGACTGGGAGAAAATGACCAACATCTGTCTCAGCAACTGTTGTCTAAGCTAATCAGCAACAAACAACCTGATATGATGCTCACGCAAGTGCAGTAGTGGCACACAGTCATGGTGTGTTACCAACTGCTCTTGATTTGGCTAATGGATCTGCTCAGTGGAATGGAAACAATATCTGGAACTAGGAAACAAGTCAGAGCCATATTCAAAAACGAGCCCCCTCTTCATTATCTAGCCTCCCACCAATAGTGGGATACAAGAGGGCCTATACCTATTAAATTCTCTCTAAAATAATCATGGTTATCCATGTATCTTGCACTGACATCACTCTCCATTGGAGAATCTGCTTTTCTCTTTCAAATGGATGCAGAACCTGAGGAGAGGATCAACTCATTGCACCTCACCAGGGTACCAGCTGAAGCCATAGAGTTATAGGGGAAATGAGAAAGAGTGCTGCTTTATTGGTGAACCTGGTACTAGCACAAGGGCAAAGGAGATAAACACAGAGAGCACTCAACTCCTATGAAATCAGAGACACAGAGATTCCCCAAACCTCATCACTGAAATAGACCTAAAATGAACCCAACATGGCTCAGGGAAATTCACGGAAGAGGGGGTGGAAAGATTGTTAAAGCCATGAGTTGGGTCATTATGCACAGAGTCATTGCCTCTCCCACATAACTGATGGCTACCCCCATAGGGCAAGACCCACATTACCCATGAGGAGAGGACAGGGAGAAGGCTAACAATGGTACCATCATGGATGTATATGCACTATATACATAACTAATAAAAAAATATTTATTTTTGGGCTGGAGAGATGGCTTAGCAGTTCAAGTGCTTGCCTGCAAAACCAAAGGACCCAGGTTCAATTCCCCAGGACCCACATAAGTCAGATGCACAAGGTGGCACATATGTCTGGAATTTGCTTGCAGCAGCTGGAGGCCCTGGCATACCTATATTGTCTCTCTATCTGCCTCTTTCTCTTTCTCTCTCTTAAATAAATAAAAATTAAAATATTTTATTTATTCATTTATTTGAGAGAAAAACATATATATATGGAGAGAGAGAGAATGGGCATGTCAGGGCCTCCAGCCACTGCAAACACACTCCAGACGTATGTGCCACTTTGTGCATCTGGCTTTTTGTGTGTACTAGGGAATAAAACCTGGGTCCTTTAGCTTAGCTGGCAAGCACCTTGACTGCTAAGCCATCTCTCCAGCCCTAATCTTTTTTTTTTTTTTTTTTGAGGTAGTGTCGAACACATGACAATTCTCCCACCTCAGTCTCCCCAATGCTAGGATTAAATGCTGACCTGGAATTCATTATGTAGTCTCAGGGTGGTCTCAAACTTGTGGCAATCTTCCTACTTCTGCCTCCCAAGTGCTGTGATTAAAGTGTACCACCATGCTTTTTTTATTTTTTGATCTTTTAAAAATATTTTATTTATTTATTTAACAGAAAGAAGCAGGGTGAGAGAGAATGGGTGTACCAGGGCCTCCAGCCACTGGGCCCCCTTGTGCATCTGGCTTATGTGGGTTCTGGAAAATTGAACCAGGATCCTTTGGCTTTGTAGGCAAATGCTTTAACCACTAAGCCATCTCTCCAGCCCCTTTTTTGGTCTTTTTGAGGTAGGGTCTCTCTTTAGCACAGGCTGACCTGGAATTCACTTTGTAGTCTCAGGGTGGCCTCAAACTCATGGTGATCCTCCCTCTGCCTCCTGAGTGCTGGGATTAAAAGCATGTACCACCACACCCGGCTTATGCCCAGCATTTTTTTTTTTTTTTTTGAGGTAGGGTCTCACTCTAGCCCAGGCTGACCTGGAATTCACGATGTAGTCTCAGAGTGGTCTGGAACTCATGGTGATCCTCCTATCTCTGCCTCCCAAGTGATGGGATTAAAGGCATGAGCCACAACACCCAGTCCGGCTTTTTTAAAACTTTTATGGACAACTTCCATAAATATACACAATAAACCATAATAAACCATAATTCCCTCCCCTCTGCCACCTTCCTCTTCACAAATCCACTCACCATTATGTCTCCTCACTCTCTCCATTAGTCTCTTTTGTTTTTATGTCATCATCTTTTCCTCCTATTATGAGGGTCTTGTGTGAAGGTAGTGCTAAGCACTGCAAGGTCATGGATATCCAGGCCAATTTCTGTCTGAATGATTGCATTATCAGGAGTCCTACACTTCCTTTGGCTCTTACATTCTTTCTGCTACCTCCTCTGCAATGGACACTGAGCCTTGGAAGATATGATAGAGATATTTCAGTGCTGAATACTCCTCTGTTACATCTTTTCACCACTATGGTGCTTTTAGGGTCATCCTAGTGGTCACTGCCATCTGAAAAGAGAAGCTTCTCTAACAAAAAGTGACTTTTTCTGGGCATGGTGGTGCATGCCTTTAATCCCAGAACTTAGGAGGCAGAGGTAGGAGGATCACCATGAGTTCGAGGCCACCCTGAGACTACATAGTGAATTCCAGGTCAGCCTGAGCTAGAGTGAGATCCTACCTCAGAAAGCAAAAAACAAAACAAAACAAAACAAAACAAAACAAAACAAAACAAAACAAAAAGTGACTTATGTAGCATTAATATATGGGTATGAACATTAAATAAAGTTCTTATAGGGCATTTTGGTGAGCATAATATATGCATTTAGCCAGACAACAGCAGGTGTTACATTCCTAGGGCTCATGGCATCCCCAGCCATAGGCTTTTGATTAGATTTTCAGTACCAGGCCTGTATTCTATCCCATGGAACAGGCCTCCAGTCCAATTAGAGAGTGGTTGGTTTCCTCCATAATAGATACACCACTATTGCATCCATTCAGTCATTTGGCCTAGCTCGCCAAACTTAGGCTTGCAGTGTCCACTGTTTTCATCACTGAAGTCTTCTCCCCACCCCAAAGGGCTGCATGCAGTGCAGCTTTTATCAGCTTTGTCAGCTGGTCTACAGGGAGGAGGTTTTCAGATCAGCTCCAGCTTGATTTATCAGTGACCTTGCAGCTCAGGCATATGGAGTCTTCAGCAATAGAGTCTTAGCATCTATTTATGGTGGGAAACTAAGAGCCTTGGCAATGGCCTGTAATGTTTTGGGGGCATCAGGGGCCTCCCTGGCCAACTCACTAGAAGGTATCCCATTCCTGGTACTGAAATTTCTCTAGTAACAGTCTATGACTTCTGGGTGTGCCAATATCCAAAAAGCAGGTTTTGAAGTAGGGTTTCACTCTAGTCCAGGCTGACCTGGAATTCACTATGTAGTCTCAGGGTGGATTTGAACTCACAGTGATCCTCCTATCTTTGCCTCCCAAGTGCTGGGATTAAACGTGTGCACCACCACACCTGGCTGCTTTGATTTCTTTGAACATAGTTATAATTATTCTTTTGACATCTTTCTTGGGCATTTCATCTAAATCAATTTCACTGGAGGTCATTTCTGATCATATATATATGTATATATATATATTGGTTTTTCAAGGTAGGGTTTCACTCTAGCACAGGCTGACCTGGAATTCACTATGTAGTCTCAGGGTGGCCTCAAACTCACAGCAATCCTCCTACTTCTGCCCCCTGAGTGCTGGGATTAAAGGTATGTGCCACCATGCCTGGAAGATTTATAATTTTTGATGGAATTATGTTGTCTTAATTTTTGTATTTATGTTGTCTTAATTTTTGTATTGTAACAATTTTTGCATTTTGGGTTAATTTGTTGCTCAGGTTTTCTAATTATCTGCAGTATTCTTAGCTGTGTAAATCTGACATTATATATCTTCAGTGTAGGAGTTTATGGTGCCAGATGTGGCTCTTATATTTCTCCCAAAGTAACAGTAGAAGTGACCCTAGGTGTTGGGTATGCCTGCTATGCAAGTATTCTAGTAGGCTGGGTGGAGCAAAATACAGGAAAATACTAAAATTCAACTGAACAATATATATACATTCAATCACAACCAACACAGAGAATTTATGTAAGAGCGGATTTTAATACAAGCAGATAATCTAACAAAGTCAAAGTCCCTAAAGGTGTGTGTTGCCCCACACCCATAATCCTGTCAAATGGGAGATTGAGATATCTGGTCTGTGAAAGTTTCCAGGTCAGCCTGTGGTTGAGTGCACCCTGCTCCCATGAATGACAGAAGACAAAGGCACTGTAAATCAGTAAGCAACAGAGGACAACCCCAAAATATAGCTTATTTAAGAATGGCAAAAGTGACTATCAATCAAATCTATAACCTATCCTGACATGGAAGATGCAATTAGCACCTCCACTGCAGGACTATAAACCATAATTTGTGGTTGGTACTAACCTGTTGTAAGTAGGCCCTGTTACCTTTTGGGATGACTTTGGACTCAGCTGTGCTGTGTGCCTGCTTGGGTACCTCTTTACTGCACTATGGGCTCAGTGTAGCTGGCTGGCTTGGCAGGTTCGCTGCTCTAATCACCTGTGATGGATTCTCTTTTTTAAAAAATATTTTATTTTTATTTATTTTACTTGACAGAGAGATTGAGAGAGGAAAGAGAGAGGGGGGAAGGAGAGAATGGGTGTGCCAGGGCCTCCAGCCACTGCAAATGAACTCCAGATGCATGCGCCCCCTTGTGCATCTAGCTAATGTGGCTGTGCTGGATACTCCCCCAATTCTGATCTCCCACCCCCAATTCTCCAGTGGTTGCAGGCACTGGTTATAGGTGGAGGTAAGGCTGTGGAGAATACCTGAGGTTGGACTGGAGCTGCATAGCTGGTACCTGAGATCCTCTTCCTCACGAGCTGCTCAGCTAATCCATGGTGTCTTCTCCTTCAGGTTTTTTGAGTTTGCAAGGAGGCTGGTGTGAGTGGAAAATCTTTTCCCCTGGGTTCTCCTGTGTCTCAGGCAGAGCCAGGCAGCTGTATGACCATGCTGACGCCGGATTTGGTTCAGCCTGCTTCTGTAAAATCTAGAAGCTCTGGGTCTCTCCTTTTCTGCTGAGATTGATAATTCCTTATACACCTTCATGTTTTCATAGAAGAGTGTATTTTGCTTTTTTTTTCTGCTTATTTCCTCCCTAGGCTGCTTTGGCATAGCTACTATGCTGCCATCTTAGCGAGAAGTCAAGGATACTTTTTTTTGAGAGAGAGAGAGAGAATTGGTGTGTCAGGGCCTCCAGCCACTGAAATCAAACTCCAGACACATGCACCACCTTGTGTGCACGTGTGATCTTGTGAGCTCATGACACTGTACATCTGGCTAAGAGTCAAACATGAATCATTAGGCTTCACTGGCAAGTTCCTTTACTGCTAAGCAATCTCTCCATCCCCCTAATCTTTTCTTAAAAAATATTTTTCATTTATGTATTTGCAAGGAGCAGGGGAGGGAGAAAATGGGCATGTCAGGGCCTCTTGCTGCTGCAAATGAACTCCAGATACACGCACTACTTTGTGCGTCTGGATTTACAAGATATTGGGGAATGAGTCAGATGTGGTGGCACATGCCTTTCATACCAGCACTTGGGAGGCAGAGGTAGGAGGATTGGCATGAGTTCAAGATCACCCTGAGACTACATAGTGAGTTCCAGGTCAGTCTGGGCTACCTTGAAAAATAATACACACACACACACACACACACACACACACACAGAGAGAGAGAGAGAGAGAGAGAGAGAGAGAGAGAGAGAGAGAGAGAGAGAGAGAGAGAGAGAGAGAGAGAGGGAAATGGAACATGGGCTGACAGACTTTTGCAAGAAAACACCTTTAACTGTTGACCCATCTCTCCAACCCTTTATTATCTTTTATATTTACACAGGGTCTTATTGAGTTTCCGAGGCAGACTTTGAATTGGCAATCCTGCCTCAGCCTCCCAAGTAGCTGGGAACACAGGCCTGCATAAATCACCAGCCAGCTTTTTGTCTGTATTTTCTAATGTTCTACCTACAATGTGTGTTGACTAATTTTATAGTAACAAACAAGTTATTTCATGAATAAAATTGAGATATAGAATTGTAAAAAATAAATTTTTAAACAATGCTTCTGTATTTTTTTACTATGCTAAAGTTAATTATTAGTTCCTAATGGTACTGATTTAGCCCTCAATTCTTTTCCCTTTGACCTACAATCTCTTTCTTCATATTACTTTTGTTATTTTGTCATCTTATCTTAAGCCTTTTATTTATTTATTTTAGACTTTTTAAAAAACTTTTTATTTTTTATTATTTTTTTGGACAGAGACTCAGAGAGAGAGAGAGAGAGAGAGAAAGAGAGAGAGAGAGGAAGGCAGAGATGGGCGCAGCAGCAGTGTCTCAGCTGCTTCGAACAAAATCCAGATGTGTGCGCCTCCTTGTGGTCAAGTGCGGCATTGCGCCCTTGTGTCACTTTGCATCTGGGTAAACGTGGCACCTGGAGATTGGAACCGCTGGAGATTGGAACCAGTGTTCTTAGGCTTAGGAGGCAGGCGCCTTACCCCCTAAACCATCTCTCCAGCCCTTATTTTAGACTTTTTATTGACAACTTCCATAAGTATAGACAATAAAACCATGATAATTCCCTCCCCTCCTCCACTTTCCCCTTCACAAATCCACTCTCCATCATATCCCCTCCTCTCTCAATTAGTGACTCTTTTATTTTGATGTCATCATTTTTTCCTCTTATTATTGGGGTCTTGTATGGGTAGTACCAGGCACTATGAGGTCATGGATGTCCAGGCCATTTTGTGTGTGGAAGATTGCATTGTAAGCAGTCCTACCCTCCCTTTGGTTCTTACATTCTTTCTGCCACCTCTTCTGCAATGGACCCTGAGCCTTGGAAGATATGCTAGAAATGTCAAACCTTTTATTGTTAATGAATTTATGTTATTAGGTTTGTTGTATCATGAAAAAGTTATGAGAAGCTTTCTCCAGTCCTAGAACTATGTCACCTAATTTTATGCTTTGCATGCATTCCCCTCTCCTTCTCTTTTCTTTATTTTTACTTATTTGAGGGAAAGAGGCAGAGAGAAAGAATGGATGCACACTAGGGCCTCTAGTCACTGCAAATTAACTACAGATGCATGCATGTGGTGGTTTAATTTAGGTGTCCTCCATAAACTTAGGTGTTTTGAATGCTAGATTCCCAGCTGATGGAGCTTTGGGAATTAACACCTCCTGGAGGCAGTGTATTTTCAGGGGCAGGCTTATGGATAATATAGCCAGTTTCCACTTGCCAGTGTTTAGCGCACTCTCCTATTGCTGTTGTCTACCTGATATTGGGGAGGAGGTGATGTCTACCCTCTTCTCATGCCATCATTTTTCCCTGCCATCATGGAGCTTTCCCTCAAGTCTGTAAGCCAAAGTAAACCCTTTTTCCCCCACAAGCTGCTCTTGTTTGGGTGATTTCTGCCAGCAATGCAAACCTGACTGCAACAGTGCGCCACCTTCTGCATCTGGTTTATGTGGGTACTGGGGACTTGAACCTGGGTCTTTAAGCTTTGCAGACAAGCACCTTAATTGCTAAACCATCTCTCCAACCATCCTCTTTTCCTCTCCTTTTCCCTCTCCACTCTCTCTCTTTCCCTCTTTCCCCTCTGGTAGTACGGTCAATAACCCTAGCCTTTGGAGGGTTGGGAATCTGAGGCTGACTTACTTCCCATTTGTCACTGGCTGGAGTATCTTCTTGCTCGGACTACAGTGCCTCGATTGCATATTTGGTGCTGCAGCTATTGAATGCTGCCTTTCCCCCTTGCAGTTCTGTATGGAAACCAAAGCTTTGGGCATCACTTATCATTCACTCAAGCCACCAAGCATTCCCTGCATATCTGCCTAGGATCAAGTTTGATATGAATCAAGGAGAATGGCCTTTATCTCTAGTGATATGGCACAGGATTATTTATAGAAAATTATGTTCTGGGCTGGGGAGATCGCTCAGAGATTAAAGGCATTTGCTTGCAAAGTATACCAGCCCAGATTCAATTCCCCAGTACCCATGTACAGCCCGATATACCAAGTGGTACGTGTGTCTGGAGTTTGTGGCAATAAGAATTACTGCTATTCATATTCTTTAACTTTCGTAAATAAACAAAAATATTTTTAAAAGAAAAGCATTGTTCTAAAGTGTAAGGGCAGGGAGAGGCTAGGGGTGGAAGGTTTGACCTGCTGGGGTGGTCGGAAGCCTCCCTTATCTGGGTGTGATGGTGGGGTGGAGAAGAAGGTGCTGAGGCACCAAGGCAAGTAGCCAACATCCATAAAGGAAGGACAGGCCACTGCCTTGTAGGCAGTTTGGCCTGTGTGGCTGAGTGGAAGAATTGACTGAGGAACATTGACAGGTCTCAACCACAATTCTCTCTGCCGTGTGAATGTCTTAGAGTCCTCCCTTAAAGTGGTGGGCATTCTGAATCTTTGGGTCTTTGTCTACACAGTGCAACTTGTCAGAGGAATGTTGATGGGTAAGACACAGCAGAGGTTAGGAAGACCCTCACCTCTTGGCTATCTCAAGCCAACACTGAGGACCACCTGGGTTGACTTGCTAGGAATGGGAGCCTTAGAAATAGGGTCCTGCCATCTCAGTGGAGCCAGCAGGGTTGAGAGGGGGCTATAAGAGGCAGTTGCTGAGCCCAACCTGATCACAGACTCCTGAGCTAAAAAAAAAAAAAAAAAAAAAAAAAAAAAAAAAAAACACCTGCCCTTGAAAACTAGGGAGCCCCGGAGTGAAATATGTGTGACTGAACATACACTCTTCTAGGAGATATGGAAGGAGGCTGGAGACCCTCCACTATCAGGAGCTAGCTCAGTTCACTCCCCTGCAGGAATCTCTTTTGCCATGAGGAAGAGACTCAGGGTATATGTGATTAGCTGGAAGTGCATGGAAAAGCCAGCCCAGGTCAGCATGATGGCAGCTATAATGTGGGGAGAACAGGCAGGCTGAGGCCGCAGAAGATGCCCTTGGGCTGTCTCCCCACCCACATTGGGAACAATTGGTGAGAACCCAGAGCTCCTTAGCTGCCCTGGGACAGGGCTCCTATGGGCCCCTCCCTTTATGTTCATCTTTACTCAGACCATATTGCCACCCAGCTCTTTTCTCCAGAGCAGGGGATGACCCTGGGTTTTATTGAGAAGAAAACATTTATTTTTCAGTGACTTCTGGCTTAGAAATGAGTATAACTTAGGAGGTTCTTAAATAAATTGCCTAGGTACTGGAAAGATGGTTCAGCAGTTAAGCCACTTGCCTGCAAAGCCTAATGACTGGAGTTCAATTCCTCAGTACCTACATAAAGTCAGATGCACAAAGTGGTGCATGCATCTAGAGTTCATTTGCAGCAGCTGGAGGCCTCTGCGCACCCATTCTCTCTATCTCTCTTTTCTCTCTACTTGCAAATAAATAATAATAATAAGTTGCCTAGAAGTAAAGACATTTTTGTGGGTATACACTGGAACTTAGTCTGTCCTGACTGGACATTTGGCTTGCTGAAGCTACTCTGCATTCCTGAGATGTTACTGTAGAAGGGGCCACCTGTGTTCTTACTGTTAATTGTACTTTAATATATGAAAATAAACTTTTCCTGGATTGTATAATTGAGGTTTATTGTGAGTAGTGTGCAAAACACAACAAGCATAAATGAGAATATAAGTGTAGTCTGTGAGGCTATAACTCAATGAAAATCACATTCTGTGTTGTGGCTTTGTCCCATGGGCATTCCACACAAGAGTGTTGCTCGATTTCACAAAGTGGAAGCATACACTTCATGGTAGCTCATGATTTTTTTTTTTTCGGTGTTTCGAGGTAGGGTCTCGCTCTAGCACAGGCTGACCTGAAATTCACCATGTAGTCTCAGGGTGGCCTTGAATTCATGGCGATCCTCCTACCTCTTCCTCCCAAATGCTGGGATTAAAGGCGTGCACCACCACGCCTGCTGGCCTGGGTTCAATTCCCCAGTATGTACACAAAGCCAGATGGACAAAGTGGTGGGCACATGTATCTTGAGTTTGTTTGCAGTGACAATAGGTCCTGGAGTGCCCTCTCTCAGAAAAATAAAAATATTTTTCAAATGTAATAATGTAACACACACACACACATACACACACACATACATATATGGTTTTTTTAAGGTAGGGTCTCTCTCTCTCTCTCTCTAGCCCAACCTGAACTGGAATTCACTATATAGTTTCATGGTGGCCTTGGATTCACAGCAACCCACCTACCTCTGCCTGTCGAGTGCTAGGATTAAAGGTGTGCACCCTCATGCCTGGCTATTTTGTATATTATTGTGTATATGGATATATATATATATATCAAGGCTGGCTTCAAACTTATGATTCTCCTTCAGCATCTTTGAATCTGGAGTTATAGGTATGTGTGTGCTCCCATGCCTGTAATACAATAGCATTACATTTGTATGGCAAAATCTTATGACTAGTGTGAACTAAAGTCACAGAAAATGGCTGTATCTGCTGCACCTACTTCCAGCAAAGCTGAATGAACTGATAAAGCTGTGATCACAGAGAGATGGAATTGTTATATATGACTGTGCTCAAAACAAAGGGTCAACATGGCAACCGCACCCTCCAACAGCCATATTCCCCACATTCCTCAGCGGGTCTTGAGCCAGCGGTATCAAGACTCCAATCTCATACCCCAGCTGTGACCTCTTAAGGAGGCCCCTGCTCCTTCCCATCCTTGAAATAGTTACATTCCAAGCCTTTCCCTGGCTCCTAACTAACATGTCATCCCCACTCCCCCACCCAAGCCTTTACAGGACCTCCATCTTAGGTCCCAGGTGCCACTTCCCTAAGCCTCCTGCATGGAGACTGGTGAACCTCGCCTGAGAGCTGTGCCAATAAACCTGAACTAACTTTGCTAATCTGGTCTGATCTGGTTCCTCGCATTAGTCAAGCCTTTCATATGGTGCCAAATTCTGAAGGAGCTGAGTCCCCAGTCCTGTGGGGATGGCCCTGGTTGACTGTGGGAAGCCTCTCCTCTTCCAGCAGTGGACCCAACGTGATCAGTCGCCTTTTGGTTCAGGTAAGTTGCCTGCTTTTTAGCCTTCGCCTTCTGGAGCCCCTTCCGGAGCCCCTGTCCAAAGTCACGGCCATGCCAGAACAAGCCCTTCTGTTTTTCTCCACTGCCAGGCAGCCTGATACCCTAAGGCACTGGAAGACGTCCTCCCCTTAGGATTCCCACACTCTCTCTCTCACTGTTTTGGCCCCAGTCCATTGTAGGGGATGCCTCACTCTGGCCTCTGGCCTCTGGCCCCCAGCTCAGAGTCTCCAGCTTGGGCTTTAACATGGGCAATTCCGCATCAAAGCGCCACCAATCAAAACTCAACCCCCAGTCGTCTCTGGGCTGTCAACTGCTAAACTTGTTTACATTGGAGCTCGCCCAAATCATTAAACCTAAACGCTTAATTTTTTACTCTCGCAAAACGTTGGCCGTTTTACAAGCTTGACAACTAGTCGCGCTGGCCGCCAGAGGGCACTCTAGATTTTAACGTCCTCCAAGATTTAAGCAATTTCTGTCACCATACCAGGCTTTTTGTGAACTGCGCTCTAGTCCTAACTGTAGCCAGTGTTCCACAACTCAAGTTCTCCTAAGCCAGGCTAGACAAGCCTCTGGACCATTCTGAACCACGAGACTCAAATCCTGAACCCAAGTCTTCAGCTCTAACTGAACTCCCTGAACACTTGGCTTCCCCACCTCACGGCCCTCCGCATACTCCCCAGCCTTCTCTTTGTTCTCCCTCTCCTGCAACCCCCCACCCCCTTCCCTCTCTATCCCTTCCCCTCCTGATCCTGCTCCTGTTCCCCCTCCCTTATCTCCTACTCCTCCCCCACTCACTGCCTCCTTTCCAAGCTCTCAAGGCCTTTACCCTCCCCTTCCCCTACCCAATCCACTCCATCCTCAGTTTTTCCCCCACCTTACCCACACACCCTGCCTCCCTCTCCACCCCATGCCTCATACTTTAACCCTCTCCTCTCCTCCCTCTTCTCTTCCTTCCCTGGCCTTTCCCTATAAGCCCCAACCAGCTCTCCAGGACTCCTCCCCAATGCCCCCAACACCCCTTCCTTCACAACCCCACCCAACTGTAAACTATTCCATGCCTCCCAATCCTCACCCACCTGATCCTTGTGCCCCATCTCTGGTCGCCTTTCATACCTGGTCCCAACAGCCCCTGCCAGCCAGTGTCTTCCCACTCTGGCAAGTGGCAGGGGCTGAAGGCATTGCCCAGGTATATGTTCTGTTTTCTCTCCAGGACTTGTCCCAGATCCAAAAGTGCCTTGGTTCTTTCTCAGCCAACCCAACTTCCTGTATCAAGGAATTCCAACACTTCACCCAGACCTGTAGCCTGACCTGGCATGATTTACACGTTATTTTTGTTTCCACATTTACCCCAGAAGAATGAGAGCGAATACAGACAGCAACCAAATAATAAGCTGACCAAACTCACTTGACTAATTTAGCTTTTCCTTCTGGGACACAGGCGGTTCCAGACACAGACCTAGGATGGAATTACCAGGAGGGGCAGGGAGGTGAGGGACAAAGAGACATAATGGTTATTTGGAAACAGTATCTAACAAGGTGGTTAACTTTGATAAACTTAGGGAAGTCATTCAAGGCTCAGATGAAAACCCGGCTATTTTCTGAACAGGTTGCAGGAGGCAACAATACAATACACCTGCTTAGATCCAGCCTTGGAGGTGGGATCCACAGTACTGGCTACCCACTTTCTCTCTCAGTCCTCCCCTGTCATTAGAAAAAACTCAAGAGGGCAGAAGAGGGACCTCAGACTCCCATTCAGGATCTGATGAGATTGGCATTTGAGGTTTTTAATGCTTGAGAAAAGGCAGCTGAGTCCTCCTGACAGGCCCAGATGCAACAGAAGGCAGCCCTACAGGCCCAAGCCCTGATAGCTGCCCTGAGGCCATCGGTTCTCTCACAGAGGGGACAAAGGAGTACTCCAAAGCCCCATCCCGCTGGGGCAGTCACGGTCCACCCCACCAGGGGCCTGTTTCAAATGTGGCCAGGAAGGCCATTGGGCTCATTAGTGCCCCAACCTGCCACCACCACCAAGCCATGCCCCATATGTCAACAACCAGGCCACTGGAAGTCAGACTACCCAGGTGTGGGCTCGTACTCTGCCCCAGGCCATGGAGGTCCAGGCGCACAAACTGAGGCTTTCCAGACTCTCCCAGGACTAGAACTTCTCTGGTTGGCACAGGACTGACGATGCCCAGATTCAAAGATTCCCATCACCCTCACCCAGGGTAAAGCTCCAGCTAGTGGGTAAGTCCATCAACTTTCTGGTGGACACAAGGGTTACCTTTTCTGTTTTTCCTGTCCACTCGGGCTCCACCATCCCTTCATCCATCTCTTTTACAGGAGTCAATGTGGTTCCCTCCTTTCCATCCAAGATTCTACCTCTCCCTTGCTCCATGGCTGGATGCTTCTTCTCACATTCATTTTTAGTCAGGCCTAACTGCCCAATACCCCTATTAGGCTGAGACATTCTCAGCTGCTTCAAGGCCACACTTTCACTAGCCTCCTCTGCTTCCCCAGAAAAACATCTCCTCCTTCCTTTAATAGTTTCTCAAACCTCCACCCCCAATTGTTCTATTCCTTCCTCCCACACCCAGTTGATCCCTAAGTATGGGACATCTCCACTCCCATAATTGCCACACATATTCAACCTGTCTTTATCTGCCTCAAGGACCCCTCCTCTTTTCCTTCACAACCCCAGTTTCCCATTTCCAAAACACATCATTGGGGGCTCAAACGTATCATCACCCACCTCCTGTCACAAGGCCTCCTTATACCTACTAACTCACCCTGTAACATTCCAATCCTCCCTCTACGCAAACCCTCTGGCACTTATTGCTTTGTACAAGACCTCCGACTAATCAATGAGGCAGTTGTACCTGTTCACCAGGTAGTAACCCTTATACCCTCCTATCTCATATCCCACCGAACACCACCCACTTTACAGTCTTAGACCTTAAAGATGCATTTTTTACAGTTCCCCTCCTCCCTGACTCATACTTTTTTTCACTTTCACTTGGGAAGATCCTGACACCCATTCCTCCAAGGAACTTATCTGGATGGTCTTCCCCCAAGGCTTCTGAGACATCCCCCATTTTTTTTTTTTTTTTGGCCAAGCCTTATCCAAAGACCTCTCCACATGCAGCCTTAAATCCAGCACTGTGTTACAGTATGTAGATGACCTTTTACTCTGCAGCCCATCCCTTCTTCTGTACCAACAAGCCTCAGCATCCCTCTTAATTTTCTTGGTAATAAGAGCTATAGGGTGTCTCCCTCCAAATCTCAACTTTGTTCTCCTACTGTAACCTACCTGGGAGTCCAACTCAGCCCCAGCTCCAAGGCCTTAACAGTTAATAGAACCCAAGCTATCCATGACCTTCAACCTCCAGAGAATGCAGACCAAATCCTCTCCTTCTTGGGTCTCGGTTTTTTTTTTTTTTTTTTCTCCACTGGATTCCTAACTTCACTGTCACAGCTAAGCCACTATATTGGGCAGCAAAAGAGACACATATTGGGCCCCTATCCCACCCTAATGTATTCTGTCACCATTTTTCATTGTTACACGATGCTTTCTTGACAGCTCTGGTTATTGCCCTCCCAGACCACTCCTGACCATACCACCTCTTTACAGATGAAAGATCAGGAATGGTGACAGGTGTCCTCAACCCAGCCTATTGGAACCACACACCAGGCAGTGATTTTCATGTCTAAACAACTAGATTCCACAGTGTGCGGATGGCAGCCCTGCCTATGAGCCGTGGCAGCTACAGCAGAGCTGACTGGAAAGGCCCTCAAGATCAAACTGTTTGAATCTTTCGCTGTCTTCTCCCCCCATTGCCTGATATATCTCTTAAGACACTCCTCCCTTTCCCTGCTTGGGCTCTCATGGATACAAACTTTCCACCTGCTCTTCCTGGACAACCCTCAGATCTCTCTAGCATCCTCCTCCACCCTCAATCCAGCTACACTCCTCCCTTCCTCCCCTTCCCCTGAGTCCCCCTTCCATTCATGCCCTGAAATACTGGAGGCCTTTCTTTTCCCTTGGCCAGTTCTCCAAGATAAACCTCTTACATCACCTCAACTAGTTCTCTTTGTAGATGGAAGTTCCTTGATTGACAGCTCAGGAAACCAACATCTGCTGACATCCTAGAGGCTGCTTTCCTACTGATGGGCACCACCTCCCAAAAGGCTGAATTAATTGCTCTAACTCAGGCTTTACATATCTCAAAAGGCCTAAGAGCTAACATCTATACAGACTCTAAATATGCTTTCTCAATAACCCATACCCATTCAGTTCTCTGGAAGGGGAGAGGATTCCTCACTACTAAAGGTACCCCCATCATTAATGGGCCCCTCATAGCCAAACTCTTGGAGGCTCTCCAGCTCCCAGCAGAGGTGGCCATCATTCACTTCCAGGACATCAGACCTCTAGGGACCTAATAGCCCAAGGTAATGTCAGGGCTGACTCTGTAGCATGAAAACTTGCCCTGTCACCCAGCCTCAACCCAGGATAAATCTGTCTTCTGTCTCCAACATACCAACCCAACTACTCACCAGATGAGAAAAACTAACTCCTCAGAAAGGGGGCCACACAAGATAGGGATGGCTGTATCTTTAAAAATAACTGGTTAATTCTTCCCCAAAGCAGGCTGGTACAATTATTTCTGACATCCATCACTCCTTACACATTGGATCCAAAGCCCTTTACAGGTTCCTGGAACCCCTGCTGGACACCGATGGCCTCCGAACACACATCTCACAGGCCCAGTCCACCTGTCGGATATGCACTCGAGCCAATACACAAGGGGACCTGCATCTCCGTCAGCCCCTACACCAATTACGGGGACATCAACCAGGTGAAGATTGGCAAATAGACTTTACCCATATGCCACCCCACAAAAAAACTCTGTTATCTCCTTGCTCTGGTCGATATTTTTACAGGCTTGATCAAAGCTTTCCCGACCTCCAAAGAGACTGCTGATGTTGTGGCCTGGATACTTCTAGAGCACATCATACCAAGATTTGGGGTCCCATTGACCATTCAGACAGACAATGGTCTGGCCTTCACTTCAAAGATTGTCTCACAAGTATCAGAGATGCTCAACATATACTGGAAACTACACATCCCTTATCCTCCTCAGTCATCTGGTAAAGTAGAGCGGGCCAGTGGCCTTATTAAACAGCAGCTCACCAAACTCTCTATTGAACTTAAACTGTCCTGGCCTTCTCTTCTCCCTGTTGCTCTGACCTGCTTACGGGCTGCCCCTCATTCTCCCACTGGACTCAGCCCCTTTGAACTACTGTATGGGAGACCATTTTTGCTCTCTAATCACCTCCCTGTCAAAAGCCCCCAACTGGTTAGCTACCTCCCCTACTTCTCCATCCTGTGCTATCTCCTCCACTCACATGCAGACAGATCCCTTCCTGCCCCAGAGGCAACCGATCAACAGGAGACTTCATACCCATCTCCCCTGGACACCAAGTCTTCCTCAGACAGCTTGACTCCAGACCCATTGAACCCAGGTTGGACAGACCCTACACAGTGATCCTCACCATCCCTTCAGCAGCCAAACTCCTGGGACACTCCTGCTGGTATGTCTCTAGACTTAACTGGGCCCCTGGACAAAACATTTGGTCTGTTCAAACAACGGGCCCCACCTCCCTTAGGTTCTCCAGTCACCCTGCTCCTAATTAAGCTGGTCCCCACACTCTGGGCCTCTGACTGTACTTCACCTCCCTGTGAGTTTCAATTTCAGGTCTGGACCCTAAATGACAAGATGTCCTACTCAACTACACTTCATGTCCATTTAACTCCTGCAATGAGGTCCACTTGACCTTTGATGCTGTCTCCACATGTCCTCAGTGTGCCAGCAACTAGGTCTCCCCAAAATGCTGAGACCTGGGGGATGGGAAGGCCGCCCATCTTGGTCATGCAAATATCACTTTACTAAAGGGAGTAAACTAGGGGACAGGGAGGGTTGGACTCCTATCACACCTGTGTCATTATTCCAAGATAACAATGTGCACAGGGTGCCTCCAGAAGAAAAACCACAAACCCTGACCCAGGATCAATGGCTAGCTCAATGGAAAAATATCACCTTTTCATATGGAATCCCAATGCCTGGCAGAGCCACATAGCAGCCGTTGGATTCAACTACCTGTCTCTTTGTCAGGGAAGAATGTTACTATTACATTAAAGAATCAAGTCTGGTGGAAACATGAATAAAAACACTTCAGACACTGGGAAGAGATCTCAAATGCCACTTCAATGGCCAGACATCCTCTTCTAGCTGGTGGCAATCCATGCCTCTACCCTGGCTCACCCCCCTCATGGGGCTGATAGTAATGATCTATCTTTTTCTCCTCATAGCCCCTTGCTTCCTTTGCTTCCTTCAGGACTGCATATGAGAAGTTTCCAGAGTAGCTGTCAATCAGATGTTCCTACACTCATATGTTCCCTTGAACTTGGACCTGCCAATTCCTGACACCCCCTCCCCTACATCATCCCCAACCAGCTTGAAGTAGCCAAAGCTTGAGTCAGTGCCCCTATACACAAAGAGGCCCGGATGTTTACTAGTGGTCTTGTTTCCTGAACAACTGGGGTTATATTCAGAAAATCATTGCCTATGCCAGTATGTCAAAGTGTTTCCCCTACTTTTTCCTCTAACAGTTTAATAGTAACAAGTATGATATTAAGGTCTTTGATCCATTTGGATTTCATTATTGTACACAGAGAGAGATAAGGAGGGTCTATTTTCATCCTTCTACATATAAATATCCAGTTTCCCCAACACTGTTTGTTAAAGAAGCTGTCTTTCCTCCAATGAATTTTTCAAAAATTATTTAGTTAGTTAGTTAGTTTTGGTTTTTCATGGTAGGGTCTCCCTCTAACTCAGGCTGACCTGGAATTCATTATGTAGTCTCAGGGTGGCCTTGAACTCACATATATCCACCTACTTCTGCCCCCCCAAATGCTAGGATTAAAGGTGTGTGCCATCATGCCTGGGTTCCAATGACAATTTTTGGCATTTTTGCAAAAAATCAGATGGCTAAAGCTTCCCAGACTTACATCTGGGTCCTCTGTTCTGTTCCACTGTGCCAGTACTGCCAGAGCCCGCCGGCAGATTCAGACAGTACCTGAGGGAGGAGTGAGGATTAAGAAAAAGAAAGACAAGAGAGACAAAAGATGAACTTGGGAGGGCTGTCGATCAATACCGAAGCCCCAACTTTATTTAGTTCAGCTTTTTTATACTTCTTCTCAGAGCACAAAAATGCAAGCAGAACAAATGGTAAATATTTACATAGGAATTCTTGGAAAGGCTACATCATAAAACAGTTAAATCTTTGCCTTCAAGGTCAAAGGACACTTCTTCCTCATTTTCCAAATTCTCAGCAGGTAACTGATCTCTGCTTGGTAAAACATCCTGCTTATCTTTAACCCATAGTCAAACAGAAGTTAAGTTAGGGCTAAATGGCTTTTGGCAGCAAACATCCTCTTAATCTTTAGCCCATTGTTAAACAGAAGTTAAACCAAGGTCAAATGGCTCCCAACACAGTACCATGCAGTTTTTGTTAGTATGGTTCTGAAATATAGCTTAAAATCAGGTTATATCACCAGCCTTTATTATGAGATATGCTCCTTCTATCTTAGTTTCTTTTTTTTTAATTGTTTATTTATTTATTTATTTGCAAGCAGAGAGAGAGAGAGAGAGAAGAGAAGCAGAAAGATAGAGAATGGGCATGCCAGGGCCTCTAGCCACTGCAAACAAACTCCAGATGCATGTGCCCTTTGTGCATCTGGCTTATGTGGGTCCTGGAGAATCGAACTGGGATCCTTTGGCTTCGCAGGCAAACACCTTAACTGCTAAGCCATTTCTCCAGCCCCTATTCTTAGTTTCCTTAGGACTTTTACCATGAAGGGATATTGGATTTTGTTAAATGCCTTTTCTCATTGATTGAGATGATCATGTCATTTTTGTCCATCAGTCCATTTATACAGTGAATTACCTTTATCAATTTGCATATGTTGAACCATCCCTGCAACTCTGGGATTAAACCTACTTGGTCAGGGGGAATGGTCTTTTTGATATATTGTTGTATTCTGTTTGCCAGTATTTTGCTGAAAATTTTTGCATCTGTGTTCATGAGAGAGATTGGCCTGTAATTTTCTTTTGTCTTTTTTCCCTCAGTTTTGGTATCAGGTTAATGCTGGCTTCATAGAAGGAGTTTGGTAGAATTTCTTCCTTTTCTATTTTATGGAAAACCTTGAGAAGCATTGGTGTTAGTTCTTCCATGAAGGTCTGGTAAAATTCATTTGTAAATCCATTTGGGCCTGGACTTACCTTAGTTTGGAGATTTTTTTTTTTTCAAGGTAGGGTCTCATTCTAGCTCAGGCAGACCTGGAATACACTATGCAGCATCAGGGTGGCCTCAAACTCATGGTGATCTTACCTCTGCCTCCCAAGTGTTGGGATTGTACTTCCAGGTAAGATGGTAGCATACTAGCCACACCAAAGTAGCCTAAGGAGGGAAATAAACAGAAACACAACAAAATACAATCTTCTACTGAAAAGTGAAGGTGCATAAGTTATTATCAACCCCAGCAGAGAAGCAGGAGAGACAAAGATCTTCCAGAAAGGAGGAAACTGGCCAGAATCCCATCTAGGCACCAGCAGCCCTGATCTGCAAGCCCACCCACCTGGCAGCATAGAGCTTCAGGATCAGAAACAAGGTGAGGGTATTTTCCACTCACATCACCCTCCTCACAAAGACAAGAAACCTGAAAGGGAAGACAGCAGAGACCAGCAGAGCTGCTGCTGAAGGAGAATATAAACAGGACCAGCTGAGCAGCTCTGGTACAACTCCAGGCACCCAGAAAAGTCTCCCATCCTCCAACTCTCAGGGCCATGAACATCCAGAAAACTCATTCATCCCCACCTGCCCAGCACCAAGAGGGATCAAGGTGGGCACTCAGCATTGGTGAGATTGGAAGCCATCCCAATAGGTAACAAAACCAGTTACATAGGCCTGTACTAGAAGTGCTAATCTCTTGTTCCATATCAGGAAATGTTATGTATTACATTTGAATGATATGTTTTTGGTTGTTTTACTCTTCTCAAATAAGTTGTATTTTGGTGTTGACTATTGTTGCTTTTGATATTTCCTGATTTTTAGGGCCTTCATCTTTTTCTTCTGTAATTATTGGGGGCAGGGACTGACTGGCCCCAAGCTGACTTGGAACCCATTTCAGACTAGAAATCTCAACCTCCTAGTTGACAGTTGACAGGACTAAGGGTGTGGGGCAATACACACCCTTAGAGACTTTGGGTTTACTAGATTATCTGTTTAGTTTAATCCCCAAGCTTGTATAAATACTCTGTACTGGTTTTGATTGAATGTCTATATTGATCAATTGAATTTTAGAACTTGCCAATAATTTTCTTCACCCAGTCTCCAAGCAGGCAAACTCAACACCTAGGGTCACTTCTGCTGTTTCTCTTGGAGTATAAAAGCTACACCAGACATCTTAAACTCCTACACTGAAAAGATATAAAGTCAGATTTACATGGCTAAGAACATGCAGATCATTAGAAAACCCAACCATCAAATTGACTTAAGATGCCAAAATCTCTACATTATAATACAAGAAACACAAAAAATCAAAACAATACAATCACAACACAAATTATAAATCCATAAGAAATGACCTCCAGTGAGACTGCTTTACATGAAATACCAGACAAAGATTTTTTAAAAAATGATTATATGTATGTTCAAAGAAATCAAAGGAATCAAAGAAGAAAATGAACTCCTGAAGGAATCCCAAGGTAACCAACTTAATGAAATAAGTAATTCAATATAAAACATAAGTAAGGAAATAGAAATAATGAAAAAACTACTGACCAGAAATACTAGAATGAAAAACAGAATAAGTCAAGTAAAAAACTCTGTATAAAGTCTCACAAGTAGGATGGATTAAGGAGAGGACAGAATATCTAAAGTAGAAGACCAGGTGACAGATCTAATACAGTCTAACAAAGAGAAAGACAAACTAATAGGGAGGCATTAATGGGAATTTCAAGATATTTGGGACACCATGAAGAGATGAAACATAAGAATTCAAGGCATAGTAGAAAGAGAAGAAGAAATTCACTCCAAAGGCATAACAGGTATTTTCAACAAAATCATAGAAGAATACTTTCCCCAAGTAGGAAAATTGATGCCCATACAGATACAGGAAGCCTATAGAACACCAAACAGACAAAAATTAAGAAAGTGGCGCACGCCTTTAATCCCAGCACTTGGGAGGCAGAGGTAGGAGGATCGTCGAGAGTTCAAGGTCACCCTGAGACTACAGTAAGCTAGAAAGGGGATATAAAGGGAATTGAAAGACAGGGAAGGGGACTTAATAGGATGGTATTGTATATATGTAAGTAGAAGAACAGATTAATGGGGCTGAAGAGGCCTAAGTGAGGTCAGGGGAAGAGTTGAGTAAAAGAAAGGTGGAGGAGTGTGTCGCGACTGCCTCGACCAGCAAGGAAGACGCAACGCTCGGACTCTTCTTTCAACAGTTTATTCAGGAACCTTGAACAATCTTCCGAAGCGGGGAAAAGCCCGCCCGAAACTTAAGAAGCCTTTGAACAGCCAACCCTGGTAAGCCACGTGGTGAATGCAGATAGGTCCACATATGCGGAAGCAAGCCTAGATCACGGCCCAAGCCAAATAAGGACTTAATTATCCAGGAGAGCACTCGCCATCGGGAAGGCGGAAGGTGGAAGCCAGCGCCATCTTTAAGGCGCAGCACCTCGCAGCTCTCTACAGGAGTGGCTAATCAAAATCTAAGAGGATATAAATAAGTCATATGGAAACCTACTTTTCTGGGCAATGGAACACTCAGAAGCCATAGATTGTTACTAGAAAACTTTCAGTGCCAGGGATGGGATACCTTCCAGTGAGGTTTTGGCTAGGAAGATCACTGATAACCCCAAAACATTACAGGTCATTGCCAAGACCCTTGGTTTCCCACCGGGAATAGATGGTAAGACCCTATTGCTGAAGACTTCACATACTTGGGCTGCAAGGTCTCTGAGAAATCCTGATGGAGCTGAGCTAAAAGCCTCCTCCATGTGGACCAGCTGACAGAAAGCTGGAAAAAGCTATGCTCCATGCAGTTCAATGGGAGAGAGAGAAATCACCAGTGAGGATACTCAACAGTGGACACTGCAAGCCTTAAATTTGTCCAGCCAGACCGAATGAACCAATGGGTCCAATAGTGGCATGTCTGTTAGGGGGGGAAACCAACTGCTCTTTAATTGGACTGGAGGCCCGCTCCATGGGAGGGAATACATCCCTGACAGTGAAAATATACAACAGGGGTAGTCATGAGCCCTAGGGGTGTAATGTCTGCTGGTGTCTGCCTAGATGTATATACTATGCTCATCAAACTGCCGAGTAAGCACTTCTCTTAATGTTCATACCCATATATTAGTGCTACTCCCACTTTTGGTTAGAGAAGCTTCTCTTTTCATTTGTTCTATGACCTCATTTAATCTAGAACCATCTCTGTTTCTTTTTTGCCGGGATGACCTGTCAATTGGTGAGAGTGGGGTGTTGAAGTCACCCACTACATGTATATTTGGTGTTATCTCTGACCTTAGTTCTAATAGCATTTGTTTGATGAAATTGGGAGCCCCATGTTAGGTGCATATATGTATAGGATTGTAATGTCCTCTTGTTTGAGTGTTCCTTTAATCAATGTAAAGTGACCTTCCTTATCTTTCCTAATTAATGTTGGTCTGAAGTCTACCCTGTCAGACATTAGGATAGCAACCCCTGCTTGTTTTCTAGGCCCATTTGCTTGAAACACCATTTTCCAGCCTTTCACCCTAAGATAGTGTCCATCCTTTGTAGAAAGGTGAGTTTCATGGAGGCAACAAATTGAAGGATCCTGCTTTTTAAGCCAGTCTGCAAACCTATGTCTTTTGGTTGGGGCATTCAGGCCATTGATATTAAGAGTTATTATTGAAAGGTGTGTTTTTATTTTTGCCATTTTCTTGTTTTGTAGTTCTTCCAGTTTTACCTTTGCTCTCTTGTATTAACTACTATTGGAGTATGGTTTGTTTTTTCCAGGTTCCTTTTATGTGTGCTTTTCTTTCTCTTCAGCATGGAATATCCTTTCAAGTATTTTCTGTAGACCTGGTTTTGTCTTCAAATATTCTGTTAGCCTGCTTTTGTTGTGGAATGTCCTTATTTCTCCGTCTATTTGAATGGATAGCTTTGCAGGATAAAGTAACCTTGGTTGACAGTTGTGATCTTTCAGAACTTGGAATACATCATTCTGGCTTTGAAAGTTTGTGTTGAGTAATCTGCTGTGATTCTGATGGGCTTGCCTTTGTAGGTGACTTGCTTTTTCTCTCTATCTGCTTTCAATATATTTTCTTTGGTTTGTATGTTTGGTAGTTTAATTATAATATGACAGGGAGAGGTTCTTTCCAGGTTTTGTCTGTTTGGTGTTCTAAAGGCTTCCTGTATCTGCATTGGCATCTCTTTCCCAATTTGGGGGAAGTTTTCTTCTATGATTTTTTTTTGAAAACACCTACTATGCCTTTGGAGTGAAATTCTTCTCCTTCTACTATACCTTGAATTCTTATGTTTGATCTTTTCATAGAGTCCCGAATATCTTGAAATTCCCATTCATACCTTCCTATTATTTTGTCTTTGTCTTTGTTGGACTGTATTAGATCTGCCACCTGGTCTTCTAGTTTAGATGTTCTGTTCTCACCTTCATCCATTCTACTAGAGAGATTTTCTACAGAGTTTTTTATTTCACTGACTGTGTTCTTTATTTTTATTTGTTTTTGGAGAGAGACAGAGAGAGAGGGAGAGGAAGACAGATAGAGATCAGAGCACCAGCAGCCTCTCAGCTGCTGCAAATGAAATCCATATGTGTGCGCCCCCTTGTGGTCAAGTGCAGCATTGCGCCCTTGTATTACTTTACATCTAGCTAAACGTGGGACCTGGAGATTGGAACCAGCGTTCTTAGCCTAAGAAGGCAAGTGTCTTAACCGCTAAGCCATCTCTCCAGCCCACTGACTGTGTGCTTTATTGCTAGTATTTCTGACTGGGTTTTCTTTATTATTTCTATTTCCTTATTTATGTCTAGTATTGACCTCCTTATTTCATTAAATTGGTTTCTTGTGTGTTCTCTGAACCCTTTCATTTCCTCTTTGAGTTCTTTGAACATATTTATAATCATTCTTTTGAAATATTAGGCATTTTCTCTAATTCAGTCTCACTGAAGGTCATTTCTGATACATTAATACTTTTTGGTGGATTTATATTGTCTTGATTTTTTGTGTTCTTGTATTATAATGTAGAGATTTTTGCATCTTGGATTATTTAATGTTTGGGTTTTCTAATTATCTGCAGTAATATTAGATGTATCAATCAATCTGGTGATATATATCTTCAGGGGAGGGGCTTAAGGTGCTAGATGTGGCTCTTAAATCTCTCAGAGTAATCACAAAAGTGACCCTAGGTGTTGGGTTTGCCTGCTATGAGAGTATTCAAGTGGGCTGAATGGAACAAAATACAGTCAAATTCTAAAGATTTAACTAAACAATGTACCCCTTCAATGATATACAGCACAGAGTTTTTGTGCAAAAGTAGGTATTATGACAAACAGATCCTTTAACACCATCACAGTTCCTAAGGATGTGTGTTGCCCCACACCCTTAATCCTGTCAACTGGGAGGCTAAGATTTCTGGTCTGTAGAGGTTTCCAAGGTCAGCTTATGACCAAGTGAGACCCTTCCCAATGAATGACAGAAGAGGAAACAAAGGCACTATAACTCAGGAAGCAACAAATGAGCAGCCTCAAATATAGCTTATTTAAGAATGTCAGATCTGACTATCCATCAGGTTTAATGTATAATTTACCCTGAGA
Organism: Orientallactaga sibirica; assembly: GCA_036365145.1. Lineage (NCBI taxonomy): Eukaryota > Metazoa > Chordata > Mammalia > Rodentia > Dipodidae > Orientallactaga > Orientallactaga sibirica. The sequence continues at coordinate 46,350,669 of JAEOAD010000011.1, read as the reverse complement.
TGGAAGGTGCAATTAGCCCTTCCAATGCAAGCCTATATACGAGGCTTATTTGGTGGGTACTGACCTGGTGTAATCCCAGTTACCTTTTGGGACGGCTTTGATCTCAGCTATGCTGCACTGCTGCTTGGATCCTTCTTTGCTGTGTTGTGGGCTCAGGAAGGCCAGCTGCATCTGTGGGTTGATGCTCTGATCATGCCAGGTGCTGGGTAGGTGAGCTCTCTTCCCCAGATCTCTGGTGCTTGCTGGCACTTGTGCTGGTGGTTGGGGAGGGGAGGCTGTGGATGGTGGCTGAAGTCAGTTTGCTCGTCCATGCGATCCTCTTCCTCACAAGCCGCTCTGTTGGTATCTGCCATCCTCCTTCCACATTTCTTGAGTTTGTGAGGACGCCGGTGTGATTGGAAAATCCCCTCACCTGGATTTAAAATCCTGTGGCTCAGGCGGAGCCTGGCAGCTGCAGCCATGTGGAACTCGCTGCCACTGCTGGAGCCGCTTCTGCCTGCCTCTGTGGGCTCTAGAAACCCTGGATCTCTCCTACTTCTCTGCTGCAGTTGATAATTTACTATACACCTCACTTTTTGTTGGTTTTTTTCCCCAGCCTGTTTTGGCGTGGTTCCTATGCCACCATCTTAACCAGAAGTCAAGAAGCTTCTCTTTTCAGATGGCAGTGACCTTGGGATGACTCATAAGGCACCATTGCGCTAAGAGAAAGTGACAGAGGAGTGCTCAGCATTGAAACATCTTGAACACACTTTCCAAGGCTCAGGGTCCATTGCAGAAGAGGTGGCAGAAAGAATGTAAGAGCCAAAGGAAGGGTAGGACTCTTTACAATGTGCTCCTCCACACACAAAATGGCCTGGATATCCATGCCTCACAGTGCCTGACACTACCCACAGGAGACCATCATAATAGGAGGAAAAGATGATGACATCAAAATAAAAGAGACTGATTGAGACAGGGAAGGAATATATGATGGAGAGTGGAGTTTTAAAGGGGAAAATGGGGAGAGGGAGGGAATTACCATGGGATATTGTCTACAATTATGGAAGTTGTCAATAAAAAAAAAATAGAGCCAGATGTGGTGGCGCATGCCTTTAATCCCAGCACTTGGGAGGCAGAAGTAGGAGGACCACCATGAGTTTGAGGCCACCTTGAGACTACATAGTGAATTCCATGTCAGCCTGGACTGGAGTGAAACCCTACCTCGAAAAACCAAAAGATAAAGAAATAAGTAAAAATGAAAATACCAAAAAATAAAATAAAATAAACAATAAATAAAATAAAAAATAGGGCTGTATAGATGGCTCAGTGGTTCAGGTGCTTACCTACAAAGCCTAATGACAAGGGGTCAATTCCCCAGTACCTATGTAAAGCCAGATGCACAAAGTAGCTCAGGAATCTGGAGTTTGCAGTAGCTGGAGGTTCTGGCATGTCCATTGTCTCTGTCTGTATCTCTTTTCTCTCTCTCTCTTTCTCCTTGCAAATAAATAAATAAACAACATTTTTAATTAAAAAAATTAAAAAATTGAGAATGGGTAGATGGGGATAGTATACAGTCCAGTGAGTTGTTGGCCATGGAAATTCCTGTTGCCTCCAGAACATTACAGGCTATTGCCAAGGCCCCTGGTTTCCCATGAGAAAGAGAGGTTTGACCCTATTGCTGAAGACTTCCCATGTCTGGGCAGCAAGATCACTGAAAATCAAGCTGGTGCTGAGTTGAAAACCTTCTCCCTGTAGACCATCCAACTAAAAGCTGGAAAAGTTGCACTGCATACAGCCCTATGGGAGACAGAAGTCATCAGCAGTAAAAACAGTGGACACTGGAAGCCTCAAATTTGGCCAACCTGGCCAAATGACTGAACGAGTGCAATAGTGGCATGCCTGCTCTGGGGGAAACAAACTGCTCTCTAATTGGACTGGAGGCCTGCTCTATGTGAGGGAACGCATGCCTGGTATTGAAAATCTAATCAAAAGCCAATAGCAGGGGAGGTAGTGAGCCTTAGGGATATAAAGCCTGCTCTTGTGTGGCTAAATGTATACATTATTCCCACCAAACTGCCCTGAAAGCACTACACTTAATGTTCATATTCATATATCAATGTTACTCTCACTTTTGGTTAGAGAAGTATCTCTTTTCAGATGGCGATGAGCACTGGGATGACCCAGAAGGTAACATAGTGCTGAGAAGAAAGGACGAAGGAGTGTCCAGCACTGAAACATCTCTATCACACCCTCCAAGGCTCAGGGTCCATTGAGGAAGAGGTGGCAGAAAGAATGTAAGAGCCAAAGGAAGGGTACCACTCTTTACAAGGCACTGTCCAGACAGAATTTGGCCTCGGTATCCATGACCTCACAGTGCCTAGCAATTCTTTCACAAGACCCTTATAATAGGAAAAAAAGATGATGACATCAAAATAAGAGACTAATGGAGAGGGGGAGGGGATATGATGGAGAATGGAGTTCTGAAGGGGAAAGTGGGGGAGGGGAGGGAAACATCATAGTTTATTGTCTGTAAGTATAGAAGTTGTCAATAAAAAAAATTTTAAAAAGAGGCACCATCACAGCAGATACCAGAGAAATTTTTTAAAAACCATAGGGACATACTATAAGAACATATATGCCACTAAATTTGAAAATCTGAAAGAAATGGGTGATTTCCTTCATTTATATGACCTGTCAAAATTAAACAAATATGATATTTACCACTTAAATAGACCTATAACAAGCATGGAGTTACATGTTATAAAAAAATCTCCCAACTAAAATGTCCTGGCCCAGATGGGTTCACTGGTAAATTTTACCAGACCTTCATGGAAGAACTAACACCAATGCTTCTCAAACTTTTCCATAAAATAGAAAAGGAAGGCATCCTGCCAAACTCCTTTTATGAAGCCAAGGGCTATGATTAAAGGCATGTGCCACCACGCCTGGCTTGGGAAATTTTTATAACTATTTTTATTTCTGTGCTTGTTGTAGGTCTGTTTAAATGGTTCATTTCATTTTGATTTAATTTTGGTAGGTCATATAAATCAAGGAAATCATTATTTTCTTTCAGATTTTCAAACTTAGTGGAGTATGTGTTCTTCAAGTATGTCCTTATGAGATTTTTGAATTGCATTGGTATCTGTTGTAATGGTACTATTTTCACCTCTAATTCTATTGGTTTGTGTAGGAAATGGGCATAGAAAACAAGCAGGTGTTGCTATCATAATATATGACAACAGGAAAGATTTTTAAAAGGGTCACTTTAGGGCTGGAGAGATGGCTTAATGGATAAGGTGCTTGCCTGCAAAGCCAAAGGACTCAGGTTCAATTCCTTGGGAATCGTTGGCTAAGACTAGGGGCTATCTCAGGAAGATGTTAGTTCTGGCACCAAGTTCTGGGGGCTGAACTTGACCAACCACAATGTTTAAGTCTTATGAATGACTTCTCTCCTAGGAGGGGTCCTGGTTGTTTGTGGAAAAACAGGTCTCTAGGGAACTAGAAAAAAGATAAAAAGTCAGATCATCTTTGATTTCTAGCATGTGCAAATTTTCCTGCCTTTTTTACCTTCAGGGGTACAGTCACTGTAACTGTGGCCCCCTGTCAAAACTATTAAGGGAAAAGCAGAAGCTCAGAATGGAAAATTCCCAGCTTAAGACCTACATACATGATCTGAAAGTTTCTAAGGGTGCCTTGGAGGAGAGTTTCCTCTCTAGCCAGAATAGCACAGATATCCTATCTTGGACCTTCCTTGCTCTAGGAGGCACATACACCATGTTATGTGTACCCATTTGATTGGGGAAAAATGGGAAAATTTGGGTGAGGGCTCCTATAAGAAAGAGATTTTTTTTAAGCCCTAATTTCTTCTCTCAAATCTGGTCAGAGTGATGCCCCCCTTTTACAAGAAGATGTGAGCCAGATTGGACATAACCTGACTATAGAGTCTTTTTAAATTTTCCTCCACTTTGTTTCAGATGGGACAATTGGCTTCCAAGACACCCCCAAAGTCTCTGCTAGCCTGTCTCCTTAAAAAACTGCGCTCATTTAGGGCTGCAGAGATTGCTTAGTGGTTAAGGCACTTGCCTGCGAAGCCTAAGGACTCATGTTCTATTCTTCAGAGCCCACGTTAGCCAGATGCACAAAGGGGAGGCAAGTGTAAGATTGCACATGCCCACTAGGTAATACAAGCTCACTTTTCATTAAGTCCTTACTTTTATTCTTTCTCCCCAACACTTTCTTCCAAGACTCTCTTCTTGCACTCTGTCAACACATTTTCAGGGGTCCTTTAGAATAGTTTTCCTCTCTGGGAGAGACTCTCTAACTGTCATATTTCTATACCCCATTCAGTTAGAAGTACTTCAAGATCTGATGTCATTGCCCCCTGTCCTCTAACAGCAGTTGGTGTGTCTTCTCATGAGAGGAGGCATGAGAGGGGGGATAGAATTAGGGTGACTGGACCCCTGCAGGTGAAAAAGACAGGAAAGTTTGCACTTGCTAGAAATCAAAAATAATCTGATTTCTTATCTCTTGCTTAGTTCCCTAGACCTGTTTCTCCACAAACAACCAGGACCCCTCCTGGGAGGGAGGTCTTTCATAGGATTTAAACATGGTGGTTGGTCAACTTCAGCCCATGGAAATTGATACTGTCAGGGCCAGCCTCTTCCTTAGACAGCCCCTTGGCCCAAATGACCAGCTGTCCCTCTGGTTCACTTGAGCCTGAAGACTGCCCACAACTATAAGTTTGTGAGTACCTTTGCAAGGGGAGGGCAGGCTCTGAGACCACCTGGGAACTTCCAGATGTGGGTGAGTTTTTCTGTGGGGCCTGGGCTGTCTTGGCCCAGGCCCAGGCCCAGCTGGTAGGGTCCCCTAGCCCTTACTCTCCACATGGGTTCTTTATCCCCTCCAGCTCCCCACATGGCAGGAGTTCCTTCAACTTTCTTTCCGTATTTTATTCTTCAGGCCCTCCACATGGGTTCTCTAGCCAAATAGGTGACTTTCTTTGGCTTTATGCTTCTCTCAATAAATATAATAACTTAATAATTATTCTTCTCAGTCTTCTTTTTATTCAATTCTTTGATTAAAATTATGGACCTAGGGTTTAGGGTTCAAAAACTTTCTTGGACCCCTAACACCCTGTTACACTTCCCTCAGGATGAGCCCTTTGACTAGAGTGGGAAGCTCCTCTTGGGAGGAGGGAGGCTTTAGCTAATGAAGCTCTGGGAAAAAGGAATCTCTTCCTCATACCTGGATGCCAGTGCTGCTGGCTGCCTTCCAGCATGGACTGAAGACCAGTGCAGACTGAAGACCAGCAGCTCTCCATGAAGCTTCCTGGCCTTCTATGCTGGATCGGGAATGCTGAAACATCCAACTTCATGGACTGAGCAACTACCAGGTTCCTTGACTCTCACACCTGCAAACTGCTATTGTTGGATAAGCTAATCCAATATTTTCCCCTTTGTGGTGTTTGATTCAGGTGTCCCCCATAAATTTATGTGTTCTGAATGCTAGGTTCCCAGATGATGGAGATTTGGGAATTAATGCCTTCTGGAGGCAGTGTATTGTTGGGTGTGGGCTTAGGGGTATTATAGCCAGTTTTCTCTGGCCAGTGTTTGGCACACTCTACTGTTCCTGTCGTCCACCTTATGTGGGCCAGGGGGTGATGTCCACCCTCTGCTCATGTTGTCATTCTCCTTGCCATCATGGAGTTTCCCCTCGAGTCTGTAAGCCAAAATAAACCTTTTTCCCACAAGCTACTCTTGGTTGGGTGATTTCTGCCAGAAATGTTAACCTGACTGCAACTGTAATGTTGGTATGGAGAGTGGTGTCATTTGCTGCTAGACACCTGACTGTGTGGCTTTGGCCTTTTGGAGCCTATTTTTAAGAGGAATGTGGAAGGATTTGAAACCTTGGCCTAAAAGATGCCTTGCAGTGCTGTAAGTACAGCTTGATGGACTATTCTTGTCAGAGTTGAGAGATGTGAATGCAGACGGGCATTATGGTGCATGCCTGTAATTCCAGCACTAAGGAGACAAAGGTAGGAGAATTGCCATGAGTTCGAGGCCACCCTGAGACTATATAGTGAATTTCAGGCCAGCTTGGTCTAGAGCAAGACCTTACCTTGACAAAAAGAAAGAAAGACCTGGATTCAGTAAGAACTATGGACTGTGAGGTTTGGCTTATGGCTTATGAGAGTGAGAAAGAGCTTTTCTGGACTAGACTAGAAGCAGTTTGTGTGAGAGGCTTGCTGTTATGCCTGTGTCCTGAGAATTTGTGCAGGGTTGCATTGCATAGAAATGGACTGGTGTGAGCAGAGGGATATGGCACAGAAATAAAATCTTTGGGTCAAAACTGCTGCCCATTCAGCTGCAATTGTATGAGAGATTACAGCCATTGAGATTGGGCCAGCTGACCTGCACTGGGACAACAAAAAGAATGTAGAGTCTTTTGAAGGGGTCTAATGCTTAAGGCGTGTCCTATTCTTCACAGTCTGTTTTATTCCCCCCTGGATTAACCAATTGGCACTCTACCTGGTATTATGGATTATAATAAATGCAGGAAAGAGAGGGTCATTGAATTTGCAACATGGTCTTGTGTTTTAGAAATGGCCATGGGCAGTATGAAGCAGGATTGCCTGCATGGAGACCAGATGGAGCCATGAGGATGAACCATGGGTTGCAGTGGAGACCCGGTGGAGATGCCAGGACCATGAGATGGCTGCCAAGGAGAGCTGCCAGCCCCAGATGAAGTTTTCCAGGACTGTAAGAAGCCTAGCTGGAGGGGCGGAATTGGAGCTCCAGAGACTTGTTGCTGATTAGAATTATTGGACTTGGATATTTGTCCCTGACTAGAGTTGTTGGACTTGGAGCTACAGAGTTTGATGTTTGCCCTGGTTGTTGTAAATCTTTTACTGGTTGAATATTTCTTTGCTATGCCCAATGCCATCTTTTGCAGTATGTTTATTCTGTGCCATTATGGGTTTTGAGGGAATTTTTTTTTTTTTGTATTATGGCTCGGTTAAAAGACCTTGGATTATGGGGATGTTTGAATATCATTAGGGTTGATAAAAAATATGGAGGCTTTTAAAGTTGGACTGAATGCATTGCATTTTATATCATGGATGGTTATCAGTTTATGGGGGCCGGGGTGGAATGTGGTGGTTTGGTTCAGGTGTCCCTCATAAACTTACATGTTCTGAATACTAGGTTCCCAGATGATGGAGATTTGGGAATTAACACCTCCTGGAGGCAGTGTATTTTGGGGGGCAGGCTTATGGGTATTATAGCCAGTTTCCTCTTGCCAGTGTTTGGCACACTCTCCTGTTCCTTTTGTCCACCTTATGTGGGCCAGGGGGTGATGTCCACCCTCTGCTCATGTTGACATTTTCCCTGCCATTGTGGAGCTTCCCCTCGAGTCTGTAAGCCAAAATAAACCAAAATAAACCTGTTTTCCCTACAAGCTCCTCTTGGTCAGATGATTTCTGCCAGCAATGCAAACCTGGCTGCAACACCCTTTAACACAATTCAATCTATCGGTTCTGTTCCTCTAGAGAACCCTGACTAATACACCAAGTACAATCAGATGCACAAAGTGGTGTATGATTCTGAAGTTTGTTTGCAGAAGACATACTCTCCCATGTCTTCCCCCCTCTCTTAACCAAGAAAATAAATTTTAAAAATATTTTAAAAGGATAGAGCACCAACAGACCAAAGAAAGGATTCATTCAACATCCAACTTTGTGAACCAATAAGTTTATTGGCACTTCCAGGAGCATGGATGACTCATGGGCTGTATCACTAAAAATTTCTCTGAGTAATGTGTAATGGACAAGCTGCTGTACTATTTAAAACCCTTGTTGTGGGGCTGGAGAGATGGCTTAGCGGTTAAACGCTTGCCTATGAAGCCTAAGGACCCCGGTTCGAGGCTCGATTCTCCAGACCCACGTAAGCCAGATGCACAAGGGGGTGCATGCATCTGGAGTTCGTTTGCAGTGGCTGGAGGCCCTGGCGCACCCATTCTCTCTCTCTACCTGCCTATTTCTGTGTCACTTTCTCTCAAATAAATAAATAAATAAAATATTAAAAAAAAAAAAAAAAACCCTTGTTGTGGACTGGAGAGGTTGCTCAATAGTCAATGCTTGCCTGCAAATGCAACAACCTGGGTTCAATTCCCCAGTACCCAAATGAAGCCAGATGCACAAAGTTGTGCATACATCTGGAGTTTATCTACAGTGGCTAGGGGCCCTAGCATGCCTATTCTCTCTCTCTCTGCTTACAAATAAACAAATACAAATGTTTTTTAAAATGCTTTCACCTTTCAGCACTCTTGGAGTAAGCTGCACTCTCACCTTGTCAGATATCACCCATGTTAACCCCATAGAATCATGGTGTGATCTTCAGCAAGCTAGACACCCAAGGAAGAGCTACATCTGTGCTCTGAAGGATTTTGGGAGGCTGGAGACCTTCTTTTAAGGGTCATGGTCCTAGGATGGACCTAGAAAGAGTTCTTGACTTCCTGTAGAGATGTGAACCCTGGGCTACAGGCCTTTGTTCCACCTCTGATAGTGGTGGCCTGTCCTCCATGGTGGCACCCATGCTACAGGCAGCTCTTCCTTTACCCATGGTGCTGCCTTGAATGAGCTGCCTCAAGGTGTCTGCTGAAATGATGACTCAGGTTTTAACTGAATGTAAAAATATGTTCCACCCAATTGATGCTGTTTATTATTTGGTGTTTGAATTTTGAGTAAAATTAAAATTCCCAGTGCTGGCTCATCTGCAATCATGAATCTTGACCATTCTCCACATAGTTATGTGTTTATGAGACAGTTATGCTAATGGATTCAGAGCTGTAATTATATTGATAATTGGACACATAGATTAGCTGCTTCCTTCTGTGGGGCTGATTCTAATTGTGGGATGGTGAGGTATGGTGTATGCTGATGCATACATGAGTGTACATTTGTGCATGTGTTGTACAAGTGTATATGTGTGTGTGCAAGGGTATGGCACACTTTATGTATGTATGTGGATACATATGTACAAATATGAGGATGTGATGCTGTGCATGTAGTGTTCATGTGTATACAAGTGCCTGAACATGTATTGGGTAGTCATTGACTGAAGCTGTTCTCCAATCCCACTAAGCAGGTCAGGGTGAGCACACAGCATTGCCCTCCCAGCATGGATGACTGGTCTGGCCTCCTTTGCCTAGGTATGCTGAGCATCCAGGGAAGGTGGTCGGTCCATCATCACGAGGAGCCAGGGCAGATGCTGATTGTTTGGAACAGTGTCTAGTAAGAGCACAGTTAGAGTAGTGAGGCCCTGGCTGTGCAGAAAGGCTTCTTTGCAGCAGTGTGGGTCACCTGCTCTCTTGGCCATTCACCCTCTGTGGGCTGCTGCCTCCTACCTCCAGTCATTGTGATGCTGTGTCCAGCCAAATGGCTCAGGGGTTGTGGAGAAGGACTGGCATTGCTAGTTGCCAAGGTAACCAGTGCTACTTGGTCCCAGGCTGCAAATACTTACCTTCCAAGGGGCTCAGCCAATCCTGGGACTCCATGGGCAGTAGATGAGGAGAGCTGCCCAGGCACTTCTGGGTGAGGGATTCCAGCAGAGTGTGACAGGGCTGCATAAATGGTCCCCATCCTTAAAAGGTGCACAGGAGTCCATAGTGGTTCATGAGAATGGACTGTCAGGATGTGGACTAGCATGTCAGTGAGCACTTTGCTGCTTGCAGATATCATTGTGGTTGAGGCAAGACATCTTTAGACTCTCTGGCCAGGAGAGAGGACAGCAAATGTCCCTGTTATTCCCCACATATCAGTTGGATTTTCCATCCCAGCTGAGACATAAAGTGGAAACAGGGACAGAATAGTTCACCAGTGATTTAAAACCCAGACTGTGGTAGTTTGAATGGATGGCCTCCAATATATTCAGGATTTTATTAAAGTTTGTAATTTAGATCTTTGGCCACCTGGCTGGAGGAGGTGTCACTGGAAGGATCTTAAGGTCCAGTCCTAAGGTGTGGTGGTAGATTTGTAATTCCAGTCTAAAGATATGCAGAGTGCTTGAGTTCTTCCTGGAGTTCCTGAAGTGTGCTTGCTGGTGCTGGAGGTGACTTTTGGCTTTTTTTCTCTCTCTCTCTTGGCAAAGGTCTGGGAAAGGCGCCCAGCTTCTTCTGCCATTATGGAACTTATTTTCAATAAATACCTTCCTCCATAACTGTGCATGGTTTGGAAGTTCATCTCAGTGACCTGAAGCTACCTACTACACAGCCCAAATAAGTCAAGGTTCATTACTTAACATGACAAGTGCCCACCTGTTACCTGCCCAGGTGATTTGTTGTATGGCATGAGTGGAGGACGCCTCCATTTTTCTCTCTTACCAGGGCCAACCATTCCCACTGCTTCTGGATGATTCTTTGGAGACCCTTGAGTTCCCAGCCCTGAGGGGAGATTTCAGGTTTTGGTGGATTCCTGGATCCCCACCCCACCATAGCTTTGCAAAGTCCTCTTCCAGCAGAGCTGCTCTGGCACTCAAGTCTGTGGGGCTGAATGTGAAGCACCAAAGTCAGTAGCTGGGTCCATTTCCAACCAAGAGGGTTGTGATAGTTTGAATAGATGTCCCCCAATATATTCAGTGTTTTATTTGTTTGTAGTTTGCATCTGCAACCACCTTGCTGGAGGCAGTGTCACTGGGTGGATCTTAAGGTGTGGTGGTGGGTTTAGGATTTCAATCTAAAGATATGCAAAGTGTGCCTAGCTGTAGTCCCTGAGGTGTGCTGGGCTGTGTGGCTTTTAGCTTTTGGCTTGTGGCTTTGCTGTCTGTGTTTGGTCCTGTGAAGAGCAGGCCAGCTTCTTCTGCCGTTATGGAACTTATATGTAAGCTATAATAAATCCCTTCCTCCATAACTGTGCCTGTTCTGGAAGTTCATTTCAGTGAACCTGAAGCTGTCTGCTACAAAAGTGAATGTGAAGCACCAAAGTCAGTAGCTGGGTCCATTTCCAACCAAAAGGGTCAAGGACATGCTTGCACCCTTGTGGGCCTTTACCTTTCCCATTTTCCAGGGTCGTTGGCCATCGATGTCCCGGGCGAGGGAGGGAGGAGTTAGGAGGGAAGCAGCAGGGTCCTTCCTGGAGCAGCGGGTGAGTGTGATGACAAAGACATGATGGGCAATGACCACCCAGGAGACCGTCTGATGGTCAGCGCTCGTTTATTCAAAAGGGGAGTGGGTTTATAAACACTTGGGGAAGGTTGAGATGGCACATACAGACTATATGGCAATTGGATGCATAGTTTATGGGCTGTTATCTAGGTGGAGGAAGAACTAGTAACTTCAAAGCTATGGGGGAAGGATAAGGGAAGATAAGGGGAAGGGCGGAAGAGAATATAACAGAAGGCTGTGACTTCAAAGCTATGGGATGGAAAGGCTACGTGACTTCAGCCACATGAGGGTTTCTTGGGCAGCTAGCCACAAGGTCAAGAACTGTGGGAGGGCAAAGTCTGATTTATGGAATGGTCAGAGCCTTTTGGGGTCTGGGGGGAGTGCCTCACCAGTTCTGCCCACTCTGGGTGATGACAGTACACTACAACCTACAACGTAGGGAAGGCCAGTCACCATCACCAGGGACTCCTGACAATAGGGCCAACTGCCACCCCACATCCCAGGGTCCCTGGCCATGTCCAACAGTTCAGGCCAGCCTCCTTACAGTCCCAACCCATTTCTAGCAATGCCCAACACATGCTCTGCTTGCTATCAGAGGAGTGGCTGGCCCACTTTTATCTTACCTGCACAAAGGCAAAGTCTGGGCCACACCAAAGGCTACTACTGATGTATGAAAGTCAAATGTGAAGTGTGGAACTTCCCTGCTTTTTTCATGTATGTGTGTTTTCATGTGTGTGTATGTGGAGTCCAGTTGACTGGTACTGAGCATCTTCCATGATAATTCTCCACATTATTTACTGAGACAGGGTCTCTCTCTTGAGCCTATAGCTTGTTGATTTGGCTAGCCTAGCTATTCAGCTTGTCCCTGGAATCCTGTCACCACTTTCTGGGATTACAGGTAGATGTAAACATTTATGTGGATGCTGGCGGTCTGAACTCAAGTCCTTACTCTTGCCCAGCAAGTGTTTTAAGTACTTTTCCTTTTTTGTTTTTTTCTTTTTGCTTCTATCATGTTTTTAAAGATACAAGCAAATAAATGATTGTAGCAGATATTTTAAAACTGGCTCCACCTGGAAACCAGTCTTTTTGCTACCATGAGTTTTCAGAGTTTTCAGCTGGAGGGACATGGGCTCCCTAGTGTGCCAGGAGTTATTCCTTACTGCCATGTAATGGCTCTGGGCTTGGGTCTGTGTTGGGCCATACTTATCTCACACCTACCCAACCAGTGTTTAAATATTTATTTATTTATTTGAGAGAGCAAGAGAGAGCAAGAGAGAGAGAATAGATGCACCATGGCCTCCTTCCACTGTAAGTGAACTCCAGACTCATGCATCATATTGTGCATCTGGATTTACATGGGTTTGGGGGGATTGAACCTGAGACTTCAGGCTTTGCAGGCAAGCACCTTTAATCACTGAGTAATCCCTCCAAGCTCTATAGCCAGTGTTTACTGAGCACCTGTTGTGTGCAACTCTTACCATGCACTTGATATACAATATGGTATAGTACAAAGCCCACCACTGCTCATTGCCTGGCCACCTGGCTCACAGCCTCAGGCTTGAGGGTTTCAAGTGCTCCCTCAGGCTGTTAACATGCTTTACCTGTGTTCACAAATGTAAAATAAGGTAGGCTTTCTATTTTTTAGATATGGCTTACCACATACCAGACAACTTAAATTATATGTTACCATGCTTAACTAGACAAATGTTGTTCAGATATGCCCTGTATTCATCCCTTTCTTCTGGATGTTCAATAGCCAGATGTAGTAGCCAAAGTCAATGACAACATCAAGGCTAAAAGGGAAGCCAAGATTTTAGTTTTGGCTACAGGATACAGTGGGATACTTTGAGAGGATCTACAGCTCTGATAAGTCACACATTCTTTTTTTTTTTTTTTTTTCAAGGAAGGGTCTCACTTTAGCTCAGGCTGACCTGGAATTCACTATGTAGTCTCAGGCTGGCCTTGAACTCGAAGCAATTCTACCTTGGCTTCCCAAATGCTGGGATTAAAGGTGAGTGCCACTATGCCCAGCAAATTTTTTTTTTTTTTTTTTTTTTTTTGGCTTACAATCTTAAGGGGAAGCTTCATGATGGCAGAGAAAAAAATGGTAGAGCAGAGGCTAGACATCACGGCTTTACCAACATCAGGTTACCAAGAACAGCACAAGAGAGTGAGCTGAGTTCTGGCAAAGGGGAGCTGGCTATAACACCCCTAAATCCACTCCAAGAACACACCTCCTCCAGCAAATCTCCACCTCCAAAATAGCTGAGGGCCAAGTATGTAAAAACAATGAGTTTATGGGGGAACATCTGATCCAAACCACCATAGACCCACTGGAGAGGTACTCCAACTGTCATACTCAACAACCTCATGCAACTCAAAGAAGCCAGATCAGTCATTGCTCTGATTCCCTAATGGCAGTTAGAGTTACTTCTTGAAAAGGGGGAATTGAGGCACTTTAGGGGTGACAGGGCCCCAAAGTTAAAAGTGAAAAATGTCAGGAGGTCCTGGTAGCCTCCAAAACATTACAGGCTTTTGCCAAAGCCCTTGGTTTCCCTTGAGAAACAGATAGTAAGACCCTATTGCTGAAGACATCTCTTGCCTGAGAGGCAAGGTCACTGAGAAAGCAAGCTGGTGCGGAGCAGAAAACCTTCTCCCTGTAGACCAGCCAACTGAAAGCTGGAAAAAGCTGCAGTGCATGCAGCCTTAAGGGAGACAGAAGTCATCAGCAGTGAAAACAGTGGACACTGAATATTCAAGTTTGGCCATACAGGCCCAATGACTGAACGGGTACAATAGTGACATGTCTACTCTTGGGGTAACGAACTGCTCTGCTCCATAATTGGACTGAAGGCCCTCTCTACGGGAGGGAATACATGCCTGGTACTGAAAAACCAAAGCAAAAGTCTATGGCAGGTGAGGTCATGAGCCTTAGGGGTATAAATCCTGCTCTTGTCTGACTAAATGTATATATTATTCCCACCAAACTGCCCTGGGGGCACTACACTTAATGTTCATGTTCACATATTAACGCTACTCTCACTTCTGGTTAGAGAAGCTTCTCTTTTCAGATGGTGATGACCACTGGGATCACCCAAAAGTCAACATAGTGCTGAGAAGAAGGTATAGAGGAGTGCCCAGCACTGAAACACCTCTGTCACACCCTCCAAGGCTCAGGGACCATTGTGGAAGAGGGGGCGGATAGAATGGAAGAGCCAAAAGAAGGGTATGACTTCTTACAATGCAACTGCCCAGACAGAAATTGGCCTCGATATCCATGACCTTGCAGTGCCTAGCAATACCTCCGCAAGACCCTCAAAATAGAAGAAAAAGATGAGGACATCAAATTAAAAGAAAGACTAATGGAGAGAGGGAGGGGATATGATGGAGATTGGTGTTCTAAAGTGGAATGAGGGGAGGGGAGGGGAGGGAAATATGGTTTTTTGGTATGTAAGTATAGAAGGTGTCAATAAAAAAATTAATAATTAAAAAAATGAAAAATGTCCTTCAGTCTGTCCTTATAGTCTCTACTTGGCTAAGAGGTCAGAGAAGGATCTGACTTCTTGTTTCTTGCTGCCTGAAGATATTCCTCAGATCTGTTTTTCCTTAAACTCAACCTGAGTTCCTCCCTACAAAGAAGTTCCTCTTTCCTGGATGATTCAGATTCTTGGAAAGATTAAACCCGATCTCCTGTGTAGGTGTTGGGTCTAGTCAGTTCTGCCCCCAACCAGAACCTAGAAAAAACCTCAGTACTGGTCTCTGAGTGGGAGTTTTCATTTTCTGGAATCTTCCGTCACTCTCATCCTACACTTCTTCCGTAGCCACAGTTCAGGAATCCAATATAGTGGCCTGATCTGTGGGGAATGGGCCTGGGTGTCACTGCTGAATACACCATGCCTTCCTTCCTTCTGGGAAATGGGGTGATCCCTCTGTTCAGTGCAGGTGTTTACATTTGCCTAAGGAATGGGGTGATCCCTTTGTACAATGCATGTATTTACTGTTACCATGTCAGCCTGGACAAGGGTGAGACCTTACCTCAACCCCCCCCCAAAAAAAAGATAAATCATAAAATGAGCTAGGCCTATTTTCCTAGTTACTTGGGAAGCTGAGACAGGCAGATCTCCAATTCAAGGTTCCAATGTGATAGCCTAACTCCACATTTTAAATCATGTGACTTTTAAATTGCTTGATAGAAATAAGTACACAATTTTAATTTGAACTGTGCCTGATATTTCCTCTTTTGTTTGGGCTTTAAACAAATAAAACATTGTTTATAGACACATTTTGGCTTCCTTATTAATCCAAATAGTCCAACAGGTCTCTCCTAAAGTTTTTGTTTACATTTGATTTATTTCAAGGTGTTTTTTTTTGTGTTTTTTGTCTTTAAAAGTCAGATTTAATTAAAACTATGGTGAACTGAAATTTTATGTAAATAAAGCCATATTTTGTTACATGATATTGTAAATATAATTATTGAGTTTATATTCTAGGTCAACTTCAACTAATATAGAGGATTATTAAAAACAACAAAATTCCCTCTGAGGTGGAGGTTTCATAATTTGCCAGGTATTTTATTTTATTTTGGTTTTTCAAGGTAGGGTCTCACTCTAGCTCAGGCTGACCTGGAATTCACTCTGTAGTCTCAGGGTGGCCTTGAACTCATGGTGCTCCTCCTACCTCTGCCTCCTGAGTGCTGGGATTAAGGCATGCACCACCACATCCAGCTTGCCAAGTATTTAAAAAGATTGTAATGTCCTGGTACTTAAAGGAGGAGACAACTGGCTTGAGTTTCAGGCCAGCCTGCCTCAAGATAGAAACCAAAATTTGCCTTACTTACTCCTAATAAAAGCATTTCCAAATGTGTTAGAGGTATTGATGAAGTTCATCCCCCAAATGGCTATGTTTTGTCTGTATTCATACAAAGTGTATTTCATGGAGTTATAGGAGCTATCTCAAATCAATGGGCTATAAAAAATCTAAAGGTAGGGCTGGAGAAATGGCTTAGCAGTTAAATGCTTGCCTATGAAGCCTAAGGACCCCGGTTCGAGGCTCAGTTCTCCAGGACCCATGTAAGCCAGATGCACAAGGGGGTGCATGCATCTGGAGTTCATTTGCAGTGGCTGGAGGCCCTGGTGCACCCATTCTCTCTCTCTCTCTCTCTCTCTCTCTCTCTACCTGCCTATTTCTGTATCTCTCTCTCTCTCAAATAAATAAATAAATAATAACATATTAAAAAAATCTAAAGGTATATATACTGGTATTATAACGTAAGTCTGATTGTCAGGTAGAGATTTTTGGTGACTTAAAAGGAAGGCTTTTTCTCTACAAATTTTCAATAGTAAAATGGTTAACTCTTTGGAGCCAGACTACTTGCTTCTTTGTCAGTGGATAATAAGATTAATCAATTTGGTGTAGTTTCTCTTAATAGTCTTAATAAGAAAGATGGTTAATTATGGATTGAGATGAGATGTTTGAAGGAACTGGGAAGGTATTTTTCAGTGTAGGACATAAAATGCTTTTTGAGTGGAACTTAGATCAAAATGTTAAAGTATGTAGATGAAGATGTGCATATGTAGAAAGGATATAAGAGATCTAAAAAGACCAAATTTTGCCTAAAATTAATTTCCTTTTAGAAGGAACCGAAAGCTAATTTTCAGGCTAAACCTAAATGCCATGCCTAAAGTTAAAGATATTTCAATTGTTTACAGACTTTTAAGGATGCTCTAAGAAGTTTTATATAGGGACATAGACTTAATGTAAATTCAGCTTACATTAGACATAAGTGATGTCCTATGCTAGGTGGGTCACAAAGTCATAAGCACAAATGTAATTCATATTCTTTGGAGGTCTAACCAGGTTAGACATAGACAAGACTCTATCACCTTATGTATTATAACTGGGTAAAATAAATTTCCTAGGTAAAAACAATTTCAGAGTAAGACAAGGAATGCCAGAATGCTTAGCTCTCTGCTCTGTCATTTCCTTTTGTTCTTGCTTACTGTTATATGCTATTTAAAGTCATGGCAAGCTAGACTCTGAAAAAGGGATGACACCCCTTTTATCTCAGACACCATGAAAGTTTAAGCCATGTGTCACCCTGACCCTGTCCAGAGACAAGGAAAAGGGAATGACAAATGGCATATAAATTTGTTTCTCTTTATAGCTCTCTTTTGAACACCTGTTCATCTGTTAGATGAAATTTCTCAGTAGACAAAAGGTTAAATAGGTAAACTGAGTCAAGGTACTTGATCAAGTTACAAACTCCTTACATAAGGCAAACATTAGACTTACCTAACATATATAGGGATATAATCAGACGATAAAAAAGAAAAAATGGCATCAAATAAATGATGGCTTAATGGTTCCCCCAGCAGCACATTCTTATTTCTAAACCTAAATCTGATTTAAAGCAGGTTCTGTGCTAACCCTTCTCGAGACAGTCTTCTATACCCATCATCCCACATGGGAGGACTGTCAGCAACTCTTGCAGATCCTCTTCACTACAGAGAAACATGAAAAAAATCTGAAGGGAAGCCAAGTGTTGGGAGCTGACAGCTGCCTCATGGAGAACCCTGGATGTTAATGACAAGGGTTTCCTTTCCACACAACTGGACTGGGATCCCAACACCCCTGGAGGTAGGGTGTCCCTTAACCTCTTTTGCTGGACTCTGATGGGTGGTCTCTGGGCAACCACTCACTCAGTGCCCTACAAATTTGTCTAAGGTGGGGAAGTGACCCAAGGGCCCACAGAATCCCCCGCTGCTTTCCTAGAAAGGCTGCAGGAAGTATACGTGACATACTACCCTGAAGATCCTAAAGCCCCTGAGAGTAGGAGAGCTATTAACACTGCTTTTTAAACTCAGTCCACACCAGATATTAGAAAGGAGATTCAGAAATTAGAAGGCTTTGAGGGTAAACTTCTTTCAGAGTTAGTAGAGATTGCTGCCAGGACATATAATAATAGAGATACTCTGAAGATAGACAGGCTAAGAAAATGGCTAACACTATGGTGGCAACTTTCCAGAAGGCACAAGGCCCCATGAGACAGCCCTTATACTTTTCTCAGTATGATTCTGCCTGAGAGGCAAATTTGCACTGTGCTGGACCTAAAATATGCTTTCTTCAGTATCCCATTGACAAAGGGAAGTCAACCCATGTTTTTCCTTTGAATGGACAGACCTGGAACAAGGCACCAGTGAACAACTAACCTGGACTAGGCTTCCACAGGGGTTTAAAAATTCCCCCACCCTCTTTGATGAAGCTCTTCATAGATATTTGCAGGCCTTTCACAAGGAAACACCTGAGGCAACTCTCCTACAATACATAGATGGCCTTCTCCTAGCTTCAGAAATGGAGGAGGAATGCCTCTCTGCCACAGAGAGTCTTCTGGACAACTTACAACATCCAGGATATCATGTATCAGCCAGGAAGGCTTAGCTGTGTGTACATAAGGCAACCTACTTGGGATATGAACTCCAAGGAGGTAACAGGATGCTGTCAGCCTCTAGAATTCAGGCCATTACTCAAATACCCATGCCTCAGACTAAGAGACAAACCTGAGAACTCCTCAGAGCTGTAGGTTATTGCAGAATTTGGATTCCAAGGTTTGCTGAATTAGCCAATCCTCTATATGAGGCTACAAAAGGACAAGAAAAAGATTTTAATTGGATTGAAAATGAGGAACAAGCATCCCAAGAACTAAAGTCAGCTCTGACATCAGCCCCTGCCCTGGCACTTCCAGACCTAACCAAATCCTTCCTCTTGTACATGGATGAAAAGAAGGGGACAGCTAGGGATGTCCTAACCCTGAGACTGGGGCCATGGCATTGCCCAGTGACCTACTTAAATCTAAGAAGTTAGACTCAGTAGCCACTGGGTGGCCCCCTTGTCTCTGGACTATTGCAGATGCTTCTATTCTGACAAAGGATGCTGACAAATTAACCTTGGGCCAGATCTTATCAATTACAGCCCCACATGCAATAGAGACTCTTTTAAAAAGCCCCCCCCCCAGATCAATGGCTCTCCAACTCTCAGCCTCCCTGCTGCCAGAAACTGATGAGGCATCAACTCCTCTGCATGACTGCCTAGTGATCACCTCTGCTTTCCATGGACTCCATCCAGACCTGACAGATGTGGCTCAGCCAGACCCTGATCTGGTGATGTATTCTGATGGCAGCCACTTTTGTCATGGATGGAATCAGGTATGCAGGGGCAGCTGTGGTGACTTTGGAAGAAACCTTGTGGGTTGAGGCCCTACCTTGGGGTACATTGTCTCAGAAAGCTGAACTGATAGCACTGACCAAAGCTCTGATATTGGGAAAATACAAGACAGTGAATATCTACACAGACAGCCATTATGCCTTTGCCATGGCACATGTACATGGGGTCATCTGCCAGAAGTAAGGACTATCAACAGTAGAAGGTAAAGACATTAAAAATAAAAATGAAATTTTGGATTTATTGGCTGCCATTGGGTGCCTGCTAAAGTGGCTATGATTTATTGGGTCATCAGAAAGGGAAGACCACAGAAGCAAGAGGGAGAAACTGGCAGATCTAGCAGCAAAGAGTGCTGCCTCTTAGCATCTGTCAGATTGTCTGGTCAACCTCCCAGCACCCACACTTCCTGAGTGACCAACATACATGGAACAGGACCTACAGCTCACCTCTCATCTGATGAAGGAGCAGACCCCACAAGAATGGTACCAACTGAGGAATGGATGACTGCTGCTGCCCCAAGCCCTAAGGCAGAAACTGGCTAAAACAACTACATGAAGGAACTCACTCAGGCAGCAACAAGCTGGCCAAGCTAATAAGAAAAGAGCTTTTCTTCCCAGGTACACACTCAGTCAGCAAGGATACCATCACCCACTGTCAGGCCTTCCAACAGACAAATGCCTCCTGTGGTAAGGTATCACCAATGGGGATGAGAGAGCGGGGAGTAGAGCCAGGTATATATTGGAAAGTTAATTTCACAGAGGTAAAGCCAGATCGGTATGGAAATAAATATTTACTTGTTTATGTTGATACCTTTTCAGGATGGATAGAACCTTCCCCAACCAAGTCTGAGACAGCCCAAATGGTGACTAAGAAATTGCTAGAGATAATTCCCCACTATTGGTTGCCCCTCAAGATAAGAATCAAATAATGGGCCTGCCTTTATATCAAGGGAATTGACCAAGACACTGGGGATTAATTGGAAATTACATTGAGCCTATCATCCCCAAAGTTCAGGACAGGTGGAAAGGATGAATTGGACCTTGAAGGAGACTTTAACTAATTAACCCTAGAGACTGGCAAAGGATGGGTGGGACTCCTTCCCTTTGCCCTGTTAAAGGCCAGGTGTACCTCTCATGTAAATGTATGGATACCCCCCATCCTGCCCCAGATGTATCTTAAAACAGATAACTGACTTTACTAATGAAAGGCTTCTTTCTATACAAGTCTTATGAAGAGTCCAGGAGTCCATTGTTCTGGCAGTCAAGGCTGCTTTACAGATACATCATTTGTCCCCATCCCTTTCAGCCCAGCAACAGAGTTTGGACAAAGACACACCATATTGGGATGTTGGAAGGGCCCCCACCAGGTCATCCTAACCACTCCAATGGCCATGAAAGTGGAGGGAACAAAATAAAAGAGGATAAGACTTACTTTTTATGAAACAAGGAGGCCTATGTATGGCTTTAGGTAAAACTTGTTGCTTTTATGCCAAAGAAAGAAAACTTCAGGGACAAACCACTAATAATTGGTTTCAGTCTATGTTCAGTTGGTCTCCATGGCTAACTACCCTTATCTCTTCCATTGCTTCTTACTGATACTACTGCTCTTAGGCTCTACCATAGGACCCTGCATTATTAATGCTCTAAGTAGATATATAAAGAATAGAATAAATTCTGTTAAACTCATGGTATTGTGGACACAGTACACCCCCTTAGATTAAAACACCCTAGACACTGTTCTTCACAAGTCAAGGATTTGACTTAGTGTCATATCAGAGGAGGTAATGGAAAATGGGGTGATCCCTCTGTTCAATGCAGGTGTTTACCTTTACCTAAGGAATGGGATGATCCCACTGTGCAATGCATGTGTTTACTGTTACCTAAGGAATGGGATGATCCCTCTGTTCAATGTACCATGACCTTCCTGTATCTGTTTGTTTCTAAATATGTTTGAGATTACATAGCATAGAATGTTTCTTGCCTCAGTTCTGCCTATGTGACCTACTTCTTATAATATTCCCCCCCCTTGTTTAACAGTATGTAATTTTGTGGTTTAACTCCCATCCTGTTTTTACTATAAACATTATGTGGTTATTTCCAATAAAAGCTGACACTCTGAACAGTTCAGGGCTGCACCCCAAGATCCCAAACTCCAGGGTGTAGAACTGGTGCACCAGCTTTTCTTCTTTTTCTTTCTTTTTTTAACCCAATAAAACTTTGCCTTACATTCCGTGAGTTGATGGTCTTACTTGTGCAACACTGGACCCCATAACACTTCTTTCTTTCCTTTCTGTTTGGTTTTTTTCAAGGTAGGGTCTAGGTCTAGCCCAGACTGACCTGAAATTCACTATGTAGACTCGGGCTTGTCTTGAACTCACAGCAATTCTCCTACCTCAGCCTCCCAAATGCTGGGATTAAAGGCATGCATCATTTCTGTCTCAGATGTGTTGGGAGCAATTGTTTTGTGGTATTCAAAGGCAAGGGACCTCATGGCTTGTTAAGTCAGGAAAGACTGGAGTTGATTTTGGCACCCACATCACTCCCAAGGGTCCTTCAACCAGCCCTTCAGATTTTGTATGATGGACATGACATCATCCCAGAACCCATAGGCAGCATGTGGCCAGAGCTGTCCAGTCAGGGCAGCATAGGATAGTTAATTATTTATCAAAAATTCTTTTAATTTTTATTTATTTATTTGCAAGGAGAGAGATAGAAAGAAAAAGAGAGAGAAAGAGAGAGAGAATGGGCACACCAGAGCCTTGTCCACTGCAAATGAACTCCAGATACATGCGCCAGTGTATTCATATGGCTTTATGTGGGTACTGGAGAATTGAACCCATGTTGTTAGGCATTGTAGGCAAGCACCTTAACCACTGAGAAATCTCTACAACCCAGAATAGTTAATTTTAAAAATTCTTTAAAATTGTATTTATTTGCAATCAGAGAAAAAGAAAGATGTGGGAGGGAAAGAGAGAGAGGGAGTGAGCACACCAGGGCCTCTAGGAACTCCAGATGCATGGGTAACTTTATGTATCTGGTTTTATATGGGTACTGGGGACTTGAACTGTAAGACCCAGGAAGTGAGGACTCCCCGGGCTCTGTCTCGGGAAAGGCGACACCCCAAATCACTCCAAGAAATGGTCTTGATGCAAATAGCAAGAGGGATTTTTATTCCAGCGCGCTGGGGCCCCCAGTCATACGCCACGCAGGGGTAGAGGACTGGAGACCCCGAGGGTAGAATCAGGGCAATTTTTATTGGATTCAAATAAAGGAGAGGAGAATTTATAACATGATTGGTTAACAATTAAAAATAATGTACATGTAGTGTGCTCATTGGTTATGTGGTTACTATGGCATTTTGAGCCAACTTATCTATAACTTGAGGATCACAAGTATGTATAACATTTGCTTAGTTTCTTCTGACTGGCTCATTTCAAGGATTATTTTGGGTACTGGGCAGTCTGGGGTTTTTCCAGTAACTGCAAAAATGCTGTGTCAGTTCAGCCCGGAAATAGAAACTCAGGCCTGTGAATATTCCTAGAGCCTGTCATGGCGTTACTTTAGTTCTTGCTTTTTTTTTTTTTTTTTTTTTTTTTTTTTTGCTTACATTCTCTATCGTCCTACACCTCTATCTATATACTTTTACATTACAATCTTTCCTTTTATGGTGCAAGCAGTTCACAGAAGCCAGATAAGCAGTTAGTTAGTTCATTTTTTGTTATCTCATTAGGCCAGAGTCACGTACTCAAAAGCCTGTTCTTTTTATTTAGGTTCATGCAGGAAGCAGGCTCTGAACCAGCAAGAAGGGTGATCTTCTACCTATTTGCTGGCAGAGAGCCAATTCTGGAATTTGAAGCATTTATGATTTTTTCCATCCTTTCAGAACCAGGATCATTAGACTTTGCAGGCAAATGCTTAACCACTGAGTTATCTCTCTAACCCCCATAGGTAGTTTTTTTTGTATGTTTTTCAAGATAGGGTCTTGTTCTAGCCCAGGCTGACCTGGAATTCACTATGTAATCTCAGGGTGGCCTGGAGCTCATAGCAATCCTCTTACCTCTGCCTCCTAAATGCTGGGATTAAAGGTGTGCTCCACCATGCCCGGCCAGGCTCAGTCTTGATGACATTGGTTGAGCCCCTGAATCATAACATGCCTGAAGCCCACACTACCCCTAATCTGCTTAATACTTTGTACCTGTATATCTCCCTTTTTGATTTAAATCACTTTTAGTTGGGGGTTGATGATAAGCAAGCTCTAGTAATGTATATGTATGTATATATACATATGTATATGTATGTAGTAATGTATACCAGGAGTAATTTTGCAATGCATAAAGGAGAACACAGAGGATTAACTAGTAGTGGGAGGCAGGCAGAATCCCAGTTTCCCAAGCCTGCCTCTGTCCTGTTGGCCAACAAAGGCGAGTGGAAGCTAAGTGCCACACTGGGTTGGGGTAGTCTCTCCTGGAAGTATGGAAGCCAGACATGATGTGTTGGGGTCCCTCCTAGGGCCAGCCCAGGAGGGACCACAGGGTCTCTGCTGAGTAGAGGGTGAGAGGCATGGAATCACAACACAGACTCTGGGAGTTGGGTGGAAGCAGGCAGAGGGCGAACTGCTACAAACTCATTTATTCAAGGAAGTGTAGGGGGTTTAAAGGGTTTGTCTGGCCAATCATTGTATGGAGTAGTCCCCTTCTTGTAACCAATGATAGCCTGTCTCCAGGCAGATCATCTCACAGCAGGTTTCTTGCAAGCATGGGACTGTAGCTGTTGTCAGGCCAGGCCTGTGCAGAATGCCACGTCCACAGAAGCCACTTCCTGGTTTCTTTTAGCATGTGGTCTGGCTAAGGCTTGACCTGCATTGACCATACATATCCTGCTTTATGTTTTTATTATTGGCAACCCTTGGAGGCATGGTTCTTTGCTAAGCCATTATTGACCCCAGGCCCCAAGGGATCATCACATGCAATGGTACCTGTCTTAGGTGTCTTAGGGTCTTACCCGTCATTGACTACCCACCATCCTGGTGAGAAAACCCAAGGGGTGTGGCCTGGTTTCTTTTAGCATGTGATCTGGTTAGGGCCCAACCTGCATTGTGCCATACAATGGTGACTTTGAATGTATTTCTTATCCCACTGGGAATGGGATGGTAGGTCCTCTCTGAGCCTGGTCCAAATCTGGACAGTTTCCTTAAGTCAAATTTGCAGAAATTGCTTCATGGTTTCAAGGATAAGCCTCCCTGTGGGCTGCTGTAAAAAAGGCCTGTTGCCTGTGAAAGGGCCAGATGCCATTGAGCTTAGGGCCCAGCTACATAATTTCACTTCAAGGGCATCAGGGGAGTGCTATTATCTAAGACTGAACTACAGCTTTGCCAAAGACCAAGCTAAGTCAAGACCAGGCTAAATTGGCTTGTTTGAGGGGGAAGTAGATTAGGTATATAGTTAATGGTGGCTAATAGAAAACATATCCAAGAGAAACAAGTCTTAGGGAATCTGCCATCTGTAGAGGGACCAGGTGAAGATGAGATAACCTGGGAGGGAGGGGATGTGTGGAAATAGTAGTGAGTGGAAATGGAAAGTTTTGGTTTAGTTTAGAAGGTAATACACATTCTCTTTAGAGAGGCTCAGCTTTATAGTAAATAGAGCAGAAAGCAGTGACTGTCATGAGTACCCCCCCTCTACTGTTATCTACTGGGTGTTTGAGGGGACCACTAGTGATGGCTTGCCATGCATGAGCTGATGTCCGTGTTCACATGAGGGTCATATGAGGGTCTCATAAGGGTCATGAATGGGTCACATGAGGGTTTCTCTTCACAGTAAACTGTGGATTAGATGCATAGTAACAGTGTTGTCATTATGTGCTCTTTGGGGCAGACTCTCTGATACTCACATGAATTCTGCTTTTCACCTCTGAAAAACCCAAGAGAGTTGCATTGTTGCATCCATTTTACATTAGAGAAAGTGGAGGCCCCAAGATGGTACCATCCTAATGCTGGACAGATCAAGAAGCAAAACCAGAGTGGGACTCAGGTCTGGTGGATCCCCAGTGGGAACTCAGAAGTTGGCCATGTATAGAGAGAGGGGCAGTATGGTTGGAGAGCCAGTAGGCTAGACAGTTGTTCCTAGGCACAATCAAAGTAGTATCCCTGTTCCATTGCAGCAAGGCTGTGGGACATCCTGCATGAGAGGCATGGGCACTTGGTCTTCTGCACAGATGGAACAAAGAAGATTTCTGAGGCTGAAGGACTTCTTGCACTGCTCCAGTATTCTTTCAACAGGGCCAGCTTGCTTAGTCAACACCAAGCTGGTGATTGCATCAACCATGGCTTGATCTGTATTTAGCACGCTCATTCCAGGTGTTATCACCCATAATTTGAGGAGGGAAGTAATTGTGTATTTACCTCACATTGCAGGAAGGTCTCAGACTGATGCACTGTTTCTCAGTTACTGCATAGGGCTCAAGGCTTTTGGAGTGCTTGTGGCAGAGTGTCTTGCTACCTGTGATTGCCCTCTAAACTACCTCTGGAGGAGATCTGGATGGCAGCCCCACCAGACTCTGTCCCCAGGACCATCTAGCCTGAGCCCCTCACTTGTTCCTGGTGCCTGATGCCATGTGAAAACTTTGCACTAGGACCCTGGCTGAGTACAGCATCATATTTGTAAACAGAAATACTGGATTGTCCCTTGGAGGTAGACAGTCACCATGGAGAATGCATGTTGGAGGCCTCTTCTGCTGTCATGTAACAATGAGGGGCAAATGGCTCCCCAGCCCAGCGAGGGTCCATTGGGACCACACTAAAGCACAAACTGTGAGGACATGGAAACTACTCTGAGCTGGCCTTGAATAAGATAGGTTGATTGGACACCAAGGGCACCTTATCATATTCGCCTAACATGTGACAGCAATAGCACAGGTGAACTATCTTCAAATACCTGTTTGAAGAGCTGTGCAGAAGTCAGCCTGCAGTGAGCTGTATACCTACATGCAGAGAACCAGGTCCAGGCCTGGAGACCTCATGGTGCTCTGTTGATGCTTCCTACCCACTGAAGGTACCTGCTTACCCTTCCTCACTGGACCCAGGCCCTGCACCTCCCTGTATACACTTTCCAGCAGTGTTTGGATAAACACAAAATAAACACACAACAGGCAAAATACGATTTAGTGGAGGGCCAGGGACATGAGTTTGAGTGTTTCCCACTGACTGTACTCACAGCTTTTGTTTAGATTCAGTCAAAGCAATGGTGAGTCAGAGCATGACATGGATCATAAGTTTTCATTAGATCAGATCATGAGTTGTTTGTTTAGGTTTATTTCATCAGGAAAATCTTTGGAGAAGCTGGGAGTTTCCCATTCAAGAAGCTCCACCAAAACCCATAGTTTTCTATGTCTCCAGGCTTAGCCTTTGAAAAGATTATCCCTTTTAAAAAATTTTGGTTTTGTTTGTTTGTTTTTGTTTTTTCAAGGTAGGGTCTCACTCTAACCCAGGCTGACTTAGAATTCACTATATAGTCTCAGGGTGGCCTGATCTCTGCCTCCCAAGTGCTGGTATGCACCACCACACCCCACCAAGATTATCCCTTTTCCACTCAGTCTGATCTCCACATCTTCCCTTTTCTTTCTTTCTTTTTTTTTTTAAAGCAGTCTGATGAACCAGACATTTGGTTGCTGGAGAGTAAGTAGGTTGATCTCTCCAACTGTACAAAGAACAAAGTACAGATAATTTATTAATCCAATGGCCACTAAGTGGAAGGCCAAGTGTTTGAAAACCAGTAAAATAGATTAAGCCAAGACAAATTGTTGTTGAAATCCTGGTGTCAAGATTCCTTTTGAATATTGTTTTGTAAAACAAGTAGTGTATGGCTAATGTCGTGGTTTGATTCAGTTGTCCCCCATAAACTTAGGTGTGCTAAATGCTAGGTCCCCAGCTGATGGCAATTTGGAAATTAAAGCCTTCTGGAGGCAGTGTATTGTTGGGAACAGGATAATGGGTGTTAAAACTAGCTTCCTCTTACCAGTATTTGGCACAGTCTCCTGTTGCTGTTGTCCATCTGATGTTGGCCAGGAGGTGATGTCCACCCTCTGCCCATGCCATCATTTTCCCTTGCCATCATGGAGCTTCCCCTCGAGTCTATAAGCCAAAATGAACCACTTTTTCCCATAAGGTCCTCTTGGTTGTGTATTTTCTACCAGCAATGCGAACCTGACTGAAACAATTAATTTGGTCATGTAATCAATTAATATTTATAATAATATAATTAAGTAAGGGCCCTTGAAGATGTTTATTAATTTTGTACCATGTGTAGTTAGATTTATTTTAAAGATATAGGGTCATACATATGGACCTATTTGTCCAATTATAACTTAAAGTGGCGTGGAGCCGAGTGGGTTGAATTTGGTCCTTGACATATGTTATAGATGATTTCATTAGTTGTACTCAGGTTAGCAATATTTCTTTGCCTATCTCATGTATATAGTAATGGCACTTATTACATTATATAGTTTGATATACAAAGTGTTTTATTAAAGTAGATTAGGTGACTTTTGCCACTGTCATGACAGAAGCAGCTAGGACTATAGTGACTATGAGTATACCAAAATCTATTTAAGTTTGTTGAAGTATTATACTACTTTATTAAATATAGTAAGAGCCTTGGATTCTTTTTAAGGCTCAGTGTAGTTTACTGGGATAATAATAGGCCTCACATCACATAATTATATTTTTTTAAGAAACAAGTAGGTAAAGCATAGCAGCAGCTGTAAGAGTATAGACTATAAAATACATTTTCTTTTTGTGTATTATTTTTAATTTTTTCTGCTTTATTTTTATTTATTTGAAACAGAAAGAGAGAGAGAGAATAGGCATGTCAGGGCTGCTAGCCACTGCAAACAAACTCCAGGCGCATGTGCCACCATGTGCATATGGCTCATGTGGGACCTGGAGAATTGAACCTGGGTCCCCAGGCTTCACAGGCAAGTGCCTTAACTGCTAAGCCATTTCTCTAGCTATTTATTTATTTATTTATTTATTTATTTATTTATTTATTTATTTATTATGAGAAAGAGGGAGGGAGAGATTGAATGGGCATTCCAGGGCCTCCACCAACTGCAAATGAACTCCAAATGCATGTGCCCCCTTGTGCATCTGGCTTACGTGGGTCCTGGAGAATTGAACTGGTATCCTTTGGCTTTGCAGGCAAATGTCTTAATAGCTAAGCCATCTCTTTTTGTATAATATTAAAGTGACAAGTAAGAAAGACATATGGATGTGGAGTATGAAGGTGAATTGGTCCAGTGTGATAGTAGTAGAAATGGCTTCCAACCTAAAGTACTCTATCCAGGGAAAGTATCCCTCATAATAGATGGCAAAAGAAAAACTTTCCATGATAAAAGTCAGCTATACAACTATATGAACACAAAGCCAAACCTACAGAAAGTACTTCAGGGAATTCTACACACAGAAGAAGCAAACAACCAACTTCAAGTGCCCATAAGAAGTAGAATACAATAACCAAATCGTGAGAAGGCACAAAAACTACAAAAACCAAGAAAACACCAAACCACATAAACCACCACAATATGGCAGGTATTAAATCAAACTTCACAATTATTACCCTAAATATTAATGGCCTTAATTCACCCATCAAGAGATATAAGCTAACAGTGTAGATCAGAAAATTAGACCCCTCAATCTGCTGTCTTCAAGAAACCCACCTCACTGCTAAAGACAGACACCTCCTCAGGGTGAGAGGGTGGAAAATAATATTCCAAGCAAACAGAAATAAGAAACAAACAGGTGTAGCAATACTTATATCAGATAAAATAGACTTCAAACCAAAAGTAATCAAAAAAGACAAAGAAGGCCACTTCTTGCTCATCAAGGGAACAATCCAACAAGAAGATATCACAATCATCAATCTTTATGCACCAAACACAGGTGCACCACAATTCATAAATCAAAATCTACTTGACAACAAAACAGAAATAACCACCAACACCATCATAGTTGGGCACTTCAATACTCCACTATTGGCAATAGACAGATCATCCAACCAGAAAATGCTACAGGGAAGTAAGAGAGCTCAACAACACCATAGATTAATTATATCTAATGGATATCTATAGAACATTCTACCCCCAAACCACAGAATACACATCCTTCTCAGCAGCCCATGGAACCTTCTCTAAAATAGATTGCATACTGAGTCATAAAGCCTGCCTCCATATATTTAGGAAGATTAACATAATTTCCTGCATGATATCAGATCACAATGCTGTATTGCTAGAAATTAACAACAAAAGTTGTGCCAGGAACCCAACCAGCTCCTGGAAACTGAACAACACACTCTTAAACAATAAATGGGTAGTGGAAGAAATAAAAAATGAAATTGCAAAATTTCTGGAAATGAATGTCAATGAGAACATATGTACCAAAACTTATGGGACACAATGAAGGCAGTCCTCAGGGGAAAATTCATTGTGCTAAATGCCTTCATAACAAAGACAGAGAGATCCCAAACCAACAACTTAACCATCCACCTAAAGGCAATGGAAAAACAAGAGGTATCCAACATAAAAAGCTCCAGATGGAAAGAAATAATTAAGATCAAAGCAGAAATTAATGAATTGGAAACTAAGAAGACAGTTAAGAGAATTGATCAAAGAGCTGGTTCTTTGAAAAAATAAACAAAAATTTGATGAACCCCTGGCCAAGTTGATCAAGCAAAAAAAAAAAAAAAAGAGACAACTCAAATTAACAAAATGAGAAATGAAAAAGGAGAGATCACAACAGGCATAAATGAAATTGGAAGAATCATCAGGACTTACTTCAAAAACCTCTACTCCAGCCAGGCGTGGTGGCACACGCCTTTAATCCCAGCACTCAGGAGGCAGAGGTAGGAGGATCACCAAGAGTTCAAGGCCACCCTGACCTGAGACTACATAGTGAATTCCAGGTCTTCCAGGTCAGCCTGAGCCAGAGTGAGACCCTACCTCGAAAAACAAAAACAAAACAACAACAAAAAAAAAAACCTCTACTCCACAAAACTGGATAATATGTAAGAAATGGATGAATTCCTGAACACATACCACTTATCAAAACTAAACTTGTCAAAACTAAACTCAGAGCAGATTAATCTCCTAAACAACCTATTACAACCATTGAGATTGAAAGGGTAATCAAAAACCTCTCTAAAAAGAAGGGTCCAGGACAAGATGGCTTCTCAGCTGAATTCTATCAAACCTTCATGGAAGAAATGAAACCAATTTTTCTCAAATTGTGCTAGTATCACCCTAATACCAAAACCAGGGAGAGATGCCACAAGAAAAGAAAACTACAGATACAAAGATCCTGAACAAGGGGCCTGGAGAGATGGCTTAGTGGTTAAGCGCTTGCCTGTGAAGCCTAAGGACCCTGGTTCAAGGCTTGATTCCCCAGGACCCACGTAAGCCAGATGCACAAGATGGCGCATGCATCTGGAGTTCATTTGCAGTGGCTGAAGGCCCTGGTGTGCCCATTCTTTCTCTTCTATCTGCCTCTTTCTCTCTCTGTCTGTATGTTGCTCTCAAATAAGTAAATAAATAAATAATAATAAATATTTTAAAAAGATCCTGAACAAAATCCTCACAAACCAAATTCAACAGCACATCAAAAGCATTATCCGATCAGTCTCCTCACAGAGCCCAGAAATCGAAGAAAAGTCTGCTGAGCTACTGAAAGAGATACAAGGGAACAATGTGAGCTACTACAGGCTTCCTGAACTCGCCCATCCCCCAACCATCAGAACACCAGCAAATTGGCAGAATTGAGCAACTAGCAGCAGCTCTGTACCACATCACCAACACCGGACCCAGCACAGCTGAGCCAAGCTCCACAGCTCAGGGAACGAGGTGGGCACTCAGCATTGGTCAGTTTGGAAGCCACACCAAAAGGTAACAAAGGCCTGCACTGGAAGTGCTAACCTCTCTTTCCAGGTCAGGGCAGATTATGGGTTACATATTTGTGGTTGGCCTTTCCATTTTCAAATAAGCTGAATATGAGGGGTTGAATATTGCTGCCTGTAATACTTTTAGAGTTAAAGGGCCTTTATCTTTTGCTTCTGTCATTATTGGGGGCAGGGTCTGATTCCTAGCTTACAGGATTAAGGGTGTGGACCAACACACACCCTTAGGGATTTTGACCTTTATAAGACTGTTTTAATTCCCACACTTGTATACTCTGTGCTCATGTTAATTGAATGTGTATTTTGCTCAGTTGAAGTTTAGAACTTGCTACTAAATTGTTCCACTAGTCCACTACAATACTCGCTTAACAAGCAAATTCAACAGCTAGGATTACTTCTGAGGTTGGACTTGGATATAAGTGCTACACTTGGCACCTTAAACTCATATCCTGAAAGTATATAAAGGTGGATCACCACACTTAAGAACACTGCAGATAAATAGAAAACCTAAGAATCAAATCAATCCAGGATGCAAAAGTCACTACATTATAATACAAGAATCAAGACAATACAATCCCACCAAAAATTACAAATCCATCAGAAATTTTCACCAATGAGATTGTTTTAGATGAAATTCCTGACAAAGATTTCAAAAAAAATGATGATATCTATACTCAAAGAAATGAAAGAAGAAATAAAAGAAGTGAAAGGAATCCAAGAAGAAAACAAACTCTTGAAAGAGAATACAGAAAAAACAGCTTAATGAAATGAAAAGGTCATTACAAGACATGAATAAGGAAATAGAAATACTGAAGAAAAACCAGGCTGAAATCCTAGCTCTGAAGAACACAGTCAGTGAATAAAAAAACTCTGTGGAAAGTCTCACCAGTAGAATGGATGAAGGAGAGGACAGAATATCTAAACTAGAAGACCAGATGGCAGACCTATCACAGTCCAACAAAGAGAAAGACAAGCTAATAGAAAAGTATGAATGGGAACTCCAAGACATCCGGGACACTATGAAAAGATCAAACATAAGAATTCAAGGTATAGCAGAAGGGGAAGAATTTCAATCCAGAGGCTTAGTAGGTGTTTTCCACAAAATCGTAGAAGAAAAATTTCCCCAAATTGGGAAAGAAATGCCAATGCAGATACAAGAAGCATTTAGAACACCAAACAGACAAAACCTAGAAAGATCCTCTTCTCACCATGTTATAATTAAACTACTAAACATGCAAACCAAAGAAAATATATTGAAAGCACTTAGAGAGAAAAAGCAAATGACCTTCAAAGAGAAACCCATCAGGATCACAGCAGATTGCTCAACACAAACTTTAAAAGCCAGAAGGGCCTGGAGTGATGTATTCCAAGTTCTGAAAGATAAAAACTGTCAACCAAGATTACTTTATCCTGCAAAGCTGTCTATCCAAATTGATGGAGAAATAAGGACATTCCACAACAAAGACAGGCTAAAGGAATTTAAGGCAACTAAACCAGCTCTACAGAAAATACTTGCAGAAATCATTCATGCTGAAGAGAAAGCAAAACACATACAGCAGGAAACAGGAAAAAATAAACCATACTCAAATAACAGTTAAAACAAGTCAGTAAAGCGAAACCGAGGAAGAACTACAAAACAAGAAAAATGGAGAGATAAAAAACATATCTTTTGGGCTGGAGAGAAGGCTTAGGGCTTAAGGCGCCTGCCTCCTAAGCCTAAGAACTCTGGTTCCAGTCTCCAGTGGTTCCAATTTCCAGGTCCCACATTTAGCCAGATGCAAAGTTACACAAGGGTGCAATGCCACACTTAACCACAAGGGGGCACACATATCTGGATTTTGTTCACAGCAGCTGAGACACTGCTGGCACACCCATCTCTATGTCTTCTCTCTCTCTCTCTCTCTCTCTCTCTCTTTCTCTCTCTCTCTCTCTGTTTCTGTCTGTGTCTCTCTCCAAAATAAAAAAAAATAAAATAAACATATCTTTCAATAATCACTCTTAATATCAATGGCCTCAATACCCCAACCAAAAGACACAGGCTTGCAGACTGGATTAAAAAGCAGGATCCTAACATCTGTTGCCTCCAGGAAACTCACCTCTCATTAAAAGATAGAAACCTTCTTAGGGTGAAAGGTTGGAAAAGGGTATTTCAAACAAATGGGCCTAGGAAACAAGCAGGGGGTTGGTATGCTAATTTCTGACAGGACAGACTTCAAACCAACATTAGTGAGGAAAGATAAAGAAGGTCACTTTATACTGATTAAAGGAACACTCCAACAGGATGACATCATAATCCTAAACATATATGCTCCCAACACAGGGGCTCCCAATTTCTTAAAACAAACACTATTACACTTAAGGACAGAGATAACTCCTAACACAATAGTAGTGGGTGACTTTAGCACCCCACTCTCATCACTTGACAGGTCTACCCCCCCCCAAAAAAATAGAAAGACATCTTCATTAAATGATATCATGGAACAAATGGAACTAACTGATATATACAGAACATTCCATCCAAATGCCACAGAATATGCATTATTTTCAGCAGCATATGGGACATTTTTCTAAAATAGACCATATAATAGGACACAAATCAAATCTTAACAAATACAGGAAAATTGAAATAATCCCTTGTATGCTATCTGACCACAATGGGATTAAACTGCAAATCAGCAACAAGAAAAACTACAGAGCATACAGAAATTCATGAAGACTAAACAGTACATTATTGAATGATGTATGGGTCATTCAAGAAATTAAAAAGGAAATCAAGAAATTCATAGAATCAAATGATGATGAGAATACAACATACCAAAACCTTTGGGACACAAAGAAGGCAGTCCTATGATGGAAATTTATAGCTCTAAGTGCTTATATTAAGAAATTACAGAGTTCACAACTAAACAATTTAATGCTTCACCTTAAGACCTTGGAAAGAGAAGAACAAGGGAAACCAAAAATCAGTAGATGCGAAGAAATTATAAAGGTTAGGGCAGAAATTAATGAAATGGAAACCAAAAAAAAAAAAAAATCAAAAAAAATCAATGAAACAAAGAGTTGGTTCTTTGAAAGGATAAACAAGATTGACAAACCCTTAGCAAATCTGACCAAAAGAAAGAGAGAAGAGACAAAAATTGATAAAATTAGAGATGAAAAAGGCAACATCACAACAGATACCAAAGAAATTCAGAAAATCATATGGACATACTTTAAGAATATATATGCCTCTAAGTTTGAAAACCTGAAAGAAATGGATTATTTCCTTGATTCATATGACTTACCAAAATTAAATCAAGATGAGATAAACCATTTAAATAGACCTATAACAATCACAGAGATCCAAGCAGTTATAAAAAGTCTCCCAACTAAAAAAAGCCCAGGCCCAGATGGATTCACTGCTGAATTTTACCAGACATTCATGGAAAATCTAATACCAATGCTTCTCAAACTTTTCCATAAAATAGAAAAGGAAGGAATTCTACCAAAATCCTCCTATGAAGCCAGCATCACCCTGATATCCAAACCAGACAAAGACAGATCAAAAAAAGAAAATTACAGACCAATCTCCCTCATGAACATAGATGCAAAAATTCTCAACAAAATGCTGGCAAACAGAATACAAGAATATATCAAAAAGATTATTCACCCTGACCAAGTAGGCTTTATCCCAGAGATGCAGGGATGGTCCAACATATGCAAATCCATAAATGTAATACACCATATAAATGGTCTGAAAGACAAAAATCACATGGTCATCTCAATAGATGCAGAAAAGGCATTTGACAAAATCCAACACCCCTTCATGGTGAAAGTATTACAGAAACTGGGAATAGAAGGAACATATCTCAACATAATAAAAGCTATCTATGACAAACCTACAGCCAACATAATACTAAATGGGGAAAAACTTGAAGCTTTTCCTCTAAATTCAGGAACAAGACAAGGGTGTCCACTTTCCCACTACTATTTAATATAGTACTGGAAGTCTTAGCCATAGCAATAAGGCAAGAGACACTCATAAAAGGGATACAAATTGGAAGGGAAGAGATCAAATTATCATTATTTGCAGACGATATGATTCTATGCTTAACAGATCCTAAAGTCTCTACCAGCACACTGTTAGAGCTGATAAACACTTTTAGCAATGTAGCAGGATACAAATAAATACACAGAAATCAGTAGCTTTTCTATACACTAAAAACAAACGTGCAGAGTATGAAATCAGGGAATCTCTCCCATTCACAATTGCCTCAAAAAAAAAAAAAAAAACCTTGGAATAAACTTAACCAAGGAAGTGAAGGATCTCTACAATGAGAACTTTAAAAAGCTCGAGCAACAAATTGCAGAAGACACAAGGAAATGGAAAGACATCCCATGTTCCTGGATTGGAAGAACCAATATTGTGAAAATGTCAATCTTACCAAAAGCAATCTACATGTTTAATGTGATCCCCATTAAAATCCCAATAGCATTCTTCACATAAATAGAAAAAACAATCCTAAAATTCATCTGGAAACACAAAAAATCTCGAATAGCCAAAACAGTATTACACAACAAAAATCAGGCTGGTGGTATTACCATACCTGATTTTAAGTTATATTACAAAGCCATAGTAACAAAAACAGCATGGTACTGGTACAAGGACAGACAGGTAGATCAATGGAACAAAATAGAAGACCCAAATATTAATCCAGGCAAATACAGCCACCTGATTTTTGACAAAAATGCCAAAAGTATTCATTGGAGAAAAGATAGCCTCTTTAACAAGTGGTGCTGGGAAAACTGGACATCTGTATGTAAAAGAATAAAAATAGATACTTGTGTCTCTCCATGCACAAGAGTCAAGTCCAAATGGATCAGGGACCTTAATATCAGACCTGAAACTCTGAAACTGCTAGAGGAAAAAGTAGGGGAAACCCTTCAACATATTGGCATAGGCAAGGACTTTCTGAATATAACTCCAATTGCTCAGGTAATAAAACCACTAATCAACCACTGGGACCTTAGGAAATTACAAAGCTTTTGTACAGCAAAGGACACTGTGATTAGAGCAAAAAGACAACCTACAGAATGGGAGAAAATCTTTGCCAGCTATACATCTGACAGAGGATTAATATCCAGAATATACAAAGAACTCAAAAAACAGAATAATAAGAATTCAAACAACCCAGTTAAAAAATGGGCTATGGAACTAAATAGAGAATTCTCAGAAGATGAAATACAGAGGGCATATAAACATCTAACAAAGTGTTCCACATCCTTAGCCATCAGGGAAATGCAAATTAAAACCACATTGAGATTCCATTTCACTTCTGTCAGAATGGCTACCATCAAGAAAACAAATGTGTTGGTGTGGATGCGGAAAAAGAGGAACACTTCTACACTGTTGGTGGGAATGTAATCTGGTCCAGCCATTGTGGAAATCAGTGTGGAGGTTCTTGAGACAGCTAAAAATAGATTTACCATATGATCCAGCTATAGCACTCCTAGGCATATATCCAAAGGACTCTTCTCACTACCTTAGAGATACCTGCACAACCTTGTTTATTGCTGCTCTATTCACAATAGCTAGGAAATGGAAGCAGCCTAGATGTCTCTCCACAGATGAATGGATAATAAAGATGTGGTACATTTACACAATGGAGTTCTATTCAGCGGTAAAGAAAAATGAAATTACAAAGTTTGCAGGGAAATGGATAGATCTGGAAAGGATTATACTAAGTGAGGAACCCAGGCTCAGAAAGCCAAACGTCATATGTTCTCTCTCATATGTGGATCCTAGCTACAAATTTATAGACTTGTGTGTGAATGGAACCAAAAATAGGTACCAGAAACCAGTAAGCTGGTAAAAGGCTATAAGGGAGGGAGGAAAGGGAAGGACTTAAGTGTATGGTATTGCACATATGTAAGTAGAAGAACAGATTACAGGGAGGGGAATGGCCTAAGTGAGGCCATGGGAAGAGAATGCATAAAAGAAGGGCAGGGGGAGGGTCAATCTAAATTCAAGATATTGTGAATAAGACTTATGTAAACCTACTTTTTTGAATAATGGCACATCCAGAAGCTGTAGACTGTTAAGACTGTTACTAGAAAAATTTCAGTGCCTGGGAAGGGATACCTTCCAGTGAGTTGTTGGCCAAGGAGGTCCTGGTAGCCTCCAAAACATTAAAGGCTATTGCCAAAGCCCTTGGTTTCCCTTGAGAAACAGATAGTAAGACCCTATTGTTGAACACATCTCTTGCCTGAGAGGCAAGGTCACTGAGAAAGCAAGCTGGTACTGAGCAGAAAACCTTCTCCCTATAGACCAGCCAACTGAAAGCTGGAAAAAGCTGCACTGCATGCAGCCATAAGGGAGACAGAGGTCATCAGCAGTGAAAACAGTGGACACTGAACATTCAAGTTTGGCCATACAGGCCAAATGACTGAACGGGTGCAATAGTGGCATGTCTGTTCTTGGGGTAGCCAACTGCTCCATAATTGGGCTGAAGGCCCTCTCTATGGGAGGGAATACATACCTGGTATTGAAAAACTTAAGCAAAAGTCTATGGCAGGAGAGGTCATGAGCCTTAGGGGTATAAAGCCTGCTCTTGTCTGACTAAATGTATATATTATTCCCATCAAGCTGCCCTGAAAGCACTACGCTTAATGTCCATATTCACATATTAACGCTACTCTCACTTCTGGTTAGAGAAGCTTCTCTTTTCAGATGGAGATGACCACTGGGATGACCCAAAAGTCAACATAGTGCTGAGAAGAAGGGATGGAGGGGTGCTCAGCACTGAAACACCTCTGTCATGCCCTCCAAGGCTCAGGGACCATTGCAGAAGAGGGGGTGGTTAGAATGGAAGCGCCAAAGGAAGGGTATGACTTCTTACAATGCAACTGCTCAGACAGAAATTGGCCTCGATATCCATGACCTTGCAGTGCCTAGCAATACCTTTGCAAGACCTTTAAGAATAGAAGAAAAAGATGATGACATCAAATTAAAAGAGAGACTAATGGAGAGAGGGAGGGGATATGATGGAGATTGGAGTTCTAAAGTGGAATGGGGGAGGGGAGGGAAATATCATGTGTTTTTTGTATGTAAGTATAGAAGTTGTCAATAAACAAAAAGGAATAACATATCTTCCTTTCCTGAATGTAAAA
Organism: Orientallactaga sibirica; assembly: GCA_036365145.1. Classification (NCBI taxonomy): domain Eukaryota; kingdom Metazoa; phylum Chordata; class Mammalia; order Rodentia; family Dipodidae; genus Orientallactaga; species Orientallactaga sibirica. Next base: position 46,312,229 of record JAEOAD010000011.1, on the reverse strand, counting down.
AAAAAAAAAAAAAAAAAAAAAAAAGCATTATCCACCTGGATCCAGTAGGCTTCATCCCAGGAACACAGGGATGGTTCAACATAAGGAAATCTGTCAATGTAATATACCACCTAAATAAACTTAAACACAAAAACCACATGATCATTTCCATACATGCAGAAAAGGCCTTTGACAAAATACAACATCATTTCATGATCAAAACATTGGAGAGATTAGGCATGGATGGTCTATACGTCAACATAATAAAGGCTATATATAAAGAGCCTAAACCCAAATAATACTTAATGGGGAGAGGCTGAAGGAATTCCCATTGAGATCAGGAACAAGACAGGGGTGTCCACTCTCACCTCTGCTCTTCAACATAGTACTAGAAGTAGTAGCTCAAGCAATAAGACAAGAGAAAGAAATAAAAGGGATACAGGGCTGGAGAGATGGCTTAGCAGTTAAGGTGCCTGCCTCCTAAGCCTAAGAAAGCTGGTTCCAATCTTCAGCATTTCCAATCTCCAGGTCCCATGTTTAGTCAGATGCAAAGTGATGCAAGGGCACAATGCCGCATTTGACCACAAAGGGGCACATGAATCTGGATTTCATTCACAGCAGCTGAGAGGCTGCTGGTACGTCCATCTCTGTCTGTCTTCCTCTCCCTCTCTCTCTGTCACTCTCTCAAAAAAAAGGAAAGGAAGAAGTTAAGTTGGCCCTATTTGCAGATGACATGATTCTATACATAAATGATCCAGGAACCTCCATCTCAAAACTCTTAAGTGATTAACTACTTCAGTAAAGTAGCAGGATACAAAGTCAATGTACAAAAATCAGTAGACAAAGATACAGAGAAAGAAATAAGCAACATTGTCCCATTTTCAATAGCATCAAAACAAACAAACAAACAAACAAAAAAACAAAAAAACCTTGGAATAACATTAACCAAGGAAGTGAAAGACCTTTACAGTGAAAACATAAAAACTCTCAAGAATGAAATTGTGGAGGACTTGAGAAAATGGAAAGACCTCCCATGCTCCTGGATAGGCAGAATTAACATGTGAAAATGGCGATCTTACCAAAAGCATTATGCAGATTTAATGCAATACCAATAAAAATCCCAACATCTTTCTTCACAGAGATAGAAAAAATGATCCCAAAATTCATATGGAATGGCAGAAGGCCTTGGATATCCAAGCATATCCTCAGCAAAAGAAATACCTCTGGAGCTGGGCATGGTGGTGCATGCCTTTAATCACAGCACTCAGGAGGCAGAGGTAGGAGAAACGCTGTGAGTTTGAGGCCACCCTGAGACTACATAGTGAATTCCAGGTTAGCCTGGACTAGAAAGTGAGACTCTACCTCGAAAGAAAGAAAGAAAGAAAGAAAGAAAGAAAGAAAGAAAGAAAGAAAGAAAGAAAGAAAGAAAGAAAGAAAGACTTCTGGAATCATCATCATAACTGATCTTAAGCTATACTTGGAAGCCATAGTAATAAAAACAACATGATAATGGCATAAAAACAGGATGATAGACCAGAGGAACAGAACTGAGGATCCAGACTTTGGGTCAAGTAACTACAGCTACTTGATATTTGACAAAGGCCCCAACAATGTAGACTGGAAAAAAGACAGCATCTTTAAAAAATGCTGCTGGACAAACTGGATAACCATATGCAGGAAAATGAAACTCGATCCACACATTTTGCCATGCACAAAAATCAAGTCCAAATGGATCAAAGACCTCAATATAAGACCAGGAACACTGCTACTACTGGAAGAAAAAGTAGGAGGAACTTTCCAGGATATAGGAGTGGGAAAAAACTTCCTGAACAAAACCCCAGTAGATCAGGAAATTAAACAATAACCCAATCATTGGGATCTCATGAAGCTGAAAAGATTTTTTACCAACAAACATTCAACAAACAGAGCCAATAGATTACCCACAGGATGGGAGAAAATTTTTGCCAGATACACATTGGACAGAGGCCTAATTTCTAAAATCTACAAAGAACTCAAAAATCTAAACAATAAAAAAATCAAACAACCCACTCACAAAATGGGGCACAGAACTGCACAAGGAGTTCTCAGAGGAAGAAATATAAATGGCAAACACACACTTAAGAAAATGTTCAATATCCTTCATCATCAGGGAAATGCAAATTAAAACATCTGTGAGATTCCACCTTACCCCAGTAATGATAGCAAACATTTAAAAAATCTAATGACAACAAATGCTGGTGAGGGTGTGGAGAAATAGGAACCCTCATTCACTGTTGGTGGGAATGTAAGCTGGTACAACCACTGTGGAAAGTGATATGGAGACTCCTAAAAAGGATGACTATAGAGGTACCAACAGACCCAGTTATCCCCTTACTGGGCATTTACCCTAAAAGCTCCAAGCCTCAGTTCACAGATATTTGCTCAACTATGTTTATAGCTGCTCAATTCATAATAGCTAAGAACTGGAATCAACCCAGATGTCCATCATTAGATGAATGGATAACTAAGATGTGGTATATCTACACAATGAAATTCTACACAGCAGTAAGGAAAAATGACACAAAGCAATTTGAAGAAAAATAGTCAAACTTGGAACAGATCATTCTCAGCGAACTCATCCAATCACAGAAAGATAAGCATTGCACGGTCTCCCTCATCTGTGGCTCCTAATTTGTATTTTCCCGAGATGCTGACACACCTAATAAACATTTTGAGGACTGGACAATAAGGATGGTGGGGTGGGAGTGCAGGGAAAAGGTGGGTGGGTGGGGGGACAAAAATCTGGACCCAAATGGAAATGGTACCATAAAATCCTATATTCTGAAAGACATACTAAAAGGCAGAACCTGCATTAGGTGCTTGGAGAGAACCTGAATTACAGGGGCCTGGAGAGGGTATGATGAAGACTAACTTTAATCTTCTCCTGTTTCTCTCTCTCTATCACTCCCTCTTCTCTCTATTCTCTCTTTCTCTTTCATATTACCTATACTTTTTCTTCCTTCTTTTCCCTTGGCACTGACCTGTAACTCCCAATACCAACAGGTGATTAACATCCACAATGAGCTGTTGATCAGTGAGACCTACAAGGTTTCCCAAAAGAAGACATATTTCTATCAGAGTACTTGATAACCCACCAAAGGTTATTAGTAATACCCTACTGCTGAAGACACCACATGCTATTTGGACGGAACATGGAGATACCTAGATGGAATCTGGAAGAGAGTCAGTCCCCAGACAGTTAGCTTGTCTAGTGCCAGAAAGTGCTACATAAGTGACTGGGGGAAAATGACCAACATCTGTCTAAGTAACTCATGGTCTAAGCTACTCAGCAGCAAACAACCTGACGTGATGCTCACACAAGTGCAGTAGTGGCACACAGCCATGGTGGATTACCGATCCTCTAGATTTGGCTAACGGATCTGCTTAGTGGAATGGAACTCATACCTGGAAACGGGAAACAAGTCAGAACCATATCCAAAAATGAGCCTGCTCTCCAATATCAAGCTCCCACTAATAGTGGGATACAAGAAGGTCTACACCTATTAAATTCTCTCTAAAGTAATAATGGTTACCCATGTATCTTGCACTGACCTCACTCTATGTTGGAGAATCTGCTTCTCTCTTTCAAATGGGCACATATCCTGAGGAGAGAATCAGCCCATCACACCTCACCAGGGCACCAGCTGAAGCCATCGAGTCATAGGGGAAATGAGCAAGAGTACTGCTTTATTGGTGAACCTGGAACCAGCACAAGAGAGAAGGAGATAGACACAAAGAACACTCAACCCCTACCAAATCAGATATCCAGAGACACAGAGACTTACAAAAACTCATCACTGAAATAGACCTAAAATGAACCCAACATGGCTCAGGGAAACTCGCGGAAGAGGGAGCGGCAAGACTGTGAGAGCCATGAGTTGGGTCATTATACACAGAGTCATTGCCTCTCCTGCATAACTGATGGCTACCCCCATAAGGCAAGATCCATATTACCCATGGGGGGAGGACAGGGAGAAGGCTAACAATGGTACCATCATGGCTGTATATATACTATATACATAACCAATAAAAAAAAGAAAGTAAGCAAATATATATTCTTTTTTAAAAAATACTTTTTATTTTATTTTTATTTATTTATGAGGGAGAAAGAGAGAGAGGAGAGGGGAGAGAATGGGTGTGCCAGGGCCTTTAGCTCCTGCACATGAACTCCAGATTCATGTGCCACAATGTATGTAGATCTGGATTACATGGGTTCTGGGGAATTGAACCTAGTTCCTTAGGTATCTCAGGCAAGCACCTTCGTCACTAATCCATCTAAGCCATCTATCCAGCCCAAGGATATCTTTTTTTTTTTTTTTTTTTTTTTGAGGTAAGGTCTTGCTCTAGTCCAGGCTGACCTGGAATTCACTCGGTAGTCTCAGGATGGCCTCAAATTCACTGCAATCCTCCTACCTGTGCCTCCCAAGTTTAAAGGCATGCACCACCACACCCAAATGACATTGAATAATTTAAAAAAGGCAGAGCCAAATCACCAAATAGAGATTTGTGGTGGTCTTTTGCCTAAAAAGAGTTGGGAGCTGTATAGCCCTTTTCTCCCCATATAATAGAATCATTGTTACATACTGTCATGGATAGAAGTATAGACAGACAAGGAATGGTTATGTTTATTATGAATCCAATCTTTAGAGTCCCAATCAATAGAATAATTTTGCCATCTGGTACATGTCCTGAAGAGTCCTGTTACGTTTCCCATGGGATTTTTTGATATTCAGGATGAGGGTCTGTATGAACAGAGCAATGGGCTATGGGAGGCTGAAACAACTTGTTTCTTTGACATTTGTATAATAACCCACAACCAAAAATTCAGCTTGGCTGGTTTTTAAGTGAAACCAAGCCTGTAGCTTGGGTGAAAGGCAGAAATTATTAGAACCCATGGACATTGACAAATGAGTGGACCAATAATTGATTTCTGAGGGTGAAATGTGGGTGAGATTAAATTGGCTATTAATTTCAGGAGGCTGTAGACAAGAAGTGATGTTACTGAAAATAGGGAAGGGCAGATCCATCCATGTAATGGGTTCCCATAAAGGGAGGTCAGCGATGAAAGCCCAATAGGCATTCCCTTTCACCCCAGGTTAATACATTACCACACAGGAATTGACTGTCATCATGTCCACAAGCATAGGATTTGAGGTTGTCCTGACATAGTCAGAACCACCTCAGTTTGAAGGGAAAGTTTCTTCAGGCTCCATCAGGACACAATAGGACCTTCCTGGTCTGCAGCAGGAGCAGAGGGCTGGCCAGAATTGACTTGAGTTGCTCCAAGTTTGAGCAGCCATGAGACCATCTCTTTGAATGTTTAAAAAATTAAAAGTAAGCCGGGCATGGTGGTGCATGCCTTTAAATCCCAGCACTCAGGATGCAGAGGGAGGAGGATCACCATGAATTCAGGGCCACCCTGAGACTACATAGTGAATTCCAGGTCAGCCTGGACTAGAGTGAGGCCCTATGTCAAAAAACCAAAATAAATAAAATGACGATAGTAGCATACAGTTTAGTTATGGGTGACTCTGGCCTTAACTCTTAGTACCTCCCTTCTTTTCTTTTAAATAATGTGTTTTTTCTCATATGCCACATGTCCCTTTTGATCTAAAACATATCTTTTTAAATTGAAAATATATCTTATATTTGTAATTTTATTTTTTTAATTTTCATTTGTTTATTTTTTAGAGACAGAGAGAGGGAGTAAGAGATGATAGAGAGAAAGAGTGAGAATGGGCATCACAGGGCTTCTAGCCACTGCAAACGAACTCCAGATGCATGTGCCACCATGTGTATCTGGCTTATGGGACCTGAAGAATTGAACCAGGTCTTTAGGCTTTGCAGGCAGGTGCCTTAACCGCTAAGCCATCTCTCCAGCCCCAATTTTCTTTATATTTAATGATCTCTTTATTCTTATTTTTACTATCATTATTTTTGTTATAATTTAGAAATTAAAATGAAAACCCAGGAAGCTGTATTTTACAGAAAGTATAACAATTATAAACATAGACAAAATACATTAACAGTTCTGTGGTTTGTTAATAAATCCAAATTAATTAATTTGTTAAACATTTAAGTTATAATAATATATATTTAGAAGATATCTTTAAAATTATTATAGTAAGCATGAACAAGCATAAAACCAAAAGCTTAGAGATGAATTGTTTTAAATATATTATAAAACTTATTTTAGCAATTTAGTATTATTTTAATGTTTATTCATTTACTTTTGAACATTAATGGACATAAATTTAGTTACACATAAAGACAAACTACATGAAACAAACACAGAACAGCATAATAAGTGGCTGATGACAAAGAACCTAATTAATATTTAATTTATATGAGTACTCACTTATGAGTCAATGTCACTATATCTGTAGTATAGAAAATACTCATCCCTAGCCACAAAGACCATGGTAAAGGGCAAATAAATTCCATAGTTTTAAAATTTGTCATTGTCAGTTTTTTTATTTTGAGAGAGAGAAAGAGAGGAAGAGGCAGAGAGAGAGAGAGAGAGAGAGAGAGAGAATGGGCACACCAGCAGCCTCTCAGCTGCTGTGAATGAACTCAAGACACATATACCCCCTTGTGGGTAAGCACAGCATTGCACTCTTGCATCACTTTTTGCATCTGGCTAAATGTGGGACCTGGAGAATTGATCAGGTGTTCTTGGGCTTGGCAGGCAGGCACCTTAACTGCCAAGCCATCTCTCCAGCCCCATTTGTCAATTTTAAAATTAAATAATTATCTTAGTTATTATTATTTGTTTTTGTTTTTCTTTTTCTTTGAGGTAGGGTTTCATTCTAGCCCAGCCTGACCTGGAATTCACTATGCAGTCTCAGAGTGGCCTTGAACAGCCCAGGCTGACCTGTAATTCACTATGTAGTCTCAGGGTGGCCTTGAACTCACAGTGATCCTCCTACCTCTGCCTCCTAAATGCCCCAAATGCGTGTACCACCACACCCAGTAGTTATTTTCTTATAGCACTGAGTAATCTTAAAGATAGGACATCAAGCTATGAGAAGTTAGAAATGACATATTTTTGTTTGTCTTTGGGAAAACTTTGACATTTAGGGAGGATAAATGGGAGAGAACAATTGGAACTCAGGTGAGGGTCTTGTGATCCTCACTTTCTCCATCCATTATGGAGTTGTCAATCGTTCTATTACCATTATTATAGACCTTGTATCACTGTATTGTTGTGTGTGTGTGTGTGTTACCCCCTCCTCCCAACCCAGGTAGGGACTCACTCTAGCCCAGACTGACCTGGAATTCACTATGTAGTTTCAGGGTGACCTCCTACTTCTGCCTCCCAAATGCTGGGATTAGAGGCATACACCACCAATGCCTGATCACCTATTGTTTTGTTTCCAATTCTACCTAGCCATGGTATTTTATACCACATGATGGCTTTATGTAACGTGTAGAGAAAAAATAAAATGTCATATAATACCCCTCAGGTGAGGACATTTGACTGTAAGGAAAAGAATAAAATATTGAAGGAGGAACCATCATGTTCTGAGGGCCAGTCTAAGCAATAAGGACTTTTGTGAAATTAGAATTGAGACAGTAACTTATAAAATAAAATCTTGATTAAGATTAATTGCCCTTGTTGTTTAAATATGAAACATTTATAGCACTCAAAGCTATAAATTTTCCTCTTAGGACTGCCTTCATTGTGTCCCAAAAGTTTTGGCATATTGTGTTATCATTATCATTTGATTCTATGAGTATTTTGATTTCCTGTTTGATTTCTTCAATGACCCATTCATCATTCAGTAGTGTGCTGTTTAGTCTCCATAGTTTTGTGTATGCTCTGTGGTTTTTCTTGTTGCTATTTTGTAGTTTAATTCCATTGTGATCGGATAAAGTACAAGGAATTATTTCAATTTTCCTGTATTTGTTAAGATTTCCTTTGTGTCCTAATAGATGGTCGATTTTAGAGAATGTTCCATGTCCTGCTGAGAAAAATGTGTATTCTGCATCATTTGGATTGAATTTTCTGTAGATATCTGTTAGGTCCATTTGTTCCATGACATCATTTAATCCAGATGTCTCTCTGTTTTATTTATTTATTTATTTTTTTGCTGGGGTGACCTGTTGATTGGTTAGAGTGGGGTATTGAAGTCACCTACTACAATCTGTGACCTTAAATAGTGTTTGTTTGATGATATTGGGAGCTCCCATGTTAGGTGCATATATGTTCAGAATTGTAATGTCTTCCTGTTGAATTGTTCTTTTAATCAGTGTAAAGTGACCTTCTTTATATGCCTCACTAATGTTGGTATGAAGTCTATCCTGCCTGATATTAGGATAGCTATACCTGCTTTTTCCCAGGCCCATTTCTGATGAATTTATAATTTTTGGTGGAATTATATTGTCTTGATTTTTTGTGTTTCTTGCATTATAATGTAAACATTTTTTCATCTTGGGTTAATTTGATGCTTGGGTTTTGTGAATATCTGCAGTATTCTTAGATATGTAAATCTGATGATATTTATCTTCAGGGTAGGAGCTTAAGGTATCAGGTGTGGCTCTTAAATGACTCTGAGAGTAACAGCAAAAATGACCCTAGGTGTTGTGTTTGCCTGCTATGTGAGTATTCTAGTAAGTTGGGGGGAGCAAAATACCAACAAATTCTAAAATTCAACTGAACCTTCAATCAGAACCAGCAAAAGGTATTAAAACAAACAGATCATCTAACAAAGTCAAAGTCCCTGAGGCTGTGTGTTGCCCCACACCCTTATTCCTGTCAACTGGGAGGCTGAGATTTCTGGTTTGTAAAGGGTTCCAAGTCAACTTGTGGCAGAGTAAGACCCTCCCCCCATGAATGACAGAGGAAGAGATAAAGGCACTATAAATAAGGAAGCAAAAAATGACAACCCCAAAATATAGCTTATTTAAGAATGGCAAGTCCAACCATCATCAGATTTAACACATAATTGGTCCTGACATAGAAGGTGCAATTAGCACTTCCCATACAAGTCTATATTCCAGACTTTTTTGATGGGTGCTGACCTGGTGTAGGCCCTATTACCTTTTGGGAAAGCTTTGGTCTCAGCTATGCTGTGTGCCCACTTTGGTCCCTCTTTCCTGGGCTGTGGGCTCAGGTAGACTGGCTGGGTCCATAGGTCATTTCTCTGATCACTAGTGCTGGGTGCTGTGTAGCTGAGTTCCTTTCACCAGGTTTCTGATGGTTGCTGGTGGATGGAGGAGGAGAGGTTGCGTTAGGTGCCTGAAATGGTACCAGAGTTGCATGGCTGGTCACTGCAATCCTCATCCTCATGAGCCACTCAGCTGGTCCCTGCTGTCTTCTCCTTCAGGTCTCTTGAGTTTGGAAGGAGACTGGGGTTAGTGGAAAATCCCTCCACCTGGTTTCTCCTGCAGCTCTGGTAGAACCTGGAAGCTGTGGCCACACAGACCAGTGATGCTGCTGGGGCCACTTCTGCCTGTTTCTGTGGTCTCTAGAAGCTCTGGATCTCTCCTACTTCTCTGCTGTGGTTGATCATTTCTTATACACATTCACTTTTTGGTAGAACAGTGTATTTTGTGATTTTTCTGCTTTGACATGGTTCCTACTCCACTATCTTACCCGGAAGTACTGTAACCTACATATTTTAAATTAAACCAATTATCAATGAAAAAACTTACCAACACACTTTTCTTTCCAGGTTGACCTGGAATTCACTATGTGGTCTCAGGGTGACTTCAAACTCACAGCAATTCTTCTACCTCTGCCTCCCAAGAGCTGGGATTAAAGACATGCGCCACCATGCCCAACCACACAATTTAAAAAAAAAAAATCTGTATTCATGGAAGTAAAATATTTCTCTTAAATTAAGGCAATAAAAGGGCAATGAAAACCCCTTTGAAATTATTTTAAGAATAATTTACTTTTTTTTTTTTTTTTTTTTTTCTGAGGTACAGTCTCACTATAGCTCAAGCTGACCTGGAATTCACTATGTAGTTTCAAGGTGGCCTCAAACTCTCAGTGATCCTTATATCTCTGCCTCCCAAGTGCTGGGATTAAAGGCATGCACCATCATACCTGGCTTAATTTACTTTTTTTTTTTTTTTGGTTTTTCCAAGGTAAGGTTTCACTCTAGCTCAGGCTGACCTGGAATTCATTATGTAGTCTCAGGGTGGTCTCAAACTTTTGGCAATCCTCCTACCTATGCCTCCCAAGTGCTGGGATTAAAGGCGTGCACTACCACACCCAGCTTAATTTACATTTAAATAGCATATAAACTTGTTGAAGATTGAGGTAGGATATAACTGTATTCCAAGTTGACCAGGAACTCATTTTGGCCTGCCTCAAATTCATAGAAAACATTTTACTTTTGGCTTTTTTTGTTTGTTTGTTTTTTGTTTTGGTTTTTTTGGTTTTCTTTTCTTTATAAATATATATTTTTTATTTATATTATTCTGATTTTACATTCATAGTATTGGTTCCATTGTCCTCCTCCCTGTCCTCCCACTTTCAAAGGGACCCTCATCAATGGTTTTCTGAGGTAAAGTCTCACTCTGGCTCAGACTGACCTGAAATTTACTATGTAGTCTCAGGGTGGCCTTAAACTCATGGCAATCCTCCTACCTCTACCTCCCGAGTGCTGGGATTAAAGGCATGTGTCACCACGCCAGGCTTTTTTTTTTTTTGGTTTGTTGAGGTAGGGTTTTGTTCTGGTCCAGGCTGACCTGGAATTCACTATGTAATCTCAGGCTGTCCTGGAACTCATGGCAATCCTCCTACCTCTGCCTCACAAGTGCTGGGATTAAAGGAATGCACCACTACACCTGGCTTTTGTCTTTCAAATGAAGGGATTAAAGCCTTCTGCCATCAGACCTGTAAATCTGGCTATTTTTGGTCTTTATTTTTAAATCTATAGCTTAAAAATATATCACTTACTAGGAGTAAAACAGAAAATTTAGACCTTAAAACTGTTTTGAAGAACACAGATAAATGGCAATAATTCTTATATCTTAAGAGTCTTTTGTAATTTTATTTTTAAAGGGAGAGAGAGAGAAAGATATACACACAGAGAGAGAATTGGTGTGCTAGGGCCTTAGCTATTGATATTGAACTCCAGACGCTTGTGCCACCTAATGGGTATGTGTGACCTTGCACTTGCCTCACCTTTGTGCTTACGTGGGATCTGGAGAGTTGAACATGGGTCCTCAGGCTTCTCAGGCAAGTGCCTTAAATGCTAAACCATCTCTCCAGCCCAATTTTTATATCTTAGTGTTATATTGTAAGTTAAAACTGATGTAAAAATTATAAGACATTATGAGTGTAAGACTTAACAACATATTTTTTTACATATTGTTGCAGTCAGGTTTGCATTACTGGCAGAAATTACCTGAGCAAGAAGAAAGGTTTATTTTTGCTTATAGATTTGAGGGGAAGCTCAAATGGCAGGGGAAAACAATGGCATGAACAGAGAGTGGACATCACCTCCTGGCCAACATCAGTTGGACAATATTAACAGAAGAGACTGCCAAACACTGGCAAGGAGAAACTGGCTATGATACCTATAAGCCTGACCCCCAAAATACACTTCCTCCAGGAGGCATTAATTCCCAAATCTCCATCAGCTGGGAATCTAGTATTCAGAATACCGAAGTTTATGGGGGACACCTGAATCAAACTACCACATTCCACCCCTCACCCCCATAAACTGATAACTATACATGATATAAAATAAAATGCATTCAGTCCAACTTTAAAAGTCCCCATTTTCATTCAATCCCAATGATGTTCAAACATCTTCATGGTCCAAGGTCTTTTAACTAAGCCATAATACCAAAAAAAAAAAAAAAGCATAATGGCACAGAATAAACATACACACTGCAAAGATGGCACTGGGCATATCAAAGAAATATTCAACCAATACAAGATTTAAAACAACCAGGGCAAACATCAAACTCTGTAGTTCCAAGTCCAACAACTCTAGCCAGTGACAAATTTCCAAGTCCGATAATTCTAAACAGCAACAAATTTCTGGGGTTCCAATTCTGCCCCTCCAGGTAGGCTACTCACAGTCCTGGAAAACTTCATCTGGGGTTGACAGCTCTCCTTACCAGTTGTCTCATGGTCCAGGCAGCTCTTCTTAGCAACCGTCTTGTGGTCCCATGCAGCAAACGTGCTTCACACCGCCCATGGCCATTTCTAAAACACAAGACCATGTTGCAAATTCAATGACCCTCTCTTTCCTGCATTTGTTATACTCCATAATACCAGGTAGGGTGACAATTTTTTAATCCAGGTGGGAATAAAGCAGACTTTGAAAAACAGGATACTCCTTCAGCATTCAGGCCCCTTTAAAAGACTGCATTCTTTCTGTTGTCCCAATGCAGGTCAGCTTGGCCCAATCTCAGTGGTTGTGATCTCTCACATAATTGCAGCTGAAGGGGCAGCAGCCTCAGCCCAAATATTTCATTTCTGTGCCATATCCCTCTGCTCACACCAGTCTATTTCTGCACAAAGCAACCCTGCACAAGTTATCAGGACATGAGCATAGAAGCAAGCCTCTCACACATACTTCTAGCCCAGTCCAGGCAAAGCTCTTTCTCACCTTCACAAGACAAACCTCACAGTCCATAGTTCTTAGTACATTCAGATCTTTCAGTCCTTAGTTCTTACTACATTCAGATCTTTCAACTCTGACCAGAACAGTCCATCAAGCTGTACTTACAGTACTGCAAGGTGTCTCTTAGGCCAAGGTTTCAAATCCTTCCACATTCCTCTTGAAAATCAGTTCCAAAAGATGAAAGCCACACAGTCAGGTTTCAAACACCAATGATACCACTCTCAGTACCAACTTTACTGTTGCAGTCACGTTTGCACTGCTGGCAGAAATCACCCAATCACCCGACCAAGAGCAGCTTGTAGCAAAAAAAAAAAAAAAAAAAAAAAAAAAAAAAAAAAAAAAAAAAAAAAAAAAAAAAGGTTTATTTTGGCTTACAGACTCTAGGGGAAGCTCCTTGATGGCAGGGGAAAATGATGGCATGGGCATTATCAGATAGACAACAGCAACAGTAGAGTGTGCCAAACACTGGCAAGGGGAAAATGTCTATAATACCCATAAGCCTGCCACCAACAATACACTGCCTCCAGGAGGTGTTAATTCCCAAATCTCCATCAGCTGGGAACCTAGCATTCAGGACACCTAAATTTATGGGGGATACCTATATCAAACCACCACACATATAACAGCTTTACCCAGATTCTTGAATGTCATTGTTTTCTGGAGTGGCATCTTTTGTAATCTCCACTGTGAAAAGGAAATTTAACATAAAAATCCCCAACAAGCACATAAAGTAAAATTTTACATTTGGTACTTATACTTCATCCTGAAAAAGAAATCCATTGTACTCAATGTAATTAAAGGACCTTTAGTGTATATTTAGAGATATTTTTATATTTTATTTTGTTAACTATGATCGTAGAAAAATGGAATAGAGGAGCAGGGCATGGTGACACATGCCCTTATTCCCAGCACTTGGGAGGCAGAGGTAGTAGAATTGCTGTGAGTTTGAGGACACCCTGAGACATAGTGAGACATAGTGAACTCCAGGTCAGCCTGGGCTGCACAGCAAGACCCTACCTTGAAAAACAAACAAACAAACAAACAAACAAACAAACAAACAAAAGACACATAATTGTTGTAAAACCTGTTTCAGAAAGAAATAATAATCAAAATTTATGCATCCAATGTTCATGTCTATAGCCTAATAAACTTTTTTTTTTGGATTTTCGAGATAGGGTCTCACTCTAGTCCACGATGACCTGGAATTTACTATGTAATCTCAGGGTTGCCTTGAACTCAGAACTCATGGTGATCCTCCTACCTCTGCCTCCCAAGTGCTAGGATTAAAGGCATGTACCACCACGCCTGGCCTAATGAAACTTTTGTCTTATGATTCCAATGAATATTACATCACCCAAACAAGTAGCATGTATGGTTTTATGAATCATTTCGTAAATCCAAAAATAACATTTGTATAGGTTTGAAGAAGTTAAGATTACTAAAGTTTATTAATACATACGTATAAGGCCTTTTAATATAGCGCCAAAACATTCACACTCACACTTTAAGTTGGTATACCAAAAATATTTTTTAATTTTTTAAGCATTGTTTTAATTTTTATTTATTAGAGAGAAAGAAAGGTAGGTAAAGAGAGAATGAATGCACCAGGGCCTCTAGCCTCTAGCCACTGCAAATGGAACTCCAGATGCATGTGCCACCTTGTGCATCTGGCTTTCATGGGTACTGGGGAATCAAACCTGGGTCCTTAGGCTTCACAGGCAAGCACCATAATCACTAAGCCATCTTTCCAGGCCCCCAACATATTTTAAAAGCAAAATTAAGAATAATAAAAAATTTAAGTGGCTACAAGTTTTATATATTTTATTTATTTTTCTTTTTATTTATTTGAGAGAAAAGTGAATGGTCATATCAAGGCCTCCAGCCACTGCAAATGAACTCCATACATGTGTACCACCTTGTGCATATGTGGGTCCTGGGGATCGAACCTGGGTCCTTTGACTTTGCAGGCAAGTGTCTTAACCACTAAGCCATCTCTCCCACCCAAGTTTTTTTTTTTCTTTTCCAAGGTAGGGTCTCATGCTAGTTCAGCTGACCTGGAATTCACTATGTAGTCTCAGGGTGGCCCCATGGCAATCCTACCTCTGCCTCCAAGTGCTGGGATTAAAGGCATGCGCCACCTCGCTCAGCCCAAGTTGTGTTTTAAAAACTGTATTTATAGCTGGGCGTGGTGGCTCACGCCTTTAATCCCAGCACTTGGGAGGCAGAGGTAGGAGGATTGCCAAGAGATCGAGGTCATCCTGAGACTACATAGTTAATTCCAGGTCAGCCTGGACCAGAGTGAGACCCTACCTCGCAAAACCAAAAAAAAAAAAAAAAAAAAACTTTTATTTATTTATTGTACTTATTTCAGAGAGAGAGAGAGAGAGAATGGGCGCACTGGGGCCTTCAGCTGCTGTAATTGAATTCCAGATGCATGCACCACCTTGTGAATCTGGAGAATCGAATCTGGGTCCTTTGGCAAACACCTTAGCCACTAAGCCATCTCATATATTTTAAATTTTATGTTGTTTATGCTCTATTTTTTTCACAAGACAACATACAAAAACAAATATGAAAACATCATGGACACACATGAAAAGTACATAAATCCTAGGTGCACCTTAAGAAAATTACATTGCAACTTTATGTCTTTTGAGATGTGAAACTCAATAGCATAAAAGATCATTGATGAAGTTACTTATGTAGATCTATAGCAAATAATTATCCACATGTTTTTGAGAGCTAAACAGTAGAGAGGGAGAAGTCTTTACAGATAGAAATATCTTTTTAAACATTTTAGGTCAAAACTTTATATTCTTTGTTTGTTTGTTTGTTTGTTTGGGTTTTTTGTTTTGTTTTGTTTTTTGTTTTTCAAGGTAGGGTATCACTCTAGCTCAGGCTGACCTGGAATTCACTATGTAGTCTTAAGGTGGCCTTGAATTCATAGTGATCCTCCTACCTCTGCCTCCCAAGTGCTGGGATTAAAGGTATGCACCACCCAGCTCAAAACTTTATATTCTTTTATTCAGACTATATATTCTGCTCTTGACAGGTAAGGAAACTCTTTCAACACCCAGTAAGAATCCAGATTTAAAGACTTAGCAGAGAAAATTACAAGAAAGGAAATTTTTTTAATATTTTGAATTCAGAATGCTCTGCTTTAAGAGCAGTGCTCCCACTGTGTTTCCAGTTATTCTCTCAAGGGTAGGAGAGTGGTGAGAATGTCTTGGGAATCAGCCTGTATGATATACCACAGAACAGCAATGCATACACTGTAGAAAGAGGTAAGCAAAATTATCCAACACATGTTTGAAAGAAAGAGAGAGAGATTGCTATTTGCTGTGTGGCACAGTGAAAGAGGACTTGGTCACCTCCTTGGGCCCAGGCAATGTGGGTGGTCCTGACTAATAGTAACTGTTTAATGGGAAGAAGACAAGGTTATTCCCCTCCCCCACCCAGGAGGACCTGGGTCTGAGAGCAGAAATGAGATTGGAAGTCTCCCTTCTCATGAGCCCATTTCATTTTCTGTCTCTACTGGAGCCCACAATGCCAGATCCACTGTGCAATTGTCAGGAAACCAAAAATTAATATCACCTATGGTCTGCAATAGCTTTAAGAGTTGTTCCTCTGATACTTACCCTGAGGATTTTTTTTTAATGTCAAAAAACTTTAATATAGTCTTTCTGCTCTGTGGGAAATTATCCCTCCATGTTCCCCTGAGTGACTCACTTCCGAGGATGGATGGATTCCCATTACTTACAGTTCCACTGTGGAGCTCCTCTTTTTCTTTTTCCTCAAATTTCCTCAGCTTTTCACCCCTCCTGAAATTATAACGTCCCTGTTTGGGTGCCATTTGTGTACATCATCCAGCGGTATTTGGATAGATGTGAAATGAACACACAACAGGCAAAATATGATTTTTTGAGGGTCAGGGCATGTGTTTGAGCACTTCCCCACTGACTGCACTCGCAGCTGTTATTTAGATTCGGGTAGTCAAAACAATGGGGAGTCAGAGCATGACACAGATCACGAGTTTGCATGAGTTGTTTGTTCAGGTTTATTTCATCAGAAAATCTTTGGAGAAGCTGTAAGTTTCCTGTCATCAAGAAGCTTTACCCAAGGCCCATAGTTTTTTCCATGTCCCCAGACTTAGCCTGTGCAAAGATTATCCTTTTTTCAATAAACTCCACACCTCCCCCTGTCTGTTTCTCTGGCACCTGCCTCTTTCCCTCTCTGGTTCAAGGTTATCAGGCACCCTGTGACAGGATACGTTTTCTTTCTTTTTTTTTTTATTTTATTTAAAGATATATTTTATTCATTTATTTGAAAGAGAGAGAGAGGCAGATAGATATAGAATGGATGTGCCAGGGCATCTAGCAAACATACTCTAGATGCAAGCACCACCTTGTGCATCTGGCTTACATGGGTTCTGGGTAATTGAACCAAGGTCCTTTGGCTTTGCAGGCAAACACCTTAACCACTAAGCCATCTCTCCAGCCACCTTTTCTTTTTTTTGAAAAAAGATTTTATTTTTATTTATTTATTTGAGAGAGAGAGAAATAGGCAGGGGGAGAGAGAATATGAATGGGCATGCTAGGGCCTCTAGCCACTACAAATGAACTCTAGATGTGTGTGCTGCCTTATGACTCTCTGGCTTACATGGGTCCTGGGGAATTGAACCTGGGTCCTTTGGCTTTGCAGACAAGCACTTTAACCACTAAGCCATCTCTCCAGCCCTCTTTCTTTTTTAAAAATATTTTATTTATTTATTTATTTATTTGAGAGAGAACGAGAGAGGACTGGAGAGATGGCTTAACGATTAAGGATCTTGCCTGCAAAGCCAAAGGACTTAGGTTTGAAAGACCCAGACCAGAGTAGCACCATGACAGGCCTCAGTCATTCTATAGGCCACAGGGGCGAGTTCCCAAAATCAAGGGAAGAACAAGCAGTACCGGGAAAAACCATAAACTTGCTGTGTGAGCATGACTCAACATTCTTACTGTCCTGGGATGGATGGCCCAATAAGATCCACCGTCTCAGAGTTTTGTAAATGTCAACCAATCAAATGAATGTAACCATGTGCGCCAACCTGTTCAAATGTAACTGCCGTTTGTTAAGCCAATTAAGTTTGAAATTCCCCTAGACCTAGCCCGCCAAAATCCTAAGACCAATCAAGACCCCCCAAGTACAGTTAATGTTCAAATTAGCCAATCATATAGTTGCATAAGTGATGGTCCCTTCCCCCTTGCTCAAACCTCAATAAAAAGCCCACCATTCTGATTTTCTAGGCTCTTGCTTGAATCCACTGCTTTGGTGAAGGCAAGAGACCAAGCTTAAGCCTGAGTAAAAAGCTCTTTGCGTTTGCATATGTGTTTGGTCTTCCTTGGTGGTCACTGGGGGTGCCGTGAACTGGGCATTACATTTGGGGGCTCGTCTGGGATCCTCCTGGAGATCCCTGAGGACCACCAACACGTGGAGCTCAGACTGCTGGCTGGTAAGTGTCTATTTGTCTGTTTCCTTTGTCTCTCAATCTCTCATGTCTCTCAGATCTCTCTAGTATTTCAAACTCAGTTTGTTGTCGGGTGGACGCACCCTTTGGTAGGTTTTGGTAGGTGGGACCAGAGTGCCTCTGGCCCACCAGAGGGGAATTTTTCTCTCCTCCTGTTTGGTAGGTGGGACCAGAGTGCCTCTGGCCCACCAGAGGGGAATTTTTCTCCCCTCCTGTTTAGTAGGTGGGACCAGAGTGCCTCTGGCCCACCAGAGAGGAATTTTTCTCCCATCCTGTTTGGTAGGTGGGACCAGAGTGCCTCTGGCCCACCAGAGAGGAATTTTTTCTCCCCTCCTGTTTGGTAAGTGGGACTAGGGTGCCTCTGGCCCACCAAGAGGGGGAAATTTTCTCCCCTCCTGTTTTCGGAAAGACCACGTGGGTCACGCCTGCGGAGCGGCGTGACGCCACTGTCCCAGTTTCAGTTTTTGTACTCACTGGCCAGCTGAACTTGTTTTCTGCCTTCTTTCTTTGTGTTTTGTCGGACTTATTCTCCTTCTCTGTGTGACCAGACAGATAGGACAGACTCACTCGACTCCTCTTTCCCTCATGACAGACTACTTTACGGACGTTAAAGAAAGGGCCTCTAACCTAAATGTAGAAGTGAAAAAGAGAAAACTAATTAATTATCTTTTGCAGAAATGATTGGCCCACCTTCAATGTGGGCTGGCCCCCGGAAGGTACTTTCCACCTGCCCATAATACAGCGGGTCCAAGATAATATCTTTCAAAATTCCTCTGCAGGAAATGGACGCTTGGACCAGATACCCTACATTCTAAGGTGGTGTGATCTGGTTGAAAATCCCCCTGCCTGGTTAAAACCTTTTCTTCCTCCTCAGGATAAATCAATTGTCCACTATCCTGGCCCTTAAGAACAAAGAAGAACCTATTGCCTCCCCCTCCCTACCTTCTGCCCCCCTATATCCAGTCCTGCAGGACTCCCAGCAGGAAGAATTAATCTTTCCTCCCCCTTGTCCTCCTCCTCCTCCTTTAAATCCACCCCAGGCCCAGGCTGTTGGGCAGGCTCAACCTCAGCCCCAACAGCCATCCCTACCTCCTGTAATTAGCCATCCCATACTCGCAGTCGAGTCCCTTGGGCATCAGCCCTGGAGCCCGAGATTACAACCCTTCCGCTCAGAGCGATAGGGCCCCCAGACACAAAAGGCAATCAACCTCATCACTATTGGCCATTTGCTACTAGTGACCTCTATAACTGGAAAATGCAGACACCTAAGTTCTCTGAAAAACCACCGGGCCTAATTGACCTTCTAGACTCTATCCTTTTTACCCATCAGCCCACATGGGATGATTGTCAGCAGCTCTTACAGATTCTATTTACCACAGAGGAGAGGGAAAAGGTCCTCACAGAAGCTTGGAAACTGGTCCCGGGAATGGATGGGAACCCCACAAATAACCAGGCCATGATAGACACCTTTTTCCCTTTGACTAGACCTAACTGGGATTTCAACACAGCAGAAGGTAAGGAGAGACTCCAGGTCTATCGTCGGACTCTAATGGGGGGGTCTCAGGGCCACTGCTAGATGGCCCACCAATTTGGCCAAGGTTAGTAATATACAACAGGGAAAGGATTAAAGTCCTGCTGCCTTTCTGGAAAGGCTCATGGAAGCATAGCACAGGTATACTCCCATGGACCCAGAACTCCCAGAAAATAAGACAGCAGTTATTCTTTGCTTTGTTAATCAGGCGGCCCCAGATATCAGGAGAAAAATTCAAAAATTAGATAGATTAGCAGACAAAAGCCTACAGGAATTAGTAGCACTGGCAAAACGAGTATACAACAACCGAGAGAGCCCAGAGGAACGCCAGGCTCAAGCTTTTGCATAGCGCTACCTGACATTACTAAGCCCTTCCGTCTCTACATAGATGAAAAAAAGGGAATAACTAAAGGAATTTTAACACAAACTTTGGGATCATGGAACCGGCCAGTTGCCTATATATCAAAAAAATTAGATCCAGTAGCAGCTGGATGGCCACCATGCCTCAGAATAATAGCAGCAACAGCTCAATTAGTAAAAGATGCCAACAAACTAACCTTGGGACAAGAACTACAGGTGGTGACCCCCATGCAATAGAAGGGGTTCTTAAGCAGCCCCCTGATTGATGGATCAGCAATGCTCGCATAACTCATTATCAAAGCCTGCTCTTAAATCTGCCCCAGATACAGTTTCTTCCTAGTGCAGCCCTGAACCCTGCTACTTTGTTACCGGATCCGGACTTAGAGGGACACCACAACTGTGCTGACATCCTGAGCCGAGTCTACAACATCAGAGAGGATCTCATCGACCGGCCTCTACTGGACGCTGAGGTCACCTGGTACACAGACGGCAGCAGCTTCATGAAGGATGGACAGAGGTACATGGGGGCAGCTGTAGTAGCTGAAACAGAGACTATCTGGGTGGCGGCTTTACCAAAAGGAACTTCTGCACAACGAGCAGAACTCATCGCTCTGACTCAAGCTCTGTGATTAGGCAGAGGAAAAAAGTTAAATGTATATACTGATAGCTGCTATGCCTTTGCTACCGCTCATGTGCATGGGGCCATATACCAAGAAAGAGGCCTCCTAACGGCTGAAGGAAAAACTATTAAAAACAAGGAACAGATTTTAGACTTGCTGACAGCCTTATGGCTGCCCCAAAAGCTAGCTATTATTCACTGTCCTGGTCACCAAAAAGCTGAAACTCCAGTGGCCAAAGGAAATCAGAGAGCTGATGAAACAGCCAAACAAGTTGCCTTAGAGGCAAAACTGGTAATGACTGTACTTCCAGACCCAGGCCCACCCATGTTGCCAGATACTCCAGGGTACTCCACTGAGGACCTTAAACTCATCAGAAAAATGCCAATGACTCAAGAAGTAAACAATGGCTGGATTCGAGCTGGAGATCATAAACTAATCCTTCCCTCCCACCTTGCTAAGCAGCTCCTACAACATCTGCATCAATCCACCCATTTGGGTACAAAAAGGACTGAAGAACTAATAAGACACAGTCATCTCAAAATACTTAACGTAAGATCCCAGGTTGAAGAAACTGCTAACAAATGTTTAAGTTGTAAGGTGACAAATGCGGACAATCAACACTCAAAAAGACTTGGAACTCGTCTAAGAGGCTTCAAACCAGGAGCACAGTGGGAACTAGATTTTACTGAGGTAAAGCCAGGTAAATATGGTTATAAATATCTCCTAGTTTTTGTAGACACTTTTTCAGGATGGACAGAGGCTTTTCCTACTAAACATGAGACTGCACAGGTGGTGACAAAGAAAATTCTAGAAGAGATTTTACCCAGGTATGGAATGCCAGTTCTTTTGAGTTCAGACAATGGAACAGCATTCATTTCTCAGGTAACACAAGAGGTAATTAAAATACTGGGGGCAAATTGGAAATTACATTGTGCTTACAGGCCCCAGAGCTCAGGGCAGGTAGAACGAATGAATAGAACTTTAAAAGAGGCTCTTACTAAATTGACTATAGAGACCTGCCTGGACTGGGTATCTCTCCTCCCCTTCGCTCTTTATAGGGTAAGAAACACCCCTTATATGATAGGGTTAACCCCCTATGAAATTATGTTCTGGAGACTGCCTCCCATTCTGCCTGACCTAAAACAGGAATTAATTGATGAATTTAGTAATCAAAATTTATGTGAGTCTTTTCAATCCTTAATCAGAACTCACAAAGAAGTGTGGCCTCGCCTAAAAGCCATATATGAGACTGGACCTCCTCCCCCAAAGCACGGATGCCAGCCAGGGGATTGGGTCTTTGTTCGCCATCATCAGCGTAAGACACTAGAGCCTCGCTGGAAGGGACCCTACGTCATCATCCTGACAACCCCCACCGCCGTCAAGGTAGACGGAATTGCCACCTGGATTCATCACACACATGTTTGCTCAGCAGACCTGCTGGCTGAAACCGAAAGTCATCAACCAGAATGGCAAGTCTGTCGGGATCCAGAGTCGCCACTCAAACTCAAGCTTCAGCGCTCCTAGTGACTTTGTTATTACAAACTGTATGTATATCCTCTAACCCTCATGCCCCCGTAAATATCACTTGGATAATAACTAATGCTGCAACAGGGACTATTATTAATTCCACTTCCCATGAGGCACCCCCTGGGGCCTGGTGGCCAGATCTCATTTTCGACCTATGTGATCTTTTTGAAGAAACCTGGGAGCCTAGTAGCCTAGTACCCTTTCCTGAGTTTGGATGTAAAAATCCATATACCAGGGTGCGGACACTGGCCCTGCCCATATATGTCTGCCCCGGGTATAAGAGAGAACAAAAGAATAGAAAAGACAGTGCGGTTGGGCTTCTGACTATTACTGTGCTTCCTGGGGATGTGAATCCACTGGTACTTTTACTTGGTAAAGTGCCCAAAAAGACAAGGGTGATTTCATAACTCTCCAAAGGGCCCCCTGGGGATCTCAGATTGGGTACAAAGCAACACATTCTGATTGTCTAAAAAAACGGTGTAATCCCATCCTTATTAGATTTACGGAATCAGGAAATGAGCCCATTGGGTGGGGCTCTGGAAAAACATGGGGCCTCAGACTATATAAATCTGCGCAGGATCCAGGAGTATTATTCACCCTCCAGATGAGAATTACCCCATTAAGGTCCCCACTACCTATAGGACCTAATAAAGTTCTAGCTCCACCTAAACCACTATCCCCGCTTCCTCCCAAGCCCCCAATCCTCCCCACTAACCCTTCCCAGTCCACTACTCACTCCCTCATGCCTATTTCTCCTTCTTGGCCCACTACCCACACCCTGTCACCTAACTATCTTGGCCCTCCTTCAGAACAACCCACAGGGGTACATCCCCTGCTTGACCTCATAGATCGCTCTTTCCACTTTTTGAATGCTTCAGCCCCTAACCTGACTACTGCTTGTTGGCTTTGTTATGACATCCAGCCTCCATACTATGAGGGGATTGCGGGACTTGGTAATTATACGAGTGCTACTAACACCTCTACCTGTAGATGGCAACAAAAACGAGCTCAACTGACCTTGACGTCTGTAACTGGACAAGGACTATGTATAGGAACTGTGCCCTATGGCCAAAATCATCTTTGCAATATTACCATTCCCAACTTCACCTCTACTGCCCCATTCCAATTCTAAATCTAACCATCTACCATTTCTAATTCCTCCCACTGACATATGGTGGGCATGTACCACAGGGTTAACTCCCTGCGTCCACTTGGGGGTTCTCAATTTCACTAAAGGTTTTTGTGTGTTAGTTAGACTAGTGCCCAGACTCCTCTATCATACAGAAGACGAATTGTTTGCCCGACTAGAACAACCCCTAGCTCAAAGATACAAATGAGAGGCCATCACGGCCCTTACTCTAAGCCTTATAGTGGGAGCTGGATTGGCTGGAGTAGGTACTGGTACAGCAGCCTTATTAACCCAGAAAAATTATTACTCTAGCTTGCAGACGGCTATTGATGCAGACATAGAAAGAATAGAAACTTCTATCTCTCATTTGCAAGAGTCTCTAACTTCCCTACCTGAGGTGGTGTTACAAAATAGGAGAGGCCTAGACTTACTCTTCCTCCAACAAGGTGGCTTCTGTGCCACCTTAGGTGAAGAATGCTGTTTTTATGTTGATCATTCAGGTGTGGTTAGAGACAATATGGCAAAGGTCCGAGAAGGTCTGGCAAGGAGAAAACAAGAACGCGAGGCCTCTCAGGGATGGTGTGAGTCCCTATTCAACTATTCCCCCTGGCTTACTACTTTAATATCTGCTTTGATAGGACCCCTAGCTCTTTTCTTGATCATAATTACTCTAGGACCTTGTATACTTAATAGACTAGTTAGCTTTGTCAAAGACCACATTAACACAGTTCAACTGATGGTTCTCAGGGCTCAATACCGCCTCCTAGAAAAACCAGATGGCCTTTAGGACCCAAGATTGGCTCCCCTTTAGGTACAAGGAGAGGGGGGAATGAAAGACCCAGGCCAGAGCAGCACCATGACAGGCCTCAGTCACTCTGTAGGCCACAGGGGCGAGTTCCCAAAATCAAGGGAAGAACAAGCAGTACCGGGAAAAACCATAAACTTGCTGTGTGAGCATGACTCAACATTCTTACTGTCCTGGGCTGGATGGCCCAATAAGATCCACCGTCTCAGAGTTTTGTAAATGTCAACCAATCAAATGAATGTAACCGTGTGCACCAACCTGTTCAAATGTAACCGCTGTTTGCTAAGCCAATTAAGTTTGAAATTCCAATAGAACTAGCCCGCCAAAATCCCAAGACCAATCAAGAACCCCCAAGTACAGTTAATGTTCAATTTAGCCAATCATGTAGTTGCATAAGTGATGGTCCCCTCCCCCTTGCTCAAACCTCAATAAAAAGCCTGCCATTCTGATTTTCTAGGCTCTTGCTCGAATCCACTGCATTGGTGAAGGCGAGACCGAGCTTAAGCCCGAGTAAAAAGCTCTTTGCTTTTGTTTGGTCTTCCTTGGTGGTCACTGGGGGCGCCGTGAACTGGGCATTACAGGTTCAATTCCCCAGGACCCATGTAAGCCATGTAAGCCGAATGCACAAGGTGGTACATGTATCTGGAGTTCATTTGAGGTGGCTAGAAGCCCTAGTGAAGGGACCAAACTGATGCTATGACCGGCTTTAGTAAGGAACTGCCCTGATGAGGCCAAAGTTTCAATTTCCAGGAGGGGCGAGCTCTGGCAGCTGAGTCAGTTCCTAGAGACATGTACAAACATGCCCAGACATGCCCCTTTTGCCCCAACCAATCAAAGATGTACAAACATAACTGCTGCTTGCTTAGCCAATCACGTTAGGAAGTTACCTCACCTACCTGGAATTCCCCTAGACCTGGCCACCAAAACCTTAAGACCAATCAAAAAAACACAAGTACAGTTACTATTCAAATTAGCCAAAATTTCTTGAGCTGTGCTTAAAAGGAGCTCCTCCTGGGGTCACCATTTTGTACGCATGGTTGACCCCAGCATGCTGGCTGATTCTGCAGAATAAATGCTCTGTGCTTTTGGCATACTATTTGACTCTGGGGTCTTTCTTCAGTGACTTTTGGACCCTTACACTAGCATGCCCATTCTCTCCCCCCTTCTCTTTCTCTCTCTTTCTCTGTCTGTCTCTCTATCTGCCTCATTCTTCCTATCTCTCTCAAATAATAAATAAATAAATAAATATATAAATAAATAAATAAAAGTAAATAAAAAGAGAAAGAGAAAGAGGCAGACAAAGAGTATGGACATATAAGGGTCACTGCCACCACAAACTCCAGATGCATGCATCACTTTATGCATCTGACTTTACATGGTTACTGGGCAATCAAACTTGGGTAGTCAAGCTTTGCAAGCAAGCACCTTCAATCACTGAGCCATCTCTCCAGCCCCACATCTTCTTTTCCTTTCTTTTTTGCCCAAGATCTCACTATATAGACCTTGAACTCATAGCAATTCTTCAGCCTCAGCCTCCCAAGTGCTTGGGTTATAATCTTGAGCCATCATATCCAGCTAGGTGTGTTTTTAGCAGCTACTAAAGGCTGTGTTGGTTTCTGTGCACTTACAGAAAACTGAACAGACTGACAGCTGGGATAGAGACTCTCCATCTCACAATAAAGAAATCCAAGGTCACAGTGCCACAGGTCCAGTCCTCCCCTTGACCTGTGGATGGACAGCAATCTCCTGTGTATGTGGCTATGTCTAAAACCTCACTTTTTTTCTAAGGTATGGTCTCTTTCTAACCTGGAATTTACTATGTAGGACGAGGCTGGCTTCAAACTCATGGTTATCCTCCTACCTCTACCTCCTGAGTACTGAGATTAAAGGTATGCACCACCACACCCAGCGTTTTTTTTTTAATTCTTTTTTTGTTTATTTTTATTTTTATTTTTATTTTTGGAGAGAGAGAGAGACAGACAGAGAGGGAGTGGGAGACAGATAGAGAATGGGCGCGCCAGCAGCCTCTCAGCTGCTGTGAAAGAACTCTAGATGCGTGCGCCCCCTTGTGGGCAAGTGCAGCATTGCACCCTTGTGTCACTTTGCATCTGGCTAAACGTGGGACCCGGAGATTGGAACAGGCTTCGTAGGCTTAGCAGGCAGGTGCCTTAACTGCTAAGCCATCTCTCCAGCCCCGTTTTTGTTTTTTTGAGGCAGGGTCTCACTCTAGCCCAGACTTACCTGTAACTCATTCTGTAGTTGCAGGATGGCCTCAAACTCACAGCACTCCTCCTACCTCCCTCTCGAGTGCTGGGATTAAAGGTGTGCACCACCACACCCAGCAAAATGGATTTGTTGACTTTTGTTTGTTTGTTTGTTTGTTTGTTTGTTTGTTTGTTTGTTTGTTTGTTTTTTCAAGGTAGGGTCTCACTCTAGCTCCTACCCCTGCCTCCCACATGATGGGATTAAGGCATGTGCCACCATGCCTGGCTGATGCCTGGCTTTTGTTGCTGTTGTTTTTGTTTATTTATTTATTTATTTTTTTATTTTTTTTTTCAGAGTGACAGAGAAAGAGGCAGATAGAGAGAGAATGGATGCACCAGGGCCTCCAGCCACTGCAAACAAACTCCAGATGCATGTGCCACTTTGTGCATCTGGCTTATGTGGGTCCTGGGGAATTGAGCCTCGAACTAGGGTCCTTAGGCTTCACAGGCAAGCCCTTAGCTGCTAAGCCATCTCTCCAGCCCTGATGCTTGGCTTTTTAATGTAGGTTCTTGGGATTGAATTAATGTTTTCATTCTTGTGAGGCAAGCACTTTGTTGACTGATCCATTTCCTTTGCCACATTAATTATTTTGAGGGGCAGTTTCAAGTAGGGTCTTGCTCTAGCCTAAGTTGGCCTGGAATTCACTATGTTTGGCCTTGAACTTACAGCAATCCTCCTACCTTTGTCTCCAGAGTGCTGGGATTAAAGGCATGCACCACCAAACTGGGCAAACTTCAATTTTTTTTAAAAATATTTTTAAAAATTTACTTATGAGAGAGAGAGAGAGAAAGAGAGAGAGAGAGAAAGAATGGGTGCACCAGGGCCTCTAGCCACTGCAAACGAACTCCAGATACATGTGCCACAATATGCATCTGGCTTACATGGAACCTGGAGAATCAAATCTGGGTCCTTAGGCTTCTCAGGCATGTGCCTTAACTGCTAAGCCATCTCCCCAGCCCACAAACTTCAGTTTTAATTGACATAAACACAATTGGGACAGTCTAACCAAGAGGCTCTTGTGACTAAAAATTCAAGGACAGACAATTCCAGGCATAGCTGTATTCATGTTCTCTCTTTTTTATCCTCTTTTGGTTGCCTCATTGGTAGGCAGATTCTCCAAAAGGCAACCCCTGGGAGCCTTTCTCTCAATCATTGGAGCAAAAATCCAGGATTTGAATCTGATTTTCCTTGGCTAGGTCTGGCTCCCCATCTTGAGCCAGCCTCTGAAATGAGTTAGAATGTGCCAGCTGAGAGCAGAAATCTGTTGTGGAAGAAGGCAGTGGGTCAACTTCACCAGTATCTGGGTGTTGGGAGTTGGGTTGATGTCTTGAGAAAAGTTGAGACACTCTCCCAACAGGGGGCACCATGTTCTGAGAAGTGGAGCAGGTGCCTGTCACAACAAATAAGCCTGGGCATCTAGCTGAGGAAGCAAGATGGAAGAAGGACATGAGGAATCATAGGAAGTCATGGAGGCTTTGGGCACTCCTACCCAGCTTTCCACACCAAGAAGGGAAGACCACAATTCTCAGAATCCTGTCCCAACATCTTTAGCCTCCTGAGTCCTTAGCTGGGGAGCAAGGCCAGGCTAAGGATGTGTTCAGCAGCTCAAGAGTGGGGAGGAGAAATAAACGTGTGATAGATGTTGGCTGGGTTCATACTCTGGTTTTCACCCATCTCCCCAAAGCTAAGGGTGAGTGGCTTCCACTGCTGCACACCAACGGCCTGGAGGCCTGGAGACAGAGAAGAGGCTGGTCCTCAGATTCCCTTGCAGAAGCTGAAGACCCACACACCCATTTCCTCAGTTCCCAAGGACTGTGACAAGGACTGTGTTCTTTGGCTCACCTAACTGGTCTGCAGATTCACCGCAGAGTTGAGTCCAGAGGGTGCCCTTCATGTGGCTCCATACTGGTTGGTGCCTTGCTCTACAGTAGTCTGGCACCCTCTGGCCACAATGTTTGGTAACCTGCCCTTCAGAGAGAGGTTCTCATCCTTCCAGAACCTCCCAGCTTTCTGCCTATATGGGAAGTGGGCTTGAAAAGTTTTCTTCCTCTTTCCTTTCTAGTTTGTTTCTAAAGGACAGAAAGCAAGCTGTTCTGTGCCACCAGACATGTGAAAGGAAGTGCAGTTTTCCACACACAGTTAGTTGCTCCCCATCTCAGACCCCACAACTGCAGACTTTTATATAGTAAACACCTCAGCTCTGAGCCCATGGAAGAGAGTGGGCTGTAATAGAAGAAATGGCAGGGAAGTCCTGCCCCTTCAGACACCTCCCAGGAAAAGAAGGGGAGGACAGTCAGCCCCCAGCCTTTCTGTGTCTTCAGGAGGGTGAAACAGGTCCTAAGAATGTTCTAGTTCAGGTGCATGCACTTTCTGCCTGGGTAGGAGTTTGTTTTGGCAGAAACAAGGATGGACAAGGCTATCCTACTCCAGGGCCCAAAGGACTTGGGAAGATTCCCACCAGAGCATGCTCATAAGGGCAGAGAAAGGATACACCCAGGTTGAAGGCCACAGTGGTGGGACAGACTACAACTCTAAATGCTATCCACAGATAGGGACCATGTCCCAAATTCTAACATTTATTTATTGATGCAAGAGAAAAAGAGAGTGTGTGTGAGAGAGAATATGAAGGAATGAATTGGCATGCCAGGGCCTTTTGCCACTGCAAACAAATTCCAGACACTTATGCCACTTTGCATGTCTGGCTTCATGTGGGTACTGGGGAAACCAAATCCAGGCCATCAGGCTTTGCAAGGGAGTGCCTTTAACCACTGAATCCTCTCTATCCCATAAACCAAATTCTAGAAGTGTCTGTCAAACTGCTTCTTGGCTCTTTCTTGAGAACACCAGCTAGACCAGAGGCTGCTGTAGGGTTCTGGAAGTGTTCAATGCTCTAAGCCCTGGACTCTCAGGGAAAAGTTATAGCATCAGTGGAGGAAGTCAAGAGCTTCTGTCCTTTATATGTGCAAAGGAATGGGGGACATGTATAGACACTTTTCACATAGGCAGAACATGTAACATCAATCATGGGTTAGAGATGGCAACTTTGTACAGGAGGGACGTTTATTCAGCTCACAGTTCTTGAACTAATAGTGCAGAGTGGGTGGCCTCATCTTTTCAGCCTCTGGTGAGGCCCCTCTCACATGGCAGAGAAGCACAGGGAGCTCCTGAGTGCAGAAAGTGAACATGGCACACTGAAACAGGAAGCAATGCAGGAGCCAAGCTTAACATATAAGTCACTTATGTGGAAACTAACCAAGGTCGTAGGAGACTGACATTAATCCCTTCCAAGGGTGGCCAAAGGACTTCACCTCCTGAAGGTAAACAAACCTCAACAGTGCCCAGTGAGAACCAGGCACCTAGTTGACTAAACATCTGGGGACACTCTGACCACATCCAGACCACAACAGAAACCAAAGAAACAAGGGAAATGTTTTTATTTTGTGTATCTGAAAGAGAGAGAGAGAAAGAGGCAGAAAGAGAGAAAATGGGTGCACCAGGGCCTTCAGCCACTGCAAAAAACTCCAGATGCATCTACTACCTTGTGCATGTGGCTTGCATGAGTGCTGGGGAATCAAACCTGGGTACTTTAGCTTTGTAAGAAAGTCCTTAACTGCTAAGACATCTCTCCAGCCCAAGTCATTGAAAGGACATACTACATAAAACTAACTACTAAGGAGGATCTACTGCATGTAACTAACTGCTGAGGAGGACCTACTGAAGGGTTAATAGACTTCCTTGAAAACTAAAGGGAACTAAAGAGTTAATAAATACCCCTAAGACCATCAAGCAATAAAACTTCAGATTATGGCCTTGACAGGCCTGTCTACTCCCAAATGATAAACTAAACTTCCCTTAGCTCAGAAAACCTTGAGGGAACAGAAACTGTATGGTGGGTTATCCTCCCTAGACAATTTGGCTAAAAAAAAAGCTTGTTCTGAGCAAGGACGCAAATAACTACAGTTCCTTATCTACTTCCCTTGGACTTGCAGCTGGTACAGTCTGTTTTTCTTAGGATCCCCCTTATAAGCTTTCACCCCAGCCATGGAAAAGCTGAGGCCCCTTGCTGTCTTCTCTCAATAAACAGTCTTGTCTATAGAGAGCAAATCTGGTATTCTCTTTTGCTTTTCTCTCACATTTTCCTTAAATTTTCTGGTGCCATGACTCAGATACCCTTCAGGGGCTTTGGGGCTGCATCCCTCCCCTTCCTCTCTCCTTCTCTCTACCTCCCTGCCAATGTTTCACTCTTTCAGGAGTAGAAAAACTCACTGTGGGAGTTCCGGTCAAGATGGCTTAACTTCACCTCACCTTACAGGGAAGTAAAAGCAAGATATTTAAACTTTTAAAAGATTTCTTAAAGGGTTTGCTGGCCCCTGCATCCAGCCAGAGGGAGGGGTGGACAGAAAAAATAGGGAATCCACTGATTCCCATGCTCTAGGATAGGGGACACCGCAGTTTAGGTCCTTGGTGCTGGAGTGACCCAAATCTGCGGCCAGATGCCGGCCATTATCAGCCAGAGTCCGGGGGACCCTGATGATCCGAGTGACCAGCAGAACCCCACCATTAGCCGCTAGCGCGCTGCGCAACCTGACCCGGGACCACCGTGGACCCTGCTGGTCTGAGTGACGGGCGGAAGTCCGCCATTAGCCGCCAGCGCCTGGCGCGACCTGACCCGGGACCGCCGTGGACCCTGCCGGTCCAAGTGACCGGCGGAAGTCCGCCATTAGCCGCTAGTGCCCTGCGCGACCTGACCCGGGACTGCCGTGGACCCTGCCAGTCCGAGTGACCGTCGGAAGTCCGCCATTAGCCACTCAGACCCCTCCCTCACTGGCCACATCCCCATCACTGGCCAGGTGCCCCCCTAGCCTTCCTGAGCCCTATCAGCAGTCAAGTACCATCACTCCCCCCTCCCAGGGCAGATCAGGGATCCAGGGAGGTAGGCTAGTGCTCCCGCCCTACCCTGCCTCAGCCCAACTAGGGTGATTGTGGTCCCCCATCCCTCCCACCTACATAAAGAACATAGGCCAGTAGGCCAGTATCCCCCACCCTAGCCTACCAGAACTCCAAGGACCACGGCCCTGACAATCACCACTGCACCCCACCCCACAGCAGGCTAACATTCCATACACAAGGTACCTGAATCATTGCAATGGGCAAACTACAGAGAAAAAGGAATAGCATGAAAAACCAGACACAAGTAAATCCACCTAGACTATCCAGTCCTATAATGGATGTTTCAAATCAAAGCATAGAAGAGACAATAGAATCAGAACCCCAAATGAAGTGACTAGCTATGCAACCCTGGCCAAGCAAATAGCACAACTCACAGAAACTCAACAAAGAGCCAACAATTGTATGAATGTTATCCTTGCTAGATTGGACCTAATAGAAAAGAACCAGGAAGGGCTCCAAAGACAGTTAAATGAACTGAAGGAGAATGAAAAAAAAGGGTCCTCAATAACCAGCTGGCTAAGTTCAATGAAGACATAAAGAAATGCAGGGATGAACTCCAAGAAGCATTAAGAAAATCGGAAAATGA
Source organism: Orientallactaga sibirica (assembly GCA_036365145.1). Classification (NCBI taxonomy): domain Eukaryota; kingdom Metazoa; phylum Chordata; class Mammalia; order Rodentia; family Dipodidae; genus Orientallactaga; species Orientallactaga sibirica. The sequence goes on along the minus strand of JAEOAD010000011.1, from coordinate 46,280,336 downwards.
CACAAAAAGGAAACTAGACAGAGGAATGGAAACTATACACAAAAAAACCGTAGAAAATATGAACTAAATTGAACAGGACCAAAACTCTATAGAAGTCCTTAAGAACAGAGTAAGTCAGGTGGAAGATAGAAACTCAGAACTGGAAGACAGAACAGAAGAAACAGTTCGGGAGTCCAAAAATTTCAACAAGTTCAAAAACTTCTGTGAACAGAACATGAGAGAAATGTGGGGGACACCCTTAAGTGCCCAAACATCAGGATCATGGGTATACCAGAGGGGGAAGAAACACAGACCAAAGGAATGGAAAGCCTATTCAACAAAATAATTGAAGAAAACTTTCCTGCTCTCTCAAAAGAAAACTCCATCTAATTACAAGTGCTGTATTCCTCTAGTTGTCAAACTTTAATATTTAATAAGATTGTTATATCTAAAAAACAAATAACTGTAACCTTAATATGGTTCTTGTCTGGTTCATGCTGTTTTACTGGGTGATTATCACTGAAATTATTGTCTAAGTCTTATAAAAGGTGATTAACTCATTGTAACTTTGTTCTTAGGGAACCTAAAAATCTCCTCCTGTCCTAGAAAAGCCTACAATATACAAAAATGTTAATACAGTTTGTCTAGGTTTCATATATGCTGCCATTCATAAACATTGCCTTATGTTAAACTTAAAAATGATTCAATGATTAAAGGCAAGATGAAGAAATCACTTTATGTCTATCATGTTTCTAATGTATGTTAAAATCAGACTAATTTAGCTCAACAATGACCAAGTTTGGCTTTATTCTTAAGCTATGTATACTCAGTCTCAATCAAGGTTTTACTTAAATAATTGTCTCATTTCTTGAATCTTAAGTTCATTGCCTATAGATATATTGATACTTAAAACATGTTACCTGCTCTAGAAAAATGATCTTAAATGCTGATGTTCTGCTTCCAGTTTGTGGGGTAATTGGTATCCACATGTTCTTGACATGTTCTGCCTATACTAACAGCTATTACACATTTAAAAAAATAATATGTTCCTACCCTCTAAAAGGCCAATTTTCTGTATCTCTCCTGCCTTGTTTACATAGTTCAAACTTAGTTCTCTATAATAAGATGATAAATTTATTTATACTGTCATACCTCATATTATGATAAAAGAAAGTTAAAGGTCACTGACACAAAGTTATGTCTTATACTGTAATAAATTTTCATGCTAATTATGTTCCATACTACATAGTCTTTTGTACTGACACTAGTTTCTGTACTGTTTCAAGGTCATAGTTTGTATTACATCTTCTGGCCAATACTAAACTTATCTTGTGTTTCTTCTTAACTCCACAACACAGCTACAGATATCACTCTACTAATTAACCATTTTCTCAGGCTTTAGAAGAGATTCTCCTGGACTCATGCTGATGTAAAAATAGACTGATTCTCCATTCCATCTCTGGTGCTGGTTCTGTAAGCCTTAATTTCCCATATCAATATCAAGGTTAACAAGATCAAGATATTTTAATTAGTTTTGTTTATTTATTTAAACTATCTGAATGTGACATAAGAATCAAAACTAAGCCCTTATTTTGTTACATAGGACACCTATTTACAACTATAGGTTTCTTAAATGTTATACTCTTATGTGTCTTCCTATTGGGTAAGACTTTTATTTATTTGCTATAAACTTATTCTTATAAATAAAACTAGGTCTAATTATATAAAATATATTTCATTGCATTATATAACCAGTATTATTCTGTAAAACACAATTTCATTATGTTTGTAAAACAAACAACTAATAATAACAAATTATCAAGACTAACCAAAGTTTTAGCCTTTCAGGTGAATGTACTTTCATTAAAATAAGACTATTTGATCTTTGGACCAAGTAAGTAAAGACCATGAACCTTTTGTATTAAAGACTTAACACAAAAAGTGATCTTTAAACCTAAATTTCAAAATTAATTAATTTCTTGATCTCTATCATATTTAAAATAGTGCTTCAATACTAATCTACTTCTTACCTTACCCAAACTAAATCTTTATATATCCACAAATTCCAATTAACCTCCCATCCAAGTTAACAACTCCTTCTTTACCCAACTCCTAAATTATTATTTTTTTCTACCTTAAATATAATGTTCATTTCACCTGTACATGTTATGTCACATGCAAGAAAACTCATACATGGATAATAACCAGATCATAATGGAAAATAGATTTGACATGATCTACATGTTTCTTTCCTAATGGCTCTGATAACTAACACCCTCCTGAAAAGTTGCCTCCTTGCCTATGATCAATGTGGGATAATAGCCTAGTTATGTACACAACTGCAAGATGAAGTTTGGCAAATGAAAAAGACTTCAATGATGGACTACAATGATTGTGGAGAGGTAAATGTTACCAATCCAGAGCCAATAATATTTTTGGCCTGTATTAGCCTTTTTAAATTTTTTTATTGTTTTATTTATTTTTTGGAGACACAGAGAGAGACAGAGAGGGAGAGGGAGACAGATAGAGATGGGCAGGCCAGCAGTCTCTCAGCTGCTGTGAACGAAATCCAGATGTGTGCTCCCCCTTGTGGTCAAGTGCGGCATTGCGCCCTTGCATCACTTTGCATCTGGCTAAACGTGGGACCTGGAGATTGGAACTGGGTTATTAGGCTTAGCAGGCAGGCGCCTTAACCGCTAATCCATCTCTCCAGCCCCTGTATTAGCCTTTTTAATGGCCAATACTATTTCTCTACATGTGACCTGACATCTCTCTGTGGCCAATTAAAATATCTATTACTATAAGTTAAGAAATTTCACAACTCTACTCCCTTCAAGTTAAACCTATCCTGTCTCTGACATGCACGTTATTCCCCTGATTATGATAATGTTCACCCTTTCTTTTGGTCCTTACATACTCATATACCTCACTGAATTCCTTCTGGACAGAATCTGCACCTTCATTTCACAGCAAGTCACTAAATTAATTCTTCTTGGCCACTGAATTCAGCCCCTGAACATCCAACTTCCACAGGACTGCCTGGGATACCCTGAGAAATCTACTGCCCCTCCTCCCCCAGCTTGAAGTAGTTGGAGGTGAGTCTTCTTCCTCAGTTCTGGCCCATGCAGTCCTCCCCAAAATGTCCCAATCACCCCCAGTTCTCCCCAATTTCTTTTATCCTTCCAGAGTCTAGACTTAAGGGTTAATAGCCTTCCTTGAAAAGTAAAGGGAACTAAAGAATTAATAACTATCCCTAAGACCAACAAGCAATAAAACTTCAGATCATGGCTTTGACAAGCCTGTCTACTCCCAAATGATAAACTAAACTTCCCTTAGTTCAGAAAACCTTGAGGGAACAGAAACTGTCCAGTGGTTATCCTCCCTAGACAGTTTGGCTAAAAAAGCTTATTCTGAGCAAGGACACAAATAACTACAGTTCCTTATCTACTTCCCTTGGACCTGTGGCTGGTACACCCTGTTTGTCTTAGGATCCCCCTTATAAGCTTGAACCCCAGCCTGGCCCAGTGCTTCAGCCTTCATCCATGGGAAAGCTGAGGCCCCTCGCTGTCTTCTCTCAATAGACAGTCTTGTCTGTAGAGATCAAATCTGGTATTCTCTTTTGCTTTTCTCTTACACTTCCCTTACACCTACTTCATGTAACTAACTGCAAGGGACGGAAATACTGCATGTAACTAACTGCTGAGGAGGACCTACAACATAGAACTAACTGTCAAGTTGGACCAACTACCATCAGTAACTAACAGTTAACATCAGTAACTAACTGATGATGGGGGACCTACAACATATAACTGACATAGGAAACCTGCTACATATAACAGTTGAGCAGGACCCACTGCATTTCCCATTTATAATTTAAGTGTGACAAAATTTTGCCTCTCCATGGCAAATGTTCACTACTGTTTAGTGACAAGTGGAAGCATTGGTGTGAGTGGGATGGAGGGATCCAATGGTTTTATAGCTGATCCCTGGGCCTAGATTCAGCTAGCTGGTTTTGCCCTATATAGCAGATGGCTTCAGGTTCACTGAGATGAACTTCCAGACCAGGCAACGTTATGGAGGAAGGGATATTTAGTGAAGCTTACAGATACAGGGGTAGTTCCATAATGGCAGAAGAAGCTGGCCTGCTTTCACAGGACCAAACACAGAGAGAAAAACCTTAAGCCAAAAGCCACACAGCAGAGCACACCTCAAGAACTCCAGCTAGGCACACTTTGCATATCTTTAGATTGAAATTTCAAACCTATCACTACACCTTAAGATCTGCCCAGTGACACTGCCTCCAGCCAGGTGGCTGCAGGTGCAAACTACAAACTAATAAAACACTTGAATATATTGGGGGCCATCTATTAAAACTACCACACTCTACCTGAACATGAGAGGTATGTTCCTAATCATGCAGAGGTTGTACTCTGGTCTATATGCAATAGGAACATATCTGGGTAGATCTGGGAATATCATAGCTGAGAATGAAAGATTTATTTGGAACAGCTCTGTGCTTTTCAAGTTGTTTGTACTGCAAGTGAAAGAAGTCAATGGGCGCTAGCTAGCAGAGGAGGAACTTCCTGGAAGGAACAATGGGTAGAGGGCAGAATTATACGGCCAGCTGCAGGATGGTTGGGGCACAGAATTTGCTAGGTTCTGTTTCTCTGCCCAGCTCTCACTGTAAAGGGACATCTCTTGGTATAAGAGATTGTGTGGCTCTGTATCAAAGCTCACAGGACACCCCCAGAAAATTTCATCTTCAGTCCTGTTGTGAATGCAAACCTAAGGGAGGCATCTGGCTGGTCTAGCTGGGTGATCACTGAGGGATGCTAGAACTGGAGGCTACCTCAAGACTATATGAAAGAATGCAAGGAGGTGCTATTAAGAGGCTTTTGAAGTCCCCAAAGGAGAGGATGTCAGGCTAGGCAGCATCTTCTACAAACAGAAGCCCAGGCCTCCCACTGTGCCTGTGGCTGTGGGGCCCCCCATTTGTCTTCAGTGAGCCTCGTCTTTCTTAATTAAAAAAATTTGGGGGGGACATGGTGGTGCACACCCTTTATCCCAGCACTCAGGAGGCAGAGGTAGGAGGGTCACTATGAGTTAGAGGTCACCCTGAGACTGCATAGTGAATACCAGGTCAGCCTGAGCTAGAGCGAGATCCTACCCTGAAAAACAAAAATAATTTTTTGGGTTTTTTTTTTAGGTTCCCTCTTTTCTTCCTTCCTTTCCTCCATACCTCCCTCCCTTCCTTCACTAGCATGGGGGGTATATTTATGTACAGGAACACCAAGGTCTCCTGTCACTGCTAACAAACTCCAGACACATTTGCTACCTTTGCATCTGGGTTTACATGGATGCTGGAGAATTTAACTCAGGCTGGCAGGCTTTGCAAGTGCCTTTAACCACTGAGCAATCTTCCTAGCCCAGGAGACCATCTTTGCTTGAAGATGTACCCTTTCTCTATGTTGCATGACTTTGAGCCAAGTATGTGCTTTGTCCTGGACAGTTACAGCTTATGTCCCAGATCCATTATGAATACTACTGGCAGCAGGACATAACAGCCCCCTGGCCTTGGTGGGTGTACCCTTCAGGTTTCTACAGAAGGTTTTGGCTGCTGGGAAACCAGCTGCTGGGCTGGGCCACAGGATGCAGACTCACTGGTTAGAGATGCATCACTCCTTTCTGAGTTGAGGGCTCACCATACTTTGTCCTGGACAGTTATGGCTCATGGCTTGTGTTACTTAAGTCAAATGCCAAAGGAGAGTTGTCCCCATGGATAAGGTTGTGGGTGGAGTGTTTCTGAGGGATAGGAGTCTATGTGGTCCTTTTGGACATTCCTGGGGCTGGTCCAGGACACTGAATAGAGTCCCTGCAGAGCCTGAGTGGCTCCTGATTGCAGCTCAGAATCAGCGTCCTAGTTGCCACTTACAAAGTGATCATGCCCCTGAGTGTGACAGTTTCAGTTTCCAGCAGTCCTTCCTCCTTCCCTACACAGGTCCATCATGTGGAGGAATATAATTAAGAGACCCCATTCCTATCTGGGTGTGGTGGTGCATGCCTTTAATCCCAGCATTTGGGAGGCAGAGGTAGGAGGATTGCTGTGATTTTAAGGCCACCCTGAGACTACATAGTGAATTCCAGGTCAGCCTGAGATCCTGCCTCAAAAAAGAGAGAGAGAGAACCTATTCCTTCTAGAGAAATCATTTATTTATCTTATCTATTCCACGTCTGTTGTCTTCCTCTCCTTCCTGCCAGAAAAGCAGGTTAGGAAGCATTTGGACCAGCACACTGGAAAAACAAGGCATGGAATGTTGGCAGAAAGAAGGGGCTTTTGAATCCATCCTCTTGAGAAGTGCTTCTTTGGGAAGGAACATATTGTCAGGCTGGATCACCATCACCTTCCCTCCCAATACCTCCTGCCAGCAGTGGAATCTAGTGCTGGGGCCAGGGAAGACAGAGAGGAGTCAGGAGTAGATAGGACTCTTGGTTCTGGACTTAGGGAACAGGTGTGTGTCACTTAAGGTCTGGGGACACTACCACTGAGCCTGATCATCTTTAGCACCAGTATTTCCTAGAAACTGCTATGATCCCTGTCCTGTTCTCTGTAGGGATGAGTATGGCACCACATGAGACAGGTGACCAGCAAGTGCCCTCAGGACACGAGGCTCCCAGCACTCTATGTGTATTGTGGGAGGACTGAACATAGGAGCCTGTCTTATAAAATAAGACAGACAAAAAGGAGCCCTGGGCAGTGGCTGAGGCTCCCTAAGTGGAGCAGGTCACAAGTTCACACTGGTCGCATAACCACAATTGTGGGCTTATGGGGCAGAGGTGTGAATTCCCTGTAGCTCACATCTAGCCCTGGGCTAGCTAGAGCTCAGCAGACATTCACTTAATGAAGGAGAGCACTGTGTCCATGGAATTCAGAGACCTGGTGAGTGAGAAGTGCACACACTCTATGAGCAGAACCTGCTGGGAGATGAATCTCCATTGTCCAGAGAAGTTCCAGAAGAACCTTTCTCCCCTGTGCTTGAAGCTACAGAAATACACATGGTTTTCACTTTGTGGCCACTACAGTGTCCAGCATGACCAGAAAATTGGGCTATTATTCTATGAAAATACTAGTTTGTGTCTGGTTCTTACTGGACCAGCTTTCTTGGAGAGCTATAGAATACTTAAAGAATATAGACAAATTGGGGAAACATCTCCTAGTGAAGCACTAGCATGCCCAAACAGCAGAGAGAGGAGTACACAAGAGGTTCTTGATACAGTGGGAAGTGTGGCTTGCCAGGAGTGAATGTATAGACACTCCAATTTCTCAATTTTTTGCCTTCAAATATTTCTAATCATAAGCAAAAAAATTTTTGGCATGCGCCACCATGCCCAGCTTTTCACTGTTTTCTATCAGGGCAGATAGGAATGAACTTAGCTTTAATATTTTATTTTTTTATTATTTATTAGAGAGAGCAAAAGGCAGAGAGAGAAAATGGGTGCACCAGGGCCTACAGCCACTGAAAACAAACTCCAGATACATGCAGCCCCTTGTACATCTGGCTTATGTGGGTCCTGGAGAATAGAACTGGGATTATTTGGCTTTGCAGGCAAATGCCTTAACTCCTAAGCCATCTCTCCAGCCCCATAAGCAACATTTTTAAAAACAAATTTTATTTATTTGTGAGAGACAAAGAAAAAGAGGGAGAGAATGAGTGAGAGAGAAAATATGCACATGCTAGGGCCTCCTGCTACTACATTGCAAACAAACTCCAGTTGTATGTGCCGCATTGTGCATCTGGCTTTACATGAATAAAACTTGGGCCATCAGGCTTTGCAAGCAAGCACCTTTAACCACTGAGCAATCTCTCTAGCCCAAAAGCAACATATTTCTGTATTTTTTATGAGAGAGAGAAAGAAACAGAGAGAAAGTGAGAGAGTTGGTGCGCCAGGGTCTCCAGTGACCACAATAGAACTCCAGACATGTGCACCATCTTGTCTGGCATATGTGGGATCTGCAAAGTCAAACATGGGTACTTAGGCTTCACAGGCAAGCACCTTAACCACTAAGCCCCACAAGCAACATTTTTTGTTTTTAAAATTTTTTAAAATAATTTTTATTTATTTATTTTTTATTGACAACTTCCATAACTGTAAACAATAACCCATGGTAATTCCCTCCCACCTCCCACTTGCCCCTTTGAAACTCCACTATCCATCATATCCCTGCCCCCACTCAGTCTCTCTTTTATTTTGATGTCATGATCTTTTCCTTCTATTATGATGATCTTCTGTAGGTAGTGTCAGTGTAAGGTCATGGATATCCAGGTCATTTTGTGTGTGGAGGAGCATGTTGTAAAGAGTCCTACCCTTCCTTTGGCTCTTACATTCTTTCTGCCACCTCTTCCACAATGGACTCTGAGCCTTGGAAGGTGTGTTAGAGATATTTCAGTGCTGAGCATTCCTCTGTCCCTTCTTCTCAGTACCATGGTGCCTTCTGAGTCATCCCAAGGTCACTGCCATCTGAAAAGAGAAGCTTCTCTAACCAAAAGTGAGAGTAACATTAATATATGGGTGTCAACATTAAGAGAAGTGCTTACTGGGCAGTTTGGTGAGCATAGTATATACATTTAGCTAGACACCAGCAGATGTTACACCCCTAGGGCTCATGACTACCCCTGTTATAGGTTTTCAGTATCAGGGATGTATTCCCTCCCATGGAGTGGGCCTGCAGTCCAATTAGAGAGCCGTTGGTTTCCCCTATAACAGACATGCCACTATTTCACCCGTTGGCTCATTTAAGGCTTGCAGTGTCCACTCTGGAGTATCTTCACTGGTGATTTCTCTGTCTCCCATTGAACTGCATGCAGTGTAGCTTTTTCTAGCACTCTTTCAGCTGTTCCACATGGAGGAGGCTTTCAGCTCCGATCCAGCAGGATCTCTCAGTGACCTTGCAGCCCAAGTATGTGAAATCTTCAGCAATAAGGTCTTACCATCTATTCCTGGTAGGAAACCAAGGGCCTTGGCAATGACCTGTAATGTTTTGGTGGTATCGGTGACCTCTCTGGCCAACAACTCACCGGACAGTATCCCATCCCTAGCACTAAAAATGTTCTAGTAACAATCTATGGCTTTTGAGTGTTCCATTGTCCAGAAAAGTAGGTTTCCATATGACTTATTTATATCCTCTTAGATTTTTATTAGCCCTCCCTCCACCTTTCCTTTACTCAATCCCTTCCCATGACCTCATTAGGCCTTTTCACCCCCATTAACCTGTTCTTCTACTTACATATATACAATACCATCTTATTAAGTCCCCCTCCCTCCCTTTCTATTCCCTTTATATACCTTTTCTAGCTTACTGGCCTCTACTACTGAGTTTTATTCCTACTCACATTGAAGTCCAATCATTTCTAGCTAGGATCCACATATGAGAGAAAACATGTGACGTTTGGCTTTCTGGGCCTGGGTTACCTCACTAAGTATAATCCTTTCCAGATCCATCCATTTTTCTTTTACCACTGAATAGACCTCCATTGTGTAAATGTGCCACATCTTCATTATCCACTGAACAGTTGAGGGACATCTAGGCTGATTCCATTTCCTAGCTATTTGTGAATAGAGTGGCAATAAACATGGTCAAGCAAGTATCCTAAGGTAGTAAAACAAGTCCTTAGGATATATGCCTACAAGTGGTATAGCTGGGTCATATGGTAGATCTATTTTGAGCTGTCTCAGGAACCTCCACACTAATTTCCACAATGGCTGGACCAGATTGCAGTCCCACCAACAGTGTAGAAGGGTTCCTCTTTTTCCACATCCTCGCCAGCATTTATGGTCATTTGTTTTCATGATGGTAGCCAATCTGACAGGAGTGAGATGGAATCTCAGCATAGTTTTAATCTGCATTTCCCTGATGACTAGGGATGTAGAACATTTTTTTAAAGATGTTTATATGCCATCTGTATTTCTTCTTTTGAGAACTCTCTTTTTAGTTCCATGGCCCGTTTTTTTTTAATTGGGTTGTTTGATCTCTTATTATTTAATTTTTTGAGTTCTTTGTATACCCTAGATATTAATCCTCTGTCCGATGTATATCTGGCGAAGATTTTCTCCCATTCTGTAGATTGCTTCTTTGCTCTATTTACAGTATCCTTCGCTGTACAAAAGCTTTGTAATTTCATGAGGTCCCAGCAGCTGATCTGTGGTTTTATTTCCTGAGCAATTGGGGTTATATTCAGAAAGTCTTTGCCAAGACCAATATGTTGAAGGGTTTGCCCTACTTTTTCTTCTTAGCAGTTTCACAGTTTCAGGTCTGATATTAAGGTCTTTGATCCATTTGGACTTGTGCATGGAGAGAGATAAGGACCTATTTTCATCCTTCTACAGATACATATTCAGTTTTCCCAGAACCATTTGCTGAAGCAAGCAACACTTTTTGAGGCAAATTCTCAAGTAGCCCTGGCTATCCTTGAACTTAGGCAAGGCTGGCCTAAAACTCATGGATGATCCTCCTGCTTCCTGAGTACTTGGATTACAGATGTACACCACTATGATCAGCTAATTGTAATAAACTTTAATTAACAAATTAATTATACTGTTGGGGATTGAATTCATGGCCTTACACATACTAGACAGGTACTCTACCAATCAGCTACATTTTTAGCCTTTCACTTTCATATTTTTTTTTTTGAGGTAGGGTCTTGCTCTAGCTCAGGCTGATCTGAAATTCACTATGTAATCTCAGGCTGGCCTCCAACTCATAGCAACCTCCTACCTCTGCCTCCCTAGTGCTGGGATTAAAAGGATTAAAGGCATGTGCCACCATGCCTAGTTAAAGAGAAAAAGAATTGATGTGCAGGGAACTAAGTTCTCTTTGAACACTTTAGAAACCAAGCTGGTGGGAACATTTCCAGAAAGGTGCTCCAGGGAAGATGAACGTGTGAAGACTGCTTGGGTTGAATATGCAGCAGAACCCAACAGAAAACATCAGAACAGGGAGAACAAGGCTCTGCAGTTGGTTCAGACATAGCCAGAACAGGCTAGCAGTCTAGGGCTAGTCCAGTACCTCAGCTCTGTTTTCAGCTACTAACTCTGGTCTCTACTGAGTGCCTCCCTCTCAGCCCAGCTCTCCATGCTGGTGAAGACAAACCCAGAAACTGTTCACTTGTATCCTACCAGATGTGCAAACCTGATGGGAAAAGGACAGATTTGCCATCTTCCCTAAAATCCAAGAGATAAGTCACCTTGGCATGGTTTGTACTATGGGCCACCCTAGAACCAATCCCCAGACAAGGACTGTGACTATGCTAGTTTGCCTGATGATTAATGGACTATTTCTAGAGATGGTCAGCCTCATAGGTACAAGAACAGGGAACAAAGATGCTGGCCAGCCAGATAACAGAGGCAATTCTAATGAATGGTAGCCTTCCTTCCTCAGCAAGACATGCCACCAAAGCTAGCTGCAGTGCATCAGCAAGCTTTAACAATATCCCCAGGACTGTGCCAGTAGGGAATTCTTTTTGTTTGTTTGTTTGTTTGTTTGTTTGGTCTTTCAAGGTAGGGTCTCACTCTGGCCCAGGCTGACCTGAATTCACTATGTAGTCTTAGGGTGGCCTTGAACTCACAGTGATCCTCCTACCTCTGACTCCCAAGTGCTGGGATTAAATGCATGTGCCACCACGCTTGGCTCAGTTGGGCATTCTTAAAACAGGGTTTCAACCTTACCTCCACTTCACCCCATAACTCTGTAATGTGACCCAACTGTACTTGTATGGACTGGAAATGCCTGGATATGTTGAGAGAGCTCAGGTGGTGTCAATCTGATAAGAGAGAGATTCCACTGTGGGTGCAATGATAGTGATGATGATGGAGAAGACGGTGATGATGGTGACAATGATAAAGACAGTGATGGTTGTGATGGAGATGATAGTGGTGATGATGATAGTGACAATGATGGAAATGATAGTGATGGAGATGGTGGTGATAGTGTAGATGTGGTGGTGGTGATGGTAGTGATGATGATGATGATAAGGATGCTTCTGGAGATGGAGATAATTCTGGCAGCACATTGTTCCTAGCCTAGAAAATTTGAAGAAAAGTCAAGTGTCTCTATTAAGTGACCCCAAACATGAAAGTCCACAGACCAGGGAGGCAAAACAAATGGCCAAAGTGGGTTGGGCAGGAATTGCAGCAAATTGTATTTCACACAAAGTCCTTCTGAAAGTAACAGTACTTGCTTATGTCCATTGTCGCCACATTGCCTAACACTTCCAGGGACACCAGACATACTTTACATGTGGACTGTGAAGATTTTCTGATATGGAGGCTGGCAAGTTGGCTCAGCAGTTAAGAATTCTTTCTGTGCAAGCATGAGGGCCTGAGGAGGCTTGAAAGACCACTCAAGTTTGATCCCTAGGACCCACATGAACAGCTGGGCATGACCATGTACACTTTTAAGCCCAGTCCTGTAGGGGAACAGAAACCTGAGAATCACTGGAGCTCATGGGGGGAGGAGGGAGAGCAAACTCCAGGATCAGTAAAGAGACTCATACTCCCAAAACCAAACAAAACAATTGGCAGAAGAGCAGTGTAGCTGGACATCCGACATTTTGCTCTGTCCACTGCATATAAATGCATGGGGAGCTGTATGGACACATACACATGCAACACCACACAGACCACCCCCACATTATACACTCCCCACCACATTATACAACCCCCTCATACACCCACCACACTATACATCCCCCACATCATAAACCTCCCACTGCATTATACACCCCACCACATTATACACCCCTCACATTATACATCCCCCAACACACTATACACTCCCACATTATACAACCCCAACATTATACACCCCAACCACATTACACAACCCTCACAGTATGCATCCCCTAACACACTGTACACCCCCACATAATATACCCCCATCACATTATACACCCCCACTGTATTATACATCCCCAACATTATACACTCCCACCACTCTATACAGCCCCCACATTATTCACCCCACCACATTATTCACCCCCACTACATTATACAACCCCAGTACATTATACACCCCAGCACACTGTATAACCCCACATTATACACCCCTACCACGTTATACACCCCAGCCATACTATACATCCCCCCACATTATACACCGACCACCACATTATACACCCCCACCACACTATACATCCCCCCACATTATACACTCCTCCACATTATGAACCCCCACCATACTATATATCCCTAACAAATTATACACCCCCCCCACCACATTATATACCTCTATCACACTGCAGATATTTGTGAATAACTTGAATTCTTAAAGAAATGCTGGTGGTCAAAAGAAGACCTATCTGCTGAGAACATAGGAAAGTTCCCTCTCTATTAAATATCTTACTTGCATGCACAGAGAGACAGAGAGGATAGAGAGAAAAAAATGGACATACCCGGGTCTCTAATCACGCAAATGAACTCCAGGTGCATATGCCACTTTGTGCATCTGGCTTTCCAAGAATACTGGGGAATCAAACCCAGGTCATTAGGCTTTGCAGGCAAGCACCTTAATGCCTAAGTCATCTCTCCTGCCCCTAGACAAGCTCTCTTTGAGATGTAGGTAGGGTGATACACAAGCAAATAAAACCAGGGAGCCTTAGGAGGAAAATTCTAGGCCCTTCAGCATGAATTCCAAAAGGCTGGTCTAGAGTTCATGGCTCTAGTCTCAAGGAGCTCCAAATCCCTTCAAATACACATCCTTACTTTTGTAAGGTCTGGGGATCTGGACCCTAGGGCACTTTTTTAGAGAATGTAGGTGGAGGTCATGCAGATGGGAAGGAGGACCCCAGGGCCTAGGGGGTGGCTCTCCTATCAGGGCCTGGCTCTACGGAAATCCCAGCCGTCTTGCTGTACTAATTCTTTGATATTCAAATTAAAATGGTGCTTGTTTGGGAAAGCTCAGTTCCACAGAAGACTTTAATTGGTGCCTATGGGAACATTTACACTTATGGAGAATTAATGAAAGCTTTGTTGCTGAATTTAAAGAAAATTCTTGGGAATTTCTATGCTAGCACCAGGCCCTGTGAGAGCCCCTCCCTTCCCTTCTAGGGAACAACAAGGGCACAGAGACCCTGACAACTCTCCCCTGCTAGACTCTATGGAGAGGAGATACCCATATTAGGGCCTTGGAAACAGAACTCTGGGATAGAACATACACCCAAGAAGGGGCCTCAAAGGGATCCAAGGTGGGGGTGAGGATGAGGTGTAACTGTCTGAGCTTGGAAAGTCAAGCTTGTATTCTGATCAATTGTGGTCATGGCTGACGTTTATTGAGGCCACCAATGACAGCATCCTGTGAGCCACCTTGCATGTGTTTATTCTGAAGTCTTCACATCAGCCTTGTGCACAATAACAGCCTATTCTTTTGCCTACAGAGGTCAAGTGCCTTGTCCAGGTTGCAGGCTTTTAGCTGGTCGCTATGGGTTCATAGGGTGGGCCTGGCTTGGAAACAGGGTCATGACAGATATGACTCATGGGAAGATGAGACCATACTGAAGTAGGGTGGCCCTAATCCAACATGCCTGGTGTCCTTATGGAAAGTCAATATGGATACAGAATGCAGAAGAAGAGGCAGCCATGAGAAGGCACAGGCAGAGGTAAATAGTCCTTTAACTGAGAAAAGAGGTACAGCAGGCCACTGCTGCCACTGGAGAAACCTCAGACTGGTCCTTCTCATAGCCTCAGGGACCCAGTCTGCTGATGCCTTAATCTGGGCCTTCTGGCCCCAGGCTATGGAAGAATGCCTGCTGCCATGGAAGTTCTTGGTTGGTGGACTTACAATGGCCACCCATGACAGATGTACAGGCCCAGGAATGAGCAAGGGTTCAATATAGGAGTCTTCTCAGCCCTACTGCAATCAGCCTTATTTCCTCTACACTGGAATGGAAGATGTACCCTGGCAAGTGGTATTGTGTGGCATAGACTGAGCTGGCCAGTGGCCTGGGTGGGAGCTCACATCAGTATAACATCACCATGAGGCTATCACTGCATGGGAGACACATCCAGTGGATCAGCTGTTGGTATTTGGCAGGTGGAGTGAGGCTGAGTCTGAGCACTGGCAGGAAGTTGGCCCAGCATCACAGAGCCAATGCTTGGACTCAGTGAGTACATCATCACCCTGGATTTGGAGTGTCCAGGACCCAGAGATCTTGGAGTTCTCTTCTCCCCTTGAAGGATTTATAGGAGCTGCTCAGCACTAGACCTCCCCTTGGAGGTCTCACCGAACCTCCAATGATTAAAGGAAAACCAGGGATTTTTCCCTATGTAAGCACATATGCTACACATCATATGCATATCACATACATGTATGCATACATAAATGTACATTCCTACTATGCACATCACACATGTCTGCTTATCACACATACATACCGCATCATTGTACACATATTATATATGCATGTAGAAATACCCACAGAAGTGAAATATAGCCATGCATCACTTAATGACGGGATAGGTTACAAAGAATGCATTATCAGGTAATTCTGTTGCTGATATCTGTGATGTCAGCAGGTGACACAATCTTGATCCACTGCTGTGATGTGGTCTACTGTTGACTGAAACATCCTTGTACAGCACATGACTGAACACACAGACATGCACATGTGCACATGCACATATGCACATGCATGTTAATCACAGAGTCATAGAGATGCATGCACAAAGACACTTCCTGCACACAAAGGAAGTTGCTTACATGTAGGATGCACACAAATTCATTCACACTATATGGAACACACATGTAGACACATGTATGCAGATGTGCATGTAGCTACATACATGCTTCCACACAACACATATGCAGGCACTCAAACATGCAGGAACACACATGTAGTAACACATATAGGTAGGGGCACATATGTGCAAGGATGTAGACACACATAATAAAGGCACAAACACATGAGGGCACTGATAAGTGCAGACAGACATGCACACCCATGGACTTACACTCAGCCAGGAGCCAGACTCCATCTCCAGGATCTGCCCAAGCTTCATGCTACTGTGGGTCACAAACGCTCTTCTCCCACTTCATCCTGATGCTCTTTCCAGAACACCAGCTTCCCTGTCTGGCAGGCCCCTGCTTCTTGGCTCCCTATTCCTGGCTATTCTCTAGGGTTGCTTCACTCTGTGGCTTCCTCTTGGCTTCTCTCAGGCCAGACACATCTCCATTTCCTGCTGAACACTCATCACAGCTCCAGCAGTGATAACCATAGAACTGGAGGTGACTCACTGGCCTGTGACCATATCTCCTGTATTTGGCTGGGCCCAGCTGGTGGCTTGACCTTGTGGTGTCTGAGCCCTGGATACCTCCTTTGATGGTTACGTTTCTCAGGGTGGCCATAGTGAAGCCCAGAGGCTGGGGCTTCAGTAACAGAAATCAAGATGTTGTCAGGGCAGGCCCTCTAGAGTTCTCACCATCTTCTTTCTGTGTCCTTCTATAATTTTCCTTGGTGCATCTCTGAGTCCAGATTTCCCTCACCTATGAAGTCACCAGTCACTGGATTGGGGTCACTCCACCCCAGCATGACCTTGTCTCAAGTGATATAGCTAATGATGCTTGCAACATCCCCATTTCCAAACTAGGTTGCATTGGTGAGGTCCTGAGGCTGACTTTATTATGTGAGTTTTGGGGTACCCTGCTCAACCTATAACCACTATAAAATGGGAGCAGAGCACAGCAGTCAATGTGAGGACAACATGAAGTAGGGTGGTAGGAGCTGTCACATATCAGGGCTCAGTGGAGATGACGATGATATTAAGATCACCCAGCATTACAGAGATGGGCAGGGCACCCCTCTTCAAGCACAAAGCTGTGTTTTGCATGTCATAGTTCATGGTTACAGAGCAGTCAGATGGGGTGCTCTGTGTGGAAATGGACTATGATGGAAGGTTACTCCAAGTGGCAGGTGCCATGTAACTGGGTAAGGAGGACATTAGGTCATTTCTGCAGCTGACTCTGTCTTTTAACTCTGGTACATACCCCATTCTTCCCAGGGCTCTCTGCTCCCTGATGGGTAGGAACTTAAGACATAATACTCTGAAAACCAAGGAGAAGCCAGCCAGCCTGTCCAAACCTGCACAGGGCAACTGATACTCAGGAAGGCAATACTCATTCCACATTTTTAATTAATTAATTAATTTATTTATTTATTTATTTATTTATTTATTTTGGTTTTTGAGATAGGGTCTCACTCTAGCTCAAGCTGATCTGGAATTCACTATGTAGTCTCAGGGTGGCCTCATGGTGATCCTCCTACCTCTGCCTCCCGAGTGCTGGGATTAAAGGCATGCGCCACCACACCCAGCCCATTCCATATTTTTGATTCTCTGACATCAGCAACTTGGCTTCCTCAGTTTTTGCCTTTTGCATGCTTGGTCTTTGTTTCCTTGTGTATGCTGCTCTTTGTCCATAAACCTGGTTCCTACTCTGGTTCAGTTTGTTTTCTGCAAAGATTTTGGGTAAGCTGAAGACATATGCCCCAGCCTTCTTCCTGGGACAGCATAGATTTCTGTCACTCAGATGCTGTGACTTCCATAGAACAGGAGCAGTGTAGGTAGGACACAAACAGACTTGAAAGACCACTGGTGCATATTCACATTGCTGTGGTTTGGAATTGTAATGTCCCCTAAAGCACGTATGTCAGAGGTATGTAGCACTATTGAGAGGTTGTGGAACCTTTAGGCAGTGAGGCCTAGGAGAAGGAAGTTATGTCATTGTGGGTGTGCTCTTGAAGGGGATATCAGTTCCCAGACCACTCTCTGTCTATTTCCTGCCTGCCATAAGATGAATGGCTTCCTCTGCCACATGCTCTTGCCATTCTGGGCTGTGCCACCATAGCAAAGCAGCCCTGGGCTGAAACCTCTGGAAACCGTGAGCCAAAATAAACTTTTCCTCTTCTTTTATTTATTTTTGTTTTTCCATTTTATTTATTTGAGAGAGAGAGGCAGATAGAGGATGGGCATGTCAGGGCCTCCAGCCACTGCAAACGAATTCCAGATGCATGCACCCCCTTGTGCATCTGGCTTACATGGGTCCTGGGGAGTTGAACCTGGGTTCTTTGGCTTTGCTGGCAAATTCCTTAACAACTATGGCACTCCTCCAGCCCACTTTTCCTCTTTGTTATTCATCTCAGGTATTTTGTCACAGTGACAGAAACTGAGTAGCACACATCCTCTCTTGCCCTATGAGCACTGTGATAGCAAGCCTGGCCAGCCTGCAAGAGGACAATATGATATCTCACCTGGATCCAGTCACAGCCAGAGGAATGAACATTGACCATGGGTGACCACAAACCTGCAGAAGGCCTGGTACAGAAGGACCTATAGCTGGCCTCTAATGCCATTTGAATGGCTGCTTGTCACTCAGTGTTTCTGTGAGATTTGTAACTCAACAGTTCTGCTATGATTTCTCTCTTTTACTAGACAAGGAACTACAATTTCCCATCAGGTAGGTAAGCCCATCCTCTTAAGCATTGGTAGGGATTGGTAGAGGACTGTGGGATCTGAACCAGCATGGAGCTGCCTCTTCTGTGGATTCCTGCCTCTGCCAGGGCAGGCCCTACACTCTGAAGACAGGTCCCTCAGAGTGAGAGAGCCAGAGGCCACAGCTTCCACCAAGCAGAGCCTCATGAGCAATTTTCTTTGATAAAGTTGTTAAGAAAATTATATGTAGTATGGAAATTATATAACTGTTATTACAGCTTGTTTAAAATTATTTGGGTTTAATTGATCAATTAGATTAAATTATATAGTAGTGAAAATTGGCATAGGCCCAGAACAGAACTGGTGGAATTTGAGCAGCCCATATTCCTGGCCCAGGCACCTGATACCAGGCATTTTTTTTTTTTTTTTTTTTTTTGATGTTACTGTCAGGATATTCTAAATGGATTGCACCAGTGAGCCAGGAAATGTCCTTGTGATGATGACGCCATGAAGCCTAGAGGGGGCATGCTTGGCCAGGTCCACCCTGGTGTCAGCACGGGATATGGGCTCTTCAAGGTAATAGAATGTTCCCAGGTTTGCACACATTTTACCTCTGTGACCTTCCCACTTTCTCCACTCAGGTTAGTGTACCTCATGGAAAGCTCAATTCATAAAGCAGCAGAGTGCTGAAGGGTAAGAGCTGTGAGGCCAGCCTCCTGATGTTTTTCTAGGATGATGAGGAAACGTTATATATGACGACATAGTGGGAGGTGAGTGTGCATATGTGTGGTGTATGCATGCATGTGTGTATGAGTGTTTGTATGTGTGGGGGTATACATATGCATGTGGGTATGTGTGGAGGCCAGAGAACAACCTTGATTGTCATTCATCAGGAACACCATCCACCTCCCTTGAAACAGGGTCTTTCATTGGCCTGGTGCTCAACTATTAGACTACACTGGCTGGCCACAGTCCTGTAAGCACTGGGTGAAGACAGCTGGTCAGGGGAGCCTGGCACTAGGGCCTTCTGGGGACAGTGGGTGAGAGGAACTTCAGAAATCCCAAGCTTGGCCAAGCATGGTGGCACGTGCCTTTAATCCCAGCACTCAGGAGGCAGAGGTAGGAGGATCACTGTGAGTTTGAGGCCACCCTGAGAATGCAGAGTGAATTCCAGGTCAGCCTGAGCTACAGTGAGACCCTACCTTGGAAAAGCCAAAAGAAAAAAAAAAAAAAAATCCAAGCTTGGTCCTCCTTCCAGATGCCTCCTCCTGTAAGGCAGAGGTGAATGGAGCATTACACTGGGGATGTTCATCCTGAGAGCTAGCCACCCAGAGAGAGCAGGCCAAGGACACTCGGGAAAATCTATGGTGGCTTCAAACCAGCTGATTTATGAGGAATGAACAAATGTGATTTGGGAACAGCTTGTTCCTTCACACTAAATAAAATGGAAAGATGGTGCAGGAGCGCCAGTGTCTGTGAGCACCTCACATACACACATTCCTGCCAGGAATCTTCCCATGACAGCCGTGCTCTGTGGCTTATCTTTTAAGAGTTTTTCAGAAAAACCAGAGCTGGAGAGACTGCCAGGAAGTGAGAAGGAACAAGGTGTTAATGTCATTATTTAGTCAGGGCAGGGTAGCCTGGGAGAGGCAGTATCGACTTAGTCCCCACTAGGCTGTACTAAGACCCCCAGCATCTCCTGCATGCTAAGCCTGGTTGTATGTTCAGATGGAGGGCTTGACAGTCCTTGGGAAGTCCAGGAAGAACCCTCTCAGATGGCTGTGAGATCTCTTCTTAGAAGAAAACCTCCTTCCTCCCCCTGCCCCCACCCCCACCCCCACTGACATTCTGGCCAGATCAGCTTTTGAATTAGTAAGGCGGATTTTGTTATAAAAACACAGAGGCGCAGCATAAATCAGCTTAATCAAAAGAAAAAATATTGATTTATATAACCAGGAGTTGTGGGCTGAATCAAGGGCTTCAGGCATAGCTGGATCGGGAAGCCTAAGTGACATCACCAGGAGAACCCACAGGCACACAAGGGCTGTGGTGATGTCACTTAGGCTCCCTGAACCAGCTATGCCTGAAGCCCTTGATTCAGCCCACAACTCCTGGTTATATAAATCAATATCTTTTCTTTAGAGTAAGCTGATTTAGGCTGAAGTATCTGTGTGCACTGTGGGTTCTCAGTATTTACCCCATAGTACCATGAGCACTGCATCAGGGGCACAACTCATTGCTCCTGCAGAAACAGGCTCCTTCAAGCCTATGGCAGGGCATTTCATCAACCAACAAGTACACAACAGGTGGTTTGATTGAGGTGTCCCCCATAAACTTAGGTTTTCTGAATGCTAGGTTCCCCAGCTGATGGCAATTTGGCAATGAAAGCCTCCTGGAGCCAGTATATTGTTGGGGTGGGCTTATGGGTGTTATAACCAGCTTCCACTTGCCAGTGTTTGGCATACTCTCCTGTTCCTGTTGTCCACCTGATGTTGGCCAGGAGGTGATGTCCACCCTCTGCTCATGCCATGATCTCCCACTGCCATCATGGAGCTTCCCCTCAAGTCTGTAAGCCAAAATAAACCCTTTTCTCCCAAAAACTGCTTTCTGCCAGCAATGCGAACCTGACTGCAACAACAACCCTGTTTTATGTGTGTATCTGCCTAAAGGCAACTTATTTAATAATACTGGCTACTCATTAACACTGACCTCTTATGAGTGGCAGAAGGGGCTGTTAGGAGGGCAAGCATGGCATGGCTTTCTCAGTGTGGGTTACTCAGCTCAGCAGAGTCAGCTTAGCAGCTGCAGGGCTGAGGAATGCACTCCTGCTGCACACATCCCCAGAGGGCTGGGTGGGCAAGCTCCCCTTTACCTTCATGCTTCTGCTTGCAGATTCAAAACTCATGTCCTCTCTGTGGTCTACTACTCGACCGAGTTGGGAACTTCGTCCCTCCACAGCCACTTTTGTGTTCATCACTCACTGTGGGAGGCTTTGGGTAGTGCTGAGTTGCAGTGTGGAGGGTGCAGGGGGAGAGCCCATTCCATAGTATGAGGTGAACTCACACCCTGCACAACCCATATCCAGACACCCATGTGAAGCCAGGCAGCCCACAGATCCAGAGTCTGAGCCTCTGCTCCTGGTGAACAGTGCTGCTAGCTGCCCACATCTGCATCTATCTCAGGAAAAAAATTGGGGAGGAGAGGAAGAGCCCATGAGAGTCTTGGTGGAAGTGGCCCCAGGGCTCTTCGACAATATCAACTTTCAGATTTAAGATATTAATGTGGAATTTTTTTGAGGCTGGGTCTCACTCTAACCCATGCTGACCTGGAACTCACTCTGTAGCCCAGGCTTGACTCAAACTCATGGTGATCCTTCTACCTCAGCCTCCTGAGAGCTGGGATTAAAGTTATGTGCTACTAGGCCCAGCTTCATGTGTAATTTGGAATGTAAGTTTTTAAAAATATCTGGGGGCTGGAGAGATGGCTTAGGGGTTAAGGTACCTGCCTCCTAAGCCTAAGAACACTGGTTCCAATCTCCAGCGGTTCCAATCTCCAGGTCCCACGTTTAGCCAGATGCAAAGTGATGCAAGGGCGCAATGCCACACTTGACCACAAGGGGGTGCACACATCTGGATTTCGTTCGAAGCAGCTGAGACACTGCTGGCACACCCATCTCTGTCTTCCTCTCCCTCTCTCTCTCTCTCTCTCGCTCTCTCTCTGTCTCTCTCTGTGTCTCTCTCCAAAAAAATAATTTTAAAAAATATATCTGGAAAAGCTTCCAGCAGTGGGCTGTGCTCCTATGTAGTCACAGCCAACAGAGATGAATCATTTGACACAGACCTGGCTCATGGTATCACATGAATGCCGGTGGCATAGAGGAGAGACACCCTCCATCCCTCCATGTCCCCAAGAGTTCATGACTGCAGAGTTCCTGATATTGTTTATGCAAGTAATAAGGGCCATTTATTTCTGTGGTGCTGAGTGATGTATTTATGCTTGAATTTTGTTCTAAAGGCTTTGAATTAACTGAAGCTTCTGGGACAAACTGACAGCTTAGAGACAATATAAATTTGTCTCCTTCTCAGCTCAAGAAGTGTAAGACCCCAGGTTGGTCTTTTCCCAGATTGTGGGTGAACATCCCCAGACCTCACTTCCATCTGGAAATAAAGGATTGTTTGCTTCAATCAGAGGCCTGGGAGTTAGTCAGGATTGGGCCCAAAAGAGGGAATGAAAAATATGCACCATTCCAGCCTTCACCAGAAGAACCAGAATCCAAATCTCATCCAATCAGCTCTCTCTCACCTCCTACTCAGGTGTGCTGATCCTTTTCTATCCCCCTGAGCCCATGCCAATTAGCTCTCTTCCACATTCTCCTTTGCCGGAGGGTAAAACCTACCACAGTAAGAGTATAAATAGATGCTTACAGCAGGGCAGGCCTCTTTTGGCCAGTTCACCTTTCCTGAACTTCCAGGTCTCTGCTTGGGTAAGCCCTGCCTTGTCTCAGCCAGGCTGGGCTGAGATGGGGGAGGGGAAGTCCTACTCCCACATGAGCTCCTTACCCTCTCCTACCTTCCACATGGCAGGAGCTGTCTATACTTTTCTTTTCCTCTCTAAATCTAATAAAGTCTCTTTAAGTTTTACCCTCTGGTCTATGGATTTTAATTCTTTAAATTCATAAGACAAGAATCTGGGGTACCCTAAATTTATTGGCAAGGAGCCCCAAAACTCCTATTAAAACTCCAGTTACAAGAGGACTGGGGTGGCAGAATGGGTTTGTCCATGTGAGACCCTCACATCACCTGAATAGGTTAGAAGACAGCCTCTAACCAAAACCTGAGAAATAAACTCATGAAGGAGTCACAGAGTCCTCAGCGAACGATGTAGGTGGATCTCACAAAGGGTGCACTGGTTGCTGAGCTAGGAAACTTAAACACAATAGGAATGATTGGGTTCTGGGTGTCATGGTGCCACCCAGCTACAAAGTCAAGGCAAGTCTAGTGCCTGTGAGGGGCAGCAAAGGAAAAGCAAGTTGTTGAGCTGACTCGTGCAGACCATGGCATCCCTAGACAAAAATTAACAAGAAGCTGCTGCTTTTCTACTTCACCTGTGCAAGCAGAAAAATTCTGGGTCAGGTAAACAGAAGTCAACACTGAATGAAAATAACAGAGTTTCTGGAGCTGAGGAGATTGCTCAGTGGTTAAAGGTGCTGGCTAGCAAAGCCTTCCATAAGCTCGGTTCTATTTCCTCAGTACCCACATAAAAGCCAGATGACCAATGTGATCAGCAACAGTGACCAACACTGAACCCCCACTATGGAACCATTCCTGGGGTGACCAGTCAGTAACCTGGTGGCAGGTTGACTACTTGGACCACTTACCACTTCCACCATGGAAAGGGTAGCATCTTGTCTTTACTGGAATACTTACTCTGGGAATGAATTTGCCTTTCCTATACAATGCTTCTGCCAAAACCACCATCTGTGAACTTACAGAATGTCTGATCCACCATCAAGTATTCCATGCAGCATTGCTTCTGTCCAGTGAATTCACTCCAAAGCCAGAAAAGTGTGGCAGGGGGCTTATGCTTATGATATTAACTAGTCTTACCATGTTCCCCACCATTCTGAAGCAGTTGGCTTGATAGATTGGTGGAATGGCATTTTATTTTATTTTATTTTATTTTATTTTATTTTATTTTATTTTATTTTATTTTATTTTTGGAATGGCATTTTAAAGACACATTTAGGGCTGGAGAGATGGCTTAGTGGTTAAGATGCTTGCCTAAAAAGCCTAAGGACTAAGGTTCAATTTCCCAGAACCCACATAAGCCAAATGCACATGATGGCACATCTGTGTGCCATCTGTGGCACACTGTTTATAGTGGCTAGAGGCCCTGGCACACCCATTCTCATTCTCTCTCTCTGTGATAAATAAATAAAATATATTTTTTAAAAGATACATTTACAGTTCCAACTAAGTGGCAATAGCTTAAAGGGCCAGGTCAGAGTTCTCTAGAAGGCTGTATATGTTCTGAATCAGCACGGTTTCTCTCATAGCCAGGATTCTCTGGTCTGGGAATCAGGAGTGAGCATGGGAATGGTACCACTCACCATGACCCCTAGAGACCCAATAGTGACAATTTTGTTTCCTGCTCCTACAACTTATGTGCCACTGGCCTGGAGACCTTAGTTTCCAGTCTGAGAGTACTTCCACCAGGAATCACAACTCCACTGAACTGGAATCAAAGATGCCACCTGCTTTGGGTACCCATACCTCTGAGTCAACAAGCTGAACAGGGAGCATGGTGTTGGTGGGCAGATCCAGTTCACTGGTGGGAAATTATTGGCCTAGGATGGTAGTGAGGATAGGAGGTATAGAGGGCAGGAGGCCTCTTAAGAGTGTTACCTAGTATTACCATGCTGCATCCAGACAGGGGGCAGGGGGACAAATGGCCCAGAGCCTTCAGGAATGAAGTATGGGTCACTCCTCTGGGTGAGGAACCCCATCATGTGGATATGCCTTCCAAGGGTAGGGGGAAGAGTTGGCTGTATATTCTATGACCTGGGACTATGTGATCAGTGTATATTTACAGGTTTTTCCTGGGGTCCAGGTGTCATGGGCTGTCCTTGCTGGTCAGGGCTGCCATCATGGGTCACCTTCCTAAGAAACAAGCAAGCGAGCTTCAAAATATCAGGACATGCAGTTCCTTTCGGACACATGATCTCGAGTCCCTGTATTGTGAGCCTTGGGCCTCCTGTTCCCCCATTGGACACCCTGGCTGCTGAGAAAGCAGCCACAATCACCCCTGCTAGTTCTCTACTTCCCCCACAGTCAGGTGAAGGAAGTGGCTGTAACTAGAGCACCTGAAGGTCTGGTTGGTTCTCACTGTGACCTTACTCTTGCCAGAATGCCCTGAAGGAAGCTCTGTCCCCGCAGCATTTCACAGGGTCTTGGCTAGGTGACAAGATAGGTGCCTGAAATCAACCTCATCGATGATTTGGGGCTGAATCCCAATCCACCTTGATCATTTTTGCTTTAGTCCTCTGTGAAATGATTGTACTGGCTTCATCATACAACATCCATTGTACCTGGGAGCTGGCATTTGGGATGTAGTGAGTTTGAAATTGAGCCCTGATGTTCTGAGAGGCTGCTGTGCTGATAAGGAGTGACTCCTGGACCCAACATCTCTAGGCTCCTTTTCCAAGCCCAGGGAAGACGTCACATCCCAGTGTGTGTGCCCATCGTCCACATGGCCTTTCTGTGCAGCACATCAGGAGTGGGAACAGCCAGAGTGGAGGGCTGGTGCTTAATGATGCAGGGGAGCTTCCCCAGCTCTCCATCCCTCAGCATCTCTAGGCTGGCTGTGTTCTGAGTGATCCCTGTGGGAAGACCTCCCTGGGGGTCCACAGAGGATATAGGCCCAGGGAGAACATCCATGTATGACTCAAGCTATTGAACTGGGAGCTGCTTATTTCCAAATCATCATTTCTGTCAACACACTCAAGATGTTAGCCTTGGCCTGCCATAGAGGTGGATGAACGCAGTGGGAACTCTTTTCTCCATGACAGAGAATTGTGTTAGTGACCTCTGTGTGTGGTTCAAGGGGAAGCCAGCTGGCTGGCAGGCATTTAATGCAGAGTTATGCAAGACAAAGGGGCTAAATGCCCCACTACCCTCATGGAAAAAACCCAGTGTCCTTTCCCTGGTACAGCTTAGATGTCCACTGCTCTGTCTTCCTACAGTCTATATCCAGAAAGTGGTCATATGACTCCTAGGATCCTTTTGGGCTTCTCTAGATGATGTCTTCACATACAATTGGCACTCTGGCCCACAGGGCCTCAGGCACTCTGAAGACACCTATTATCTGAGGAAGTCCTTGGACAGCAGGGCCACCAAAGATGGAGTTGGCACAGCAAGGTATGGTGGAGGAGAGGAGGACACAGGGG
Source organism: Orientallactaga sibirica (assembly GCA_036365145.1). Classification (NCBI taxonomy): domain Eukaryota; kingdom Metazoa; phylum Chordata; class Mammalia; order Rodentia; family Dipodidae; genus Orientallactaga; species Orientallactaga sibirica. Next base: position 46,253,938 of record JAEOAD010000011.1, on the reverse strand, counting down.
AGTGCATGCATTCTCAAGTGTCATGCCCCCAAATGGGTTTGTTGCTTCTCCAAAGTGCTGCCTTGAATTTATCTGTGACTCCTGCTATATTCAGCGCTCGGCTAAGACAGTGCTTTTCTTTTGAACCCATTGGTTTGCTGGACTTTCGCTGGGTCTTCTCCTGCTGAGCCCAACACCCAGGTCCAATGTGCTCACACTGCCAGCAGAATTTGGCCAAACACTAATGCAAATATGGCATTATCATTCATGGACTGCAGGGTGTTTTCTGCAGCAAAGTCACTTCCCATCACTTTCAATGAACATGTGAGGAAGGGTATTTGACTCTTTTTTTTTTTAACTTAAGCAACAGTGGCTAATAAATTTTATTCTGGAGCTAAGTTATCTGGTCTTGCATCCTAGATCCAGGCTTTGCCACCAACATGACCTTGGGCAAGGGTTTGCTCTCCTGATGCCTCAGTTTCTTCTTGTGGAAAATCAAGCCATACTTATTTCTATCTCAGTGCAGTTACTGTTAGAAGTGAACAGATAGTAACTATCCAGGCCCAGAACAGCATCCATCCCCAGCACTGCCCACTGGCCTGTGACTCAAAGGCTGCCCTAGTAAGTGGGAGATATCTTACCCCCTTGGTGTGTTATCCACAGAACAACACAGTATCTCCAAAGGGGGCACAGGAATGGCTGATTATGGAAGTAGACCAGTGTCCATGAGCCTGCTGCTGCCTGAGTCTCCTGCCACAATAAGTGTCCCCAGGTTTCATCTTGGGACATGTGATCTCTGTGGAGGGTGTCTGTTGAGTGCTGGACTCAGTGCTACTGGCTGGGACCTTCAATAGTGTCCTCTGAGTGTACTGAAAAAAAAAAAGAAGAAGAAGCCAGGCATGGTGGCGCATGCCTTTAATCCCAGCACTCAGGAGGCAGAGGTAGGAGGATTGCTGTGAGTTCGAGGCCACCCTGAGACGACATAGTGGAATTCCAGGTCAGCCTGGACTAAAGTGAGACCCTACTTCAAAGAACACACAAAAAAAGGCTCAGCCAGGAAAGAAACAAGACTTTTGACTCTTTCCACTTTTGCCAAGAAGCAGAATGTCTCCAAGCTGGATAGTCTGGCCTGCCCACTGAGGGAATGCCAGTATGGAGAAGGGAGCCTGACCTGGGAGCCAAGGACTTCAAGACGCTACATGCACAGTCACATACAGACAGACACATGAATGCACATACAGACACACATGTGTATGTGTACACACAGAGACACTGCACATACACGAATATATATACATACATATATGCACAGGTAGGCACACATACATATTGCACTGGTGTATATCCACACATAAATACACAGCACATGCATGCACAAAACACACAGAGAAGATTGTACATACTTGGACACATTCACAAGCATTCATACAGAGACACACATCACATGCATTGCACATGTTCATCTTCAGAGTCACAGCACATACATACACACACAGGAATATGCATTCACACAGAAACACATGTACACATAGATACAGATATATACATGCACAAACACACATGCTTACCCATGCACAGAGACATATATACACAAATATATGTGCATACAGACACAATGGACAGAAAAACATATTCAAATACATCACACACATACTTATGCACACATGGACACACATGCACAGAGAGGCATACACATATACATGCACAAATACACACTAGTACATGTGAATACACAGAACTGAAAGCTGTGAAGTCTCAGAGGACTTGTTTTTCTAATCAATGTAACAATGACCCAGCACAAAGTTAAGCTCCTAATAAGTACTCTATCATCTATTCCTTCAACAAATACTGGCTGAGCCCCAGCTATGTGTCAGAAATTGTTTCCAGTGGTAATTAGGCAGACAGAAACTCACCACCCATGCTGTGAGACTTTGCTGACATCTTGCCTTCTCAGATTCCAGCAAGCGCATTTATAATGGCCAGTTTCTGGCTAGAACCGAGATGGAGGGGCAGGAACTTATCGGACTAAGCATGTCACCTGAGGTCCGAGGACTTGGGGATTCTGAAAAGGTTTGCTTTTCCTTTATTTGATTGGCCTGGTGGTGCCATAGGACAGTTCAGTCTCCAGTCTGCTCTATCCTTTCCCACCCACTCAGTCCCAGAAGGGGAGGTGGGCCCTATTATGTTTACCCCGGCAGCGTGGATAGGCAAGACAAGGTGGCCCTGGTCCCCGCGTCTCCTGTCCCCAGCACTCTGCCGCGTACAGGAAGGGAGAACAGCCCAGACCAGAGTTCTTGGAAGATCCGCGTCCACAGAGGTCAAGTGTGGGGTTTATCCTCCTGAGTGTGGGGGTGAGGGGATGAGAAAAACGAGGGAGGAGCTTGCGGAGGAGGTCCGAAAGGCTGCCCAGGGCTTCGCTCCCCCCCCCCCCCGGCCTGGCCCGGCCTGAGCTGCACACCGGCGGGCAGCGGGCGGGGCGGCGGGCGCCGTGTGCATGCTGATGAGTGCAGGCCGCGTCACTGCGCACCGGCGCGCGCAGGAGCGGGGCGCGCAGGAGCGGGGCGCGCAGCAGCAGAACCCCGGAGCTGCCTCCTAGCCTAGCGGTTCCCGGCGGGCGAGCCCGGTGGACAATGCCGGGGACTCCCGGTGCCCGCAGCCCCGGGAGGTCCCTGCACGCCGCAGGAGAACGGGCCGCGGAGCGGTGCTGAAGGGACAGCGCCCGCCCTTGCCCGGCCCATGGTCCCCGCCGCCGCGGCCGGCCGCGCCCAGGCTCCTGCGGCCCCAGGCCCCTGGGATGCCCGGCGGGTGAGGCGGCCCCGCCCGAGCCGTGCTCATGGCGGTGGCCAGAAAGATCAAAACTTTGCTGACGGTCAACATCCTGGTGTTCGTGGGCATCATCCTTTTCTCGGTGTACTGCCGCCTGCAGGACCGCTCCGAGGCGCTGGTGCAGGTCGTGCGTGGTGCCGACCGCCGGGTGCGCAGTCGGCTCACCAAGGCGGGTGCGTTGGCCGACCGTGAGGCCATCCTGCAGCGCCTAGACCACCTGGAGGAGGTGGTCTACAACCAGCTCAATGGTGAGCCATCAGCTCCAGGGGATGGAGGGTGGAAGTGGCAGAGTCTAGTGTTGCGACATCGCCGCGTCCAGGGCTGGCCATCCAATCTCACCCCCACAACCTTGGCTAGGGGCTGAGTGGAAGCTACCTTGCACCATGCAGAGGGAATCTGGAGGCAAGGAGAAGGCTGGGCGGCCTCTGTTGGCAGAGGGCAGTGACGGAGTGACTTATTTCATCCATTCATCCAGTGTACACTTGAGGAACAGCCCTTACCTCCCCCACGGTACTCCAAACTTACTCCCCAAGAGAACTCAAACTTTTCACTGAAAAGCTTCTCAGGACTTGCCAGGAGAGCAGCATCTAGGTCCACAGAGAGTGGTCAAGGGTGTGCCACAGAACTGTGAGGGGTTCAGGTGATGTCTAGGTCCACAGCAAGGGGATAGTGTGCATTACAGAGATGTGGGTTTAGACTGGGCTCATTTCTCTCTTCCTAGAGACATGGAAGGGGGTGAGTGCTGCCTTTCTGATGTGACTAATGTCCTCTTCCTTCCTTGATGCTGGGGTGTACAGGTTGTCCATTGAAGTTATGACCACTGGCCTAGACAGCCTCCTTTGGGGATGATCAGGGGTCATACAGCAAGTTCTCTTAGGGAAAAGTCAGATGGCCTGCTGATGCTATGTGGACAGGTGGACTCAAGGGTGTAGCAGAGTTGGTCAGGAGCCAAGCAACCCCATGCACTGAGGTCAAAGTGCCTATGGACTGCCCCCCACCCCCGGCCTTAGATGTGTCTGCTCCTGGTGGCCTCTTTGCTTCCCCATGAGCACAAGATTCAGCATCTGTGTCATAGCAGGTCATAGCCAACAGCAGTAGCTGGTGGCAGTGGGACTTTTCCATTTGGGGATGTAGGATAAACCCAGCAGCTCTGCCCCAGGCTAGCTCTGTACAAGGTGCCAGGAAGGAGGAAGTTGGTGCATGCCAGTGACACTAGTGGGTTCCTCTTTTCTGTTTGGTGTGGGTCTGCTCTGGAGTGTCAGCCCCAGTAAACCCCTTTCTGGAAGTGCCAGAGAAGGAATAGATTCCAGTAGACAGTGACCAAGACGGGCATCCACAGCAGGGTTCAGATCACAAGCTGCCACTTGCTGTTTTGTGTAAAGGTTATTTAGGGTTCCTTCAGGACCCTCTAGTTAGAGTGGGCTTCTGAGTATAGCTTGGGGGGGTCTGAAAACCGTCCTGAGACATGGATGGCTAGCTCATCCTCAGAGAACAGAACCCCGACTCCCCAAGTGCCCCCTTCTTGTTGTCATTGCTCCAGGCTCTTCTGGTAGCCCTGATGAGATCAATGGTTTCTTGACTGCCATTCAGTCAGAGCCACAGAGGAGGAAAGTTGAGTTGGAGTGGCAGCTTGGCCGTGCCATCAGTGTGATTCATCTCTTGGAAGGTGCTAGGCCCCATAATAGCACCAAGCTTTATTGAAGTGTATTTGCCAGGGTGTTATGGTCTGTTTTATGGGAAGAACCAGAGGGTTATATAAAAACATTGGCAGCACTTTGGGGTTGTGTAACATCATGCTGGCCAGCCAGTCCCATGAGCCATTTCCATCTTTGTCCTCCTCCAAGGATGGAAGGGGCCAGATACTGGTGGCAGGGAAAGTTGGAACCCTTGATCAACTGTCCTGACATCCCTGGGGACAGAATGAAATTCCTGTGTCCTAGCCTTCCTCTTTTTGCCTCCCTGCTTCCTCTTCCCTGCCCCTTATCTCCTCTGCCCTCTCTTCACCTTCCCCACAAAACCCTTTCTGCCTCTGACTTCGGTCCTTTCCCCCCCTACTTCCTCCTGTTTCCCTTTCTCCTCAATCTCTGTGCTGAGACAGCCTTTCTGCTTCATATAGTCACTCAATATTTATCCCAGGAAATCACGAGCCTAGTATTTGTCCTAGGAGGGCCCCTCAGGGAAAGCACAGAGTGTTCAGGGTCTGACTGATGTCTGTTCATGTGAAGCCATTTGAGCTTCCTGGAGAAAGAGGCCTGCTTTCTCTGTCCTATCCTGTTCTATTTTATTACTTTTTTAAAATTTTTAGGCAGGGCGTGGTGGCACACGCCATTAATCCCAGCACTGGGGAGACAGAGGTAGGAGGATAACCCTGAGTTCGAGGCCAGCCTGAGACTACATAGTGAATTCCAGGTCAGCCTGAGCTAGAGGGAGACCCTACCTCCAAAAAAAAAAAAAGTTACATGTGTATGTATTGTAGGGCCTCTTGCTGCTGCAAACAAACTCCAGATGCATGCAACATTTTTTTAAAAAAATTATTTATTTATTTATTTGACAGAAAGAGGGAGACAGAGTCAGAGAGTATGGGCATGCCAGATGCATGGGCCACTTGGTGCATGGCTTTTTGTGGGTACTGGGGAATTGAACCTAGGTTGTTACACTTGCAAGCAAGCACCTTTAATTGCTGAGCAATCTCTCCAGCCCCAGCATGTGACACTTTTTGTGTCTGGCTTTATATGAGTATTGGGGAATTGAACCTGGGCTGGCAGGTTTATGCAAACAAGAACCTTTAACCACAGAGCCACTTCCCCAGCCCAAGCCTGTTCTATTTAATATTTATATATTTAAGAGAAAGAAAGTGGGAGAGAGAGAGAATGGGTGTGCCATGGCCTTCAGCCACTGCAAACAAACTCCAAATGCATGTGCCCCCTTGTGCATCTTGCTTAAATGGGTCCTGGAGAATTGAACTGGGATCCTTTGGCTTTGCAGGCAAAGGCCTTAACCACTAAGCCATCTCTCCAGCCCCAAGCCTGTTCTATTTTAGATCCCAGAGATCTTCTATCCCAAGGGGTTGCCACCTGACACTAATCTAGCTTATGTTTAGAAGAGAGAGAAATGCAGGGCCAGATTGCTTTGCTGCTTACATCTGGGCCTGGACTGCCACCTTGGCACTTTCCTGGCTGGGGAGGCTACGAGAAGAGGCATCCTGGGGAGGAGTTGCTATCTGTGACCTTTGTGTGACATGCGTCAGAGACCTTGGCAAAACACCCTGAAGTGATGTGGATGCAGACCCCAGGACCAGGAGGAAAGGCAGCCTGGTCCCTCCCACATGTGCTTGACAGTTGCTTCTAAATTCAGTGCTCAAGGCAAGAAAAAAAATGTTTATGGGCAAAAACCATCCTCTGAATACCTTAAATTGGACATGGAGCACAGTACCCATGGCTCTGTGTGAGCAACGGGCTCAGAGAATCTTGGGAACAGTAAATCTGAGACCCTCTGAACTCAGTGAAAAGTAGGCAGAGATGTTGTCATTCAGATGGCTGGGCATTCAACCCCTAGTGATTGGTGTGGGGCAAACAATCCTTGTTCTGGTGTGTGCTGGGTTTGTTCCACCCATGTTGGCACAAGGCTTCAGTAGAGTGGAGGCATGCTCCTCTAATTATGCTTCCAGAGGCTTTGGGCAGGTAGAGGAAACTGCCTGGTACAGGGCCTGCCATGCTGGGGGCTGGGCCTCACTCTGAATTCAAAGATGGCCCTTTCTCTCCCATGTGCATGGTGATCCAAGGAGGAAGGATGTGTAGGAGTAGGTTGTTCCTCTGGAGGGGTTGTTCTTAAAATCAGAGCACATGTGCACATTAATTCCCTCTAACTCATATTTTATAGAAAGCAGTGGTCAAAGCTGTGGCTAGTCTCATGGTTGGGACAGAAAAGCTAAACAGCAGGAGGAGGGTTGTCTAGAAAGTTGGTGCTGGCAGCTGTTGAAGAGGAACTTGCTTCTGAAGGTCCTGCACTTATGCAATTATCACAAGTTTCAATAAAAAACCAGAAGATAGAGCTGGGGAGATTGCTCAGGAGTAAGATAGAGACTGAGTCCCATAAGGACCAGAGTTCAGATCTCCAGCACCCATGTAAAAGCTGAGTGGCAGCATGCACCTGAAAAGTCAGAGCTGAGCAGATGGAGACAGGACAATCCCGGGACTTGCTGGCTAGCTAGTCTAGCTGAATTGGTGAACTCCAGGTTCAGCGAGAGACACTGTCTCAAAAAATAGGTGGATGACACCTGACATCAACTTCTTGCCTCCATATGCACACACATGCCCACGCAATACATACATAGAAACACACACACACAGAGGAGGGAGGTTTTATTTTTTGTTTTGTTTTGCTTTGCTTTGTTTTGTTTTGTTTTTTGTTTTGTTTTTTGCGGTGGGCCTCTGGGTACTCACACTCAGAATATGTGTGTTGGCTAGAGAGATCCTGGTATAGGCAGAATCTAACTGCTCAGTAAATACCACACAGGGCTTCCCACTTATCCTCCTCTAGGATGCTGCCTCCATTCTCCCAGCCAGGAACTCACCACAACTCACATTACCCACCACAGCAGTGGAGACATTTGTCCTATGGTCCCCTCCAAGATGAGAAATTCTGTGTGTGGTTCCAGTTCTAGTGCCCAGGGCTCAGACAGGGCTGTGCACTCACGAATGTCTGAGGAAGTGAACATTTCTGTGAATCACTCATTGGTTTTGCTAAAATAAGTGTGTGTTAGGAAGTGATTGTACCCCACCATCAGGTGGGTAGAAGTCTGAATGATAAATGCAATGGAAATACCACACACAGTTACACCAGAGGATTAAGTGTTCATACACATGAGCCCATTCAAACTACCACTGCTGCTGTATCTGGGGATATAACATATGAATCTGAGAGATCTGAGCTCCCAGGAAAAGAGCACACAGCTGGTGACCCCAACCTGGAAGCATGGCGGGTCATGTGACTGTGGTCACAGTTCAGCTCACCACCTGTATATTTCGTTCTGGGACAGATATTTCAGAGTCAGAAAGGATAATTTATCATTCTGTGAGTGAAAACTGGGTAAAATAAGCCTCTGTGAATTTCCATGCCACATCTGTCCCCAAAGACTTGCAGGTGGGCTCCAGGACCAGGTTGGTCAACTTCTTTCTGTCTGAAAACAGCAATGGTACCTCAGGAGGGAAGAGCTGGTGGAGCATCAGGCACGAGGAGGAAGATGCAGAGGTCACTCAAGGCTGGGGACATGGGGCTTACCCTTTGGGAATGCAGCTGAGAGGGTCTGGGGTCCTCCCACATCCTTGGCACAGCTCTTGACACTTGTCAAGATGAGTCCCCTTTAGACCCTCTCTCAAGAAGGAGAATTGCTTCCTGAGTTGTTTGACTGGTTCTCAGCACAGAAAGACAGCATCTGACCACGGCTCAGAGGTATGGCAGCCACTGGTGCTGTTCCCCAGCTTCTCTCTCCTTGATTCCTGGGCATGCTCACACTGGCTGCAAGAAAAGAAACCTTGTGGAGAAGGGTAATGGAGTCCTGTGGGCACTTACCTCCTCCTGAGAGCCCTCCAGGGAGGGCCTGTTAACCCACCCTGTGCAGGCAGGGAGCGTCTCACGGCCATCACTATGGTGAAGGTCTCCCCCATCCAAACAATGACATGTTCTCGCCATCCAGGTGACCTCACATACACCTGCTCTGTCTGGAGCTGTGGTGGACAGTGTAGTGAACAGAGTGACTACCTAGGCATACGACAGGAGTGGACAGATGCTCAGGTAAGGCAGCTTCTGGCAAAATGGCACTCAGAAGGAAGTGAGTGATGAAGTGTAGGAGTAAGATTTCATCACTAAAGAGGAGCTCCATGGGTAAAAAGTTCTTGCTTTGCAAATGTGAGTTTGATCCCCAGAACCCATGTAAAAATGCTGAGTGTGGTGGCATGCACCTGTAATCCCAGTGTTGGGGAAGGAGATTCAGGAGCATCCCCAAGGCTCACCGGCTAGCTAATTTAGCCTAACTGGTGAGCTCCAGTTCAGTGAGAAACCCTGTACCAAAATAAGGTGGATATTTGTAAGGAACATCACCCAAGTTATCCTTTGGCTACATGCACACACATGCATCTGTACACACATGGGTACCCACATATAAACACATATATGTACATACATACACACACACACACACACACACACACACCATATAGGTACAATTTATAGAAAGAAGACAAAGAATGAGGTTGTGCTGGCTGAGATGGACCTAAATCTCATTGCTGTCCTTATAAGAAGAACAAAATAGACACAGAGGTGGCTGTATGAGGCTAGAGGCAGAGATGACAGCAATATGGCTACAAACCAAGGGATGTCTGGAGCTACCAGGAGTTGGAAGAGGCAGGGCACTCTCCCCAGAGCCTCTGCAGGTACATGGCTGGATACCAGACTCCTGGGCCTCTAGGGGTGCTGCTGTACAGGGTGTGTGGGGGGATTCTTATATAGGGGAGCAGCCAAAGGTATCCCTGCTGGTGTTTAAACTGAAATTTGAATGATGGGATGGTGTGACCTTAGAGGACTTAGGGAAGCAAGCAGAATGGGTGTTAGCAGGTGCAAAGGCCCCATGGTGGCCTGAAGGTCCCAGGGAGTGGTGAGGGGAAAGAGATGTATGGTGTGAGATGATGTTAGGCATCTTGGTCTCCTCAGCCTTGTCACATAGGTAACATTCTTTGGATTCTGGAGGTTGCTGGGAGATGTTTAGGGAAAGAAGTGATAGTGGAAGGGCTCCAAATCCCAGGAATGTGTGGATCTCAGCTAGCATAGTGCGTTCCGCCTAGCTGATGGGTTTTAGAGTGCATTCATGATTTCTCTTGGATCTTCTACTCAGCCTGGCCAATGACATTTCTGCTGATTTACAGAGGTGAAGGGCAAGGTTCCCAAGAGTCCTGAAAGACAGGCTGTCTCCCTCTGTAGGCTGACAGGAATTTGATCAGGGTTTTTCTTTTATTTTCAAATATTTACTTACTTATTTATTTGAGAGAGTGTGAGAAGTGATGGGGAAGGGATGGGCACAATCAGGAGCCTCTATCTATAGCAAACGACTTCTAGAATCATGTGCCACCTTGTGCATCTGGCTTTACATGGGCACTGGGGAATTGAACTTGGATCCATAGGCTTTGCAGGCAAGCACCTTAACTGCTGAGCAATCTTTCTAGCCCTGATAATGGCTTTTAAACACAGCACTGTGACCACAGGGTTTGGTTGGTCTGTCCTCTAGGCCTTGTGTGACCTATGTGTTGATTGTAGAATGTTGAACAATATCCTGGCTCCCACCATCTTCTAGGATCTAGTAACGCCTTTCTCACAGCTATGACTCCAGCCATATCCCTGGGGCATCCCCACCCTACTGAGCTCTCATGCCTTCATAAGAACATGGCCAGTGACTGACTGTGTTCTTGTCCAGCTCTACCAGTCCCTGCGGGTGTCACCCACCCCTCTGGGCCTGAGGACAAGCATGGGAGTATTGTGGAGACTGAAGTAGTGAGAGTGGGGAGGGTCCTCATTGTTTCTGGCCCCTGGGAAAGGACTCAGATGCTCTGCTGCTCCCCTTATCTCCAAACAGTTGCAACAAATACCATCAGAAGCATGGGAGCCGTAAGTGGTCCACAGTGGCTTCCAAGACCTGAGTCACAGCAAGAGAGTGTCCACCACTAATTGCCTGGACCACATGGGGCCTTTGCACCTGCTGTCGTCCACTTTGTTGTTAGTACCCTGCTGATGGCAGTTTCCAAGCCTGCCCGGCTTCCTCATGATCCTAAAGAAGCCAAGGGTAGTGGTACCTGGGCGGTTTGGAGGAGTGGCTGGCCAGAGGAGACACAGACAGGGTGGTGAGATTATAGGGATGTTAGATCTGCATTCTCTTTCAAGGAACCCAGGAAGACTTATCAGATCCCAAGCCTTATCAGATCTGACTGCATTTCAGCCAGCAGCTCTGGCTTCTCGGAAAGCACAGAATGAAGGCTACACCCACGCAGTGCTAGAGGCCAGCACCAATCTATTCTCACTGTGAGGTCTCAGACACAGGCAGAAGAGTGTACCTGCAGTATATATCTTGTTATTTTGAGACAGAGTCTCACTCTGTAGCTCAGGCTGGCCTAGAGCTCACTATATATTCCATATAGAATGACTTCTGATTATGATAATCCTCCTGTCTCAGCCTCCCAATTCTGAGATTACAAGTGTGAGACACCATCTCCAGATCTTATGTAATTTGAAAATTTTATTTACTTATTTGTACATGTGTGTATGTGTGTGTCTGTAGGTTCAGCAGGACCTCCTGCAAGTGAACACCAGATGCTTGTGCCTCCTTTTGCATCTAGCTTACATGTGTGGCTTGGAAACAGAACCTGGACCAGCAGGCTGTGAAAGCAAGTGCTTTTAACCACTAAGCCATTTTCTGAGCCCCTTATGTGTTTTTCCTTTTAATGCAGGTGGATGCATGTGTGTGTGACTGTGTGTGGAGGCCAGAGGACAACCTTGGGTATTATTCCTCAGGAATGACATCTGCTTTTCTGTTTGAGATTGAGAAAGGCTTGTCAGTGAACCCCCTTGCACTGGTATTACTTGTGTGCATCACTACATGCAGCACTTTTATGTGGGTTTGGGGGATCAAACTCAGCTCCCAATGCTTGTGAGGCGTGTGCTTTACCAACGGAACTATCTTCCCAGCCCTCTTCTGGTTTTGCTTTTTTTTTTTTTCAAGGTAAGGTTTCACTCTAGTCCAGGCTGACCTGGAGTTCACTATGTAGATTCAGAGTGGCCTCGAAATCACGATGATCCTCCTATCTCTGCCTCCCAAGTGCTGGGATTAAAGACGTGCACCATCACGCTCGACTCTTCTGTGTGTTTTTTAAAAAATCATTTATTTACATGTGTGGTCAGGTATCTATGCCCTTCTTCTACCTTCTTTGGGACAGGGTCTTTTGCTGCTGCAAACAAGTGCCAGTCTAGCTGGCCTATAAGCTCTGGATTCTCCTGGTGCTGCCTTCCATTGTCATAGGTGTATTGGGATCACAGACACATGCACCACTTTGCCTCTGGCTTTTACATAGGTTCTGAGGAATCAAACTTGAGTTGGCAAGGTTTGCAGGCAAGCACCTTTCACCTTAGTTGTCTAGTGTCTCCTGAGGGACAAATACCCCCAGTGAGAGAACTTGGTGGCCTGGGGATGGGGTGTGTGTCTTTAAGATGGAAAGAGGCAGGTGTGCTTGGATGCTGGCTGGGACTGCTTGGGAGATTTGGGAAGTTTGATAAGATGGCAGGAGAATTGAGAATTGTTGATTGTGTCCTTGAGTGGGTGAGAGGCACAGAGAAGGCAGATCTGGCCAGAACTGTGGACAGCTCCCCAGTTGGAAGGTTTTGGGCCATGTATGCCTGGCTTTCACCAGGCATACATGATTTTCTATTTTTCCAGGGAGGCAAGAAATAGGTCATTGGGTGAGGTGGAAAACTGAAAATTACTTTCTTCTCCTTTTCTTTCTTTTCCTTTTTAAAAGTACTTCTATGTCACTAGCCCATTTTTTAGGCATATATTTGGTTATATGTTCTAAAACAGGGGCATTCCAGAATGAGTGCTGTGCATGGGGGGAGACACTAGATCTGCTTTGATTGAGACTCCTAGTCTGCAAGGAGGAGAAGTGAATTCAGTTTTCTGGGGGTGTAGTGGCCCCTCTTCAGGACTAAGGTCCTGGGGCTGCTGAGCATACTAGACCATTAGCGTCCTCACCTAGCCTGTGGATCTTGGCTTTGTACCTGCCCATGTCTTTTCTGAGGGGATGTGGAAGATGAGACAAATGGAACCAAGATTCCAAGGTAAGGATGGCCAACCCAGAAGGCTCGCTGGACTTCCCTAGGACGCTGTCCCCAGAGTTTCTGATGTTGGACATTATCCCTTCTGTAGAAAGTCCTCAAAGTGTAACCAACCTCACTTCCCATGCTTCATGTCCCCTGCCCCGCATAGTCCTGAGCAAGGCCTCAGCATGGGGCTTGCAATGCAGGTACAGAGGCCTTTAGGAGCACAAGCAAGCTGCTTAAGCACATGTGGTGTGCGGGCACTTTTGGTCCACAAAGACACCTGTGGCAGTATCAGCTCTTTATCCCACTCTTCCCAAGAAGAGATGGGGCCCATGAGACTACATAGACAGGCATGGTGGAGGTGGGATTTGAGCCCAGACATGAAACCCACTCCTTGATGAGCCTGATTAAGGTGACATGGCCTAGTCGAGTTAGGGCTGGGCATCATGCCTTCCACATCTTACAGCAGGAAGTGACTATTTTTATTTTAACAGTTCAGCCAGTCAGTCTGTGCATAGCACCAATCTGAAATTCAGAAAGCCCTGGTTTTTACTTTCAAGTAAGATCACAGATAGTGCCTGGGCTATACAAGGAGTGACTTCCACATTATCTGAGAAAACTATGTGAATGCATGCTAATATTCTGAGTGCTTAAGCACTTGGTATGGGGTAGGGAGCACAGAATTGAGTCTTGGTTGACAAGTGAATGTTGTGGGTGTATGGAGAGATGCATAGATACATAAGAAGGTGGTAGGTACATGGATTATGAGTATGTGGATGGGGTAGGTGGATGGATGGGGAAAGGGCAGCATATGGAGTGGCTGGAGCAAGAAAGGAATGGAGAAGCAGGTGGTCTCAGTGCACCCATGTGGAGGGGACTGCCTAACCTGGGGCAGATGTAGAGCTGACAGCCTCATCTGGCTAGGGTTGTGCAGGTCATGTTGGGCCCTCTCCATCCCTCCATCCCACAGCAGCTAGGAGAATGGTTCTGTCACCAAAAAAAATATAAGATGGGGAAACTGAGAAACACAAATTGAGATGTTGCCTAAAGTTAGGGTATGGATGGAGGTGGCATGTTACTGCAGGTGGCTTGGTCCCACTGTCCAGGCCTTGACCTGCTGGGTCAGCAAGTTAGATCAAACTTTTTCTAGTTTTATATGGGGTGGGTAGTGGAGGGAGTGACAGGAGCTGGACCAGGAAAGGAAAATAGAATATTTGACTCTGTTCTGAGGTTCAGTGGGTTCAATAGGAAGTCCACCACTGCCTGGGAACACCCCTTTTTGTGTATAGCCCTTCACCTTGAGGGAGGGACACATGGTATGAGGCACCATGCATGGAGCACTGTAGCCTGGATGGATCACTGGGGCAGCTTGATCTGAATCCTTCCAACTAGGAACCTTCATTCATTCATCTGTTCATTCATCTATCCAGTCATTCATCTACTCCATCACCCATTCATCCACATGTTCATTCAGACATCCATTTAACCATCCATCCATTCATTCATGTCACTCTCTAAGCACTTGCTGAGCTTCACCCCGGCTGCCAGTGGTAAGTGAGGCAGCCACCACCTTCCTGCTACTACAGGTCAGCAAGAAGCTCAGGGCCATATCCTATGTATCTTCCAATGAGAGCCAGTCTCCACCATATTCCTAGAGTCTGGGTTCCCAGGGTATATTCTTGTCTGTGACTGCCATGGCTGGGCTGGGCCCAAAGGACAAGTGTCTTCCAGGAGAAGCCAGGGTCTCTGATGGTATCAGAGCAGCATCAGAGGCCAGGACAAGGGCTCACCACTCTGGCTACTCTAGCACTTCTCTCAGAGGTCACCACTAAGGTGACAAATGCTCTAAACAGCCCCTGTCCTTCCTGTCAGGAATCATTAGGTTCAACCTGGCATGGCAGGTACTGACTGCTGTATGGAACATTGTGTCTTATTCACGTGCTTATACTGGAGGGAAGATCTGGGCAACCCATTGTGCCAGGGACTCCTAGTCCCCCATCACCCCTGCTCTGTTATCTCAGCTGAATGTGGAAATTCTTTATTTTTTTAATTATTTTATTTATTTTTGGAGAGAGGCACAGAGAGAAACAGATAGAGAGGGAGAGGAAGACAGATAGAGATGGGCGCACCAGCAGTCTCTCAGTTGCTGTGAACGAAATCCAGATGTGTGCGCCCCCTTGTGGGCAAGTGTGGCATTGCGCCCTTGCGTCACTTTGCATCTGGCTAAACGTGGGACCTGGAGATTGGAACCGCTAGAGATTGGAACCAGCGTTCTTAGGTTTAGCAGGCAGGTGCCTTAACCGCTAAGCCATCTCTCCAGCCCCTGAATGTGGAAATTCTGTAGGAAGATTTATCAAACAGTCTCTGAGGGAGAATTTTACAGGCACTGCTCTGTCCTACAAAATTTCCGTGACCTCATTGTCTCAGGAGTCTGTCTTTGCTATTGACAACCTGTTACTAGTTTGGGTCCCCAGGGAATCTTAAAAGACCTGACTGTAATGAAATGAGCTGTCATATTTGGAAAGAGGGGATACAATTGAAGTTGGGAGTGAGAAAGAGATTGTCTACAGAATCAAATCAGGGGCTCTCAATTTTATCTCCACTTCGGGTTCATCAAAATTAATAGCCAAGCATATTAAATCAGCCTATATTTTACAAGAGAGAGGAGAAAGAGGGCTGGAGGAATCTCCATTTATCCCCAGCCATCTCTGTCCAGCCACACATTCCATGAAGTTGGCAGCCAAGGTTTCAGGCCCACAAAGGATGCTTACACGGAGTCCTGGAGGGAAATGGTTCCTTCCTTATGCAGCCTGTGCTTACTGGATAAAGACAGGGCGGTGACTGTTGGTGTCTGAGACAGAGCAAGATCTTTGTCTGAAGTGGCCTCACAGTCTGAAACCTGCCTCTGCCACACTTCCCTCGCTGCTTGTCTGCCTTGTTTTGATGGCTGTGGCATGTTTTGAGGCCCAAGACAGAGAGAAGTCCTCTGGAGAGTGTTACCCTTGCTTCTTGGGACTCCTGGGAGCTTGTCTGGGCAGCCAAGTTCAAGGCTGAAAGTCACTCAAGACCAAAATATGCCTCATGCAGTAGGACCCTGGGGATTCATTCTCACCTGGTTTAGGAGGAATCAAAGTGACTCTGACTTCTTCCCCTTTGAAAGACCGTTTTAAAGCATTCAGAATCCCCCTTTAGGGAAGTGAGCAAATACAAGCTTTCTTCTCACTCCACATTCCTTTTGCCCTTCTCTTTGGTCTGTAATTTCTTGCCACCTTATCAGCTATTGTTACCTCTTAGAAGCTGATGCTGTTGCTTATTGTATTCTCAGTGGGTACAGGTTGGTCTGATCTGCTGCTACTGTTGGGACCCCAGCTGACACTGAGTCCCTTCTCAGTGCTCGCAGAGCTACCATGGGTCCCTAGGGAAAGTGTGTCTGAAAAGTTGAATCATGCCAGGCATGGCGGCGCACACCTTTAATCCCAGCACTCGGGAGGTAGAGGTAGAAGGATCGCCATGAGTTCAAGGCCACCCTGAGAATACAGAGTGAATCCCAGGTCAGCCTGAGCTAGAGTGAGACCCTACCTAGAAAAACCAAAAAAAAAAAAAAAAAGTTGAATCATGTATAGCTGAGACTCCAAGTCAAGGAGGCTGTGCTTGGGGCCTGGTGGTCATGTCCATCACCCTTGCTTTGAGAAGTTCCCTTCTTTTCCAGAGGCTCTTTCCTCTGTCTCTTCCTCTCCAGTTAGCTCATGGCTAGCAGCCTGTGCATTTGGGTGTCGTCTTCTCTCAGAACATTGGCTGAAGCTATCGTGACAGATGGAAACCAGTGACTCAAAGGGAAGCAGGGAGCTTGAGACCCACACTTCCTTCCAAGTTGAAAATCACAGCCGCCTACAAGCCCAAGGTACTCTGTGTGAAAGAGGTAGGCTGGCCAAGTATGAACTGACTTCACTGGGGGTGGGGAAGTTTGGGGGGCTTGGAAGGAGCTGGCATCTGTCTCTGCTCCTGTAGGGGTTCTTGCCTGGCCAGAAGTCACCAAGTCCTTCTTGGCAAGGACTGTTGCTGAGTTGGCAGCCAAGCTTCTCCTATGCACAGCTCTGTCTTCCTTGAACTTATTCCCTTGCATCTCTGTAAGAGAATTCAGAGTCCCCAACAATCAGAGACTCTACATGACTTGAGTTCTTTGTATCTCTGTGTTATGAAACTCCTGTCTTCCTGCACCGTGGTCTGTCTTCCTGTAGAACATGGACTCCAGAGAGCTGGTGGACATCCTCCAGAGTCCAACTCCATTTGAATTCTTACTGCATGGCATTCCACCTCATGTTCACATCATGGCTACTCTAGCTTCAAGCACTAAGTCTTAATTCCAGGCAAGAAAAGAGGTACAGGACTGTGGATAGGTATAGTGGTTTGTATTAGGTGTCCCCCATAAACTCATGTGCTTTGATTACTTGGTTCCCAGCTGGTGGAAACTTGGGAGGTGGAGCCTTGCTGGAGGAGGTGTTGCCTGGGGTGGACCTTGAGGTTTATCAGCTCTAGCTTGCCAGTGTTAGTCAGCCTACTGTCCTGCTGCTGTTTACATCTGCTGTGGTCCAAGTGATGTCCAGCCTCTGCTCATGCCATCCTTTCACCTGACATTATAAAGCTTTCCCTCAAAACTGTAAACCAAAATAATTCCCTTCCTCTAATCAGCTGCTTCTGGTCAGGTGTTTTGTCCCAGCAATGAGAAGGGGATCAGAACAATAGGTAAAGGCTACATGATCAGCAGCAGTTGTTCTCTTTAGATATGTTTCTTTGAATGTCACCCAGATCCCATGTAACTTTCACAGGAAGTCTATGGTCAGGCTTTCTCTTGGCTCATGGAGGTGTGCAGCCCAGCTGAACCATCTTGTCCAAAGCAAACTATGGCTCTGCTGGTAAAGAAATCAGGGAGCAAAGGCTGCAAGGTGTCATCACTATCCTCTATATGTGACTCCCCCCTCTAATTTCTTCTTTCCTCTTGTACCAGTTTCTTGGGGCTGGTATGTCACATGACAAATGGGGGCTTTCGTAGCAGAAATTTGTTTTCATTCTGCAGGTCACCGTTCAATATTGAAGCATGGGCATCTGCTTTTCCACAGACTCCTCCCAGTGGCTGCAGCCCTTCAGGAGCTCCTGGGCTTGTGGTCATATCACACCATCTCTGCCCCTGCATGCCCTCTGCTGTGCCTTTATGAGCTCTCTCCTTTTTACAGGGACACTTGTTATTGGACTTAGTGCTCCCCTAACCCAGGACTCTGATCTCCATACTCCTGCACAGTTACATCAGCAAATACTCTTTGCCAAACAAGGTCACATTCGCAGTCTTTGGGGGCCATCTCCCTGCCCCCATCTCCATAATCTAAGTTACAGTCCTGCTTCTTGGGTGGCTGTCAGGAGCTGCTCACTACAGGCTTATGGGCATTGCTCATGCTTTCCGAAGCTGTTTTTGTCTCATGGGAAGTAGATCTATACTTTCAGATTGCCCCGTTCCCTAAAGAGGCAGATCTATATTTTCACTGTAATCTACAGGGCCTTGAAGGGGGGTGGGCAGAAAAGTCACATTTCTAAGTAGTTGTTGAGGCCAGCACACATTTGCAGCCCTGTGTACAGGTCTGAAGCTACTGCCTTCCATCCTTGCCTGTCCCTCTAAAGGTTGTAGCCCTCCCAGTTTCCTGCCATACTATTCTTCCTCCATAATCCATTGCTGAAAATATTGCCCCCAAGGTCCTCCTACCCCCAGGCCACAGCACTAGAGCCACCCTTTACTGGGTTTCACCTGATGGGAACAGAGGGAACAGAGGATATCATCCTGCCAGCCACCATGCAGTCCATGGCTGCTGTCTCTGCTATCTCAGGTCTATAAAAAGCTATCTGCTCCTCCACATTCTGACCCTGCAAGTGCTTCATGGTCCTGGGGACCTGCAGGAGGGATTGAAGTTCTCAGCATACAATGTTTGAAGAGTTAAAACAACTGGGCATCTGCTTGTCACAGCAATTCCTGGGCCCACAGAAATAAATGACCACAAAGGTACCATCACATGGCTCTGGAGTTCAGAAGCCCCAAATGGGTTTCATTGAACTAAAAAACCCAAGGTGTTGCAGCGCTGTTTTGCCTGAAAAGACTGTGGGGTAGTCACTTCCTGCCCTGCACAGTATCAGAGGCACCATGCATCCCCAGCTTGTGGCTGCATCGCTGTAGGCCTGCCTCGTTCCCATGCAGATTCTCCACTATGTCATATCTCACTCCACTTCTCTTATAGCAGTACCTTTGGCTGTACTTGGGGACCCCCTGGATGAACCATATCTCTGGCCTCAATCTCCTATTTTAAATCGCATGCACAAAGTCCCTATGGCCATGTTCAGCCACACACAGGTTCCCAGGGTCCTTTGTTGAGCCAGCCACACCAGCCTAACACACAGAACCCAGCACGTGTTCATCTGTTAACCACTTCATCCAAACTATCAATTAGTGACTGCTATGTTGAGATAGGCATCTATATTTTACTGTTGCTCTTCAAATCTTAGAAGACCTGGCTCCATTGGACTAATCCTAGGTGGCAATAATCATTTAGACTGTAGTGGCTCTGTGTAACCTGTCAGGCCCTGTCCCTGCCACTGCCTGTAGTCCCAATATGATGCTGAGTGGCATATTTATGTGGGAACTTCCACTGTCATTCTCCTCAGAGCATAGCAGTTAAAAGTGTGTTGAACATAGATCCAAATCACACTTTGGCTCCTGAATCATCCTTGCCTGGCATTCTGCCTCCTAACTGATTCAGCCTCGTATAAACAGAACCTCACACCCACCCTCTGACACTGTGGTTCCTTTCTCCGATGAGCTCTCCTAATTAGAAGAGCATTACCTCAGGTTTAGGGAAAGGGAACTTCAAATGATTATTCCTAAAGGCAGAGTCAATGCTGTCTTAGACAGCCTTGAACATTGGTGAAGGATCTCTTCCAATGGCTGACACCTGTCTATGGCAAGTCAGCCTGCTGCCTCTGAACCAAACACATGCCTGGACTCTGGGCTGTGAGCCAGAGCACCAACATGGAAAGGTCTGGAAGTCCCCTATCCTGCGTTCCCAACTTCCATGGGGACAGGGAGAGACACATACAGGGATGTGGTTCCTTCAGCCACTCTCTGCTTTGCCCTTGACCCTTGCTTCCTACAGTTGAAGCCAGCAACTTCACAACTGAATATTCAGACATCCATATCCCACAGGAGTCACCCACCCTCAGGTCTCTCTGTCAGGCTGGTCTGTGCTCCCTCCTCCTGCTTTGGCTGTCTGGCTCCTGCCCACCTTCTAGGAGAATATCTGAGAGATCATTTTACCTGCCAGGACCCAAGAACCAGAGCAACTCCTCTACGCATCAGAGTTGCCTGGGGCCATTTGAGAACTCCAGCATCTGGGGCTGAGGAGATGGTTCAGTCAATAAAGCACTTGCCATACAAGCATGAGAACCCAAGTTTGACCTCCCAGAACCCACACAAATGCTGGGCAGATGTGGTAGCTCATCTACTCCTAATGCTGGCATGGCAGAGACAAGGCATCCCTTGGGCCAGCTGGCTAGCTAGACTAGCACAATCAGTGAGGTCTGGGTTCAAATGAAAGGCTTTATCTCAATAAATAAAGTGGAGACCCCACCTCCTGAGTGCTGGTAGTACAGGTATAGGTCACCACACCTGGCTTCCTGTATCTTAAGGGAGCCCTCCACTTCTGTCCACAAATGGTCATCCAGAGGATTGAGTGCAGGAATCATTGTGAATGTCCACGCCTTCCACTTCCTCCTTACTGTGAGAACAGGCAATATAACAGAAAACAAGGGACTGGACTTAAATTTTCCCAGCCAGACCTTTGAAGATTGTTTTTCTCAGTTACACACTGTCCCCTGTCTAGACATTGGGCCTTTCTCTACTTTAGCAGAGCCCGGACAGGAGGCCTCCTGACTCCTCATGCCTCAGGGTATTTCTTCCTTCCGGCCTCTTTCATTTTCTTGTGCAGTATTCCCACTCTCACCTCATGTCCTTTTAAAAGATGATGTATGTAGGAACTAGCTAGTGCATTCACAACCCCACAGTGATCACTGGTAACCCCACTGAGGAGGGCCTGTAGAAAAGGGATTCCCCATGTTTATCCTGTAGTAAGCAACACAAAAACGTGATCTCAGATAGCTTGTAACTGAGGGAGCTCATGGGGCACGCTCCACCTGGAGAATGTGCAGCTGAAATGGGAGCTTCCCTCTCATAAACACAACTCTTTTACGGGTCTAGGTAAAAAAGTTCAAGTACTAGGTAACTAAGGGACTCATACCTGGGGATTGTTTATAAAGGCTAATCATAAAAGCCAGGCGTGGTGGCACACGCCTTTAATACCAGCACTCGGGAGGCAGAGGTAGGAGGATCACTGTGAGTTCAAGGCCACCTTGAGATTATATAGTGAATTCCAGGTCAGCCTGAGCTAGCGTGAGACCCTACCTTGAAAAAAAAATAATAAGGCTAATCATGAAATTAATTCAATCATGGAAGTATTGAATTATCCTAAGGAAAGATTAGGAGTTAGAGTTGCCAATTCTGCCTGTATAGGTGGCAGAGTGATGCCTTACCAGGACAGATGCCATGTCAGCTTGAGAAGAAAACAATAGAGCGTATATGGAAACAGCATATATAAGATTATGCACTGTATGTACTGCTGGGGATTAGCACCACATCAGTAAGACAGGTGTGGAGTGGTTTGTTAAAAGTTCAATTTTGAGGGCCGGGCGTGGTGGCGCATGCCTTTAATCCCAGCACTTGGGAGGCAGAGGTAGGTGGATCGCCCTGAATTTGAGGCCACCCTGAGACTACAGAGTGAATTCCAGGTCAGCCTGAACTAGAGTGAGACCCTACCTTGAAAAAAGAAAAAAGTTCAATTTTGAGTCCCAAGGGGGCCCTCAGTGGAATCAGGGAGGGGAAGAGGGGACATAAAAGTATAACCTGGGCTGGAGAGATGGCTTAGTGGTTAAGGCGTCTGCCTGCTAAGCCTAAGAACCCGGCTCCAATCTCCAGATCCCACGTTTAGCCAGATGCAAAGTGACACAAGGGCACAATGCTGCACTTGACCACAACGGGGTGCACGCATCTGGATTTCATTCACAGCAGCTGAGAGACTGCTGGTGTGCCCATTCTCTATCTGTCTCCCTCTCCCTCTCTCTCTGTCTGTCTCTCTCTGTGTTTCTCCAAAAGTAAAAAAAATAACAATAAAAAAAAGTATAACCCGATGGGAATGTGACCAATTTGAAATATATTCACATATTAAAGTTCTTAATTGAATTTTTAAAAAGATGTGTGTAAAGTTAAAGGAACCCTGGCCAATGCTCCTATTTTTTTTTTTTTCTTTTTTTTTTTTTTTTTGTTTTTCGAGGTAGGGTCTCACTCTGACCCAGGCTGACCTGGAATTAACTATGTAGTCTCAGGGTGGCCTTGAACTCACGGCAATCCTCCTACCTCTGCCTCCCGAGTGCCGGGATTAAAGGCGTGCGCCACCACGCCCGGCTTATTTTTTTTTTTTAAACTCAGCGACTGGGATTAGGATTGGCTTTGGTGAGGATGGGCCAATGGATTTCCATTCTCCTAAATTTGGAGACTAAACTGGCAGGAAAATTTTATATATTAGTAAAGAAAACTAGAAAAGAGCCAGGTGTGGTGGCGCATGCCTTTAATCCCAGAACTCGGGAGGCACAGGTAGGAGGATCGCCATGAATTTGAGGCTACCCTGAGAATACAGAGTGAATTCCAGGTCAGCCTGGGCTACAGTGAGACCCTACCTCAAAAATCAAAACAAAACAAAAAAAGAAATGAAATGAATCCGCTGGACTAGACAAACCTGGAGTGTTGAGGGATGGGAATGAGAATGCAAATTCAGTGTTTGATAAAATGGACTATTGTGAATATTAGCAGCGAATATTCAGTGTCACTGTACAAAATCCTTAAAATATAATTATTAAAACTTTTTACTGGGCTGGAGAGATGGCGCCTGCCTCCTAAGCCTAAAGAACGCTGGTTCCAATCTCTAGCAGTTCCAATCTCCAGGTCCCACGTTTAGCCAGATGCAAAGTGATGCAAGGGCGCAATGCTGCACTTGCCCACAAGGGGGCGCATGCATCTGGATTTCATTCTCAGCAGCTGAGAGGCTGCTAGCGCGCCCATCTCTATCTGTCCTCCTCTCCCTCTCTCTCTGTCTCTCTCTGTGTCTCTCTCCAAAAAAAAAAAAACTTTCTGCTGAGCCCTCGAATAAATAAATAAATAATAAATAAAGTGGAGACCAATGGAGGAAGTCACCCAATCTCAACCCCTGACCTCCTTGTGCAATACTCACCCACACATATACAAAAACACACACATGAGCTGCAGCGATGGCTTAGTGGTTAAGGTGCCTGCCTGCAAAGTCTAAGAATGCTCATTTGAATCTCCAGGTCCCAGGTTTAGTCACGCAAAAGTGATGCAAGTGCACAATGTTGCACATGTCCACAAGGGGGCGCACATGTCTGGAGTTCGTTCACAGTGGCTGAGAGGCCCTTGCATGTCCATTCTCTCTCTGTCTCTTCCCCGTCTCTCTCTCTCTCTCTTTCTGTCTCTCTCTCTCTCTCTATCTCTATCTACCTGTCTCTCTCAAATTGGACACACACACACACGCATGCATCCACACTATACACATATACTATCATCCAATTGGTTCGGTGGGGGCATTCAGGAGGCTGAATCCCAGTAATCCCAGAATTCAGGAGGCTGAGGTAGAAGGATCATGGATTTGAAGGTCTTATTTCCAAAAATCCAGTGACACCAGACAGTCAAGTCCAGATGCTGGTTTTCAGCACCTCCAGGCAGCAGTTTTCAGGCTTTGCAGTTAAGTCTGTTGAGTTGAGGCTTAGAGCTAGGTACTTATAGCAGCTCTCTGCGACCTTAGCTATATGATGCCTCAGGGTAGTGTGTCCTCCCCATTGTTCTGACTCAGCATGTTGGGGCTGAAGTACTTACTTCTATGCTCTCAGGTGACAGGATGCTGCTGGCCTGAGACCCCAGTTTGAGAACCACTGTCTTATTAAGGGGTGGGATGCTGGTCCTTACCCCCTCTTTGGACCCAAATCCCACTCCAAGGCTCCCTGTCATACTGTGAGGAGCTCATGGGGATATCTTTTTGTTTGTTTGTTTTTTGAAGGTAGGGTTTCACTCTAGCCCAGGCTGACCTGGAATTCATTGTGTAGTCTCAGGGTGGCCTCAAACTCATGGAGAGCCTCCTACCTCCGACTCTTGAAGCTGGGATTAAAGGCATGTGCCACCATGCCTAGCCTTAATGGGGATGTCTAAAAGCCACACCTGAAATCCAGGTAGTCTCCACCCCCCACAGCACCCCATGTTCTTTCCCCTCTGGACTTGTGAGCCTTATACAACCCCCACCAGGTTGCTGGCCAGGTCAGCTTTGTCTCCCCCACCATTGCCATTCTATAGCAAGTGTCCCCAGAACTTAAAAAACCTACATCTTGGGCTGGAGAGATGGCATAGCAGTTAAGGCGCCTGCCTGCTAAGCCTCAGTACGTCAGTTCCAATCTCCAGGTCCCACGTTTAGACAGATGCAAAGTGATGCAAGGATGCAATGCTGCACTTGCCCACAAGGGGGGCGCACTCATCTGGAGTTGGTACCCAGCAGCTGAGAAGCTGCTGGTGCGCCCATCCTCTATCTGTCTTCCTCTCCGTCTCTCTTCTCTCTCTGTGTCTCTCTCTCAAAAAAAAAAAAATACATCTTGCCAACATTTGAACCAAAGACCCTTAAGGAAACAAGGAAATTGGTTCATATCCAATTGTTTTGAAAGACAGAGCCCAGCCATCTGGGGCCCAGGCTCAACGAGGCTCCAACAAGGCCTGAAATGAGCTGCCACCTTAGTTGTAGGGTGACTTCTAAGGCACAGACCAAAGTTCCCCAGGGAAACTAGCCTTTTGTGGAAGCATGGTGGTCTTGATTTGCACATACCTCAGCTTACTAGTTAGTCAGGAGGAAGGAAGGGCCAGTCTTGCCCCCTTGCCCCAGAGCACATACAGAAGTGTTCTGAATGCTGCCCTCTGCATCACAGGCCATATGGGATCCTCCTAGATCAAATGGTCTGAGTATGATTTCACAATGAAAATGACAAAACATGCAATAAAGAGTGTCACTGACAGGAGCCAACAGATGTGACAGAAGAACACACCCACAGGACAGAATAATGGGCATACTGAGAGGTGGCCAGCTGTTATGAAATACATAAAAGAGAAAATTAATAGAAACCACAAAGAAATAATAAGATATTGTGAAAAAAGAGAGCATAGATTAGAAACATACAGGAACCCAGGTGTGCTGGCAGGTCTGTAATCCTAGCTCTTGGGAGGGTGAGGGAGGTGGATAGTGAGTTCAAGGTCAGCCTGGGCTACCTAGTGAGATCAAGTCCAGTCTGGACTATAAAACCTTATCTTAAAACACAAACACACACATATGCACACACACACACACATTCTCACACACACACTACTCACCTTCCAGCAGTGAAATATAGTGCCATTAAAACCAAAAACTCAATGGTGATTACACAGGGAATCAGGAATACCTAAAAAGAGGATCTGTGACCTAAAAGATGTTCCTGAGGAAATGTTCCTAGGCCTTGTACAGAGATGATTGTGGACAGAGTGAGGCACACAGAGAACAGGATTAAAGGCACTGTGTGAGAATCAAGGAGACAGACTCAAGAAAATCCTGAGTTACTGGAAGATGGAACACCTCAAATGGAAAATGAACAAGCGCAGAGTGGGATAGATTAAATCAATACCTAGTGAATTCCTAGTGAAACTATAGACTGACAGCTATGGGAAGAAAAGAACTTAAGTCTTGTGGAAATTGTGGAGTGGTTTCAATGGAGGCTTTGTGATAACAAGGGTCCAGAGGTGACTGATAGACACAGTTGGATTGATAAAGGAATATCCAGTAATTCTTGCTTCTACACTTGATCTCAGCCATGACACCAAGACATGATAATTAAGCTCGAATTCTAAGGCAGTAAACCATAACCTAAGAGGGTAGCAAAACAAGGCAGTTCAAAGTGGAAGGAAAATAAGAGGAAGAAGAGGAGGTGAGGTGGAGTCCCCATATAGGTATTGCTAATGGGTCCCCAGGCTATAGGCTACACCTTAGGAAGAAAAAATGCTGGAGTCAGAGGCCAGGCCCAGGAAGCCTGTGCATAATGGCCATAGTCTCTGCATGCTAAAATAGTGCTTATGATAAGGAACATTCTGGAGACACAAAGAAGCAGAACTGAAACAAGATACAGCAAAAACTAGCAGCATCACTGGCATAGGTGTTCTGAATCTTTTGCTCTACAGTTATTTGGAGGGGGAAAGGATGATGTCTACTGATCTTAGGCTTTTCCAGGCAGGTGCATCTGCTAAAATCTTAGGAGCAGGGCTGGAAAGATGGCTTAGAGGTTAAGGCGCTTGCCCGTGAAGCCTAAGGATCTGTGTTCAACTCTCCAGATCCCATGTAAGCCAGACGCCCAAAGGTGAGGCAAGCACAAGGTCGCACATGCCCACTAGGTGGCACCAGAATCTGGAATTCAATTTCAGTGGCTGAGGCCCTGGTGTGCCAATTCTCCCCACCCACCTCACCCCCTCTCTCTCTCTCTCTAAAATAAAATAAATTATTTTTTTAAAAAAACTTAGGAACAGGGCTGGAGAGATGGCTTAGCAGTTAAGGCATTTGCCTGCAAAGCCAAAGGATCCTGGTTTGATTCTCCAGGACCCATGTAATCCAGATGCACAAGGGGTGCACACATTTGGAGTTCATTTGCAGTGGCTGAAGGCCCTGGCCCACCCATTTTCTCTCTCTCTCTCTCTCTGCCCCTTTTTCTCTCTCAAATAAATAAATAAATAAAATATATTTTAAAAACTTAGGAGCAATGACTAAAATCCAGTAATGGGTTGGGTGAGTGGCGCATGCCTGTCGTCTAGCACTTGGGAGGTAGAGGCAGGAGGATCAGGAGTTCAATGGCAAGTGAACCAAAGGAAAAGTCATCACTCCATGTGTCTACAGTGGAAGACCTGAGGACAGAGGTGCTTATAGCAATACAAAATGATGGCAACAAATGACTCACCAGTAGGGGTTGGGGAGATGGCTCAGTGGGGAAGAGTGCTTGTTGTGGAAGCATGAGGACCTGAGTTCAATTCTCACACCCATGTAAGAAGAACAGGCATGGCCAAATAAGCATGTGACCCCAATCCTGAGGCGTGATGGAAACTTCCTGGTCAGCCAGACTGACTGAAAAAAAAAATGGCAGCTCCAGATTCAATGAGGAAACAGCTCAGAAGAGAGAGAATGCCCAACATTCTTTTCTGGCCTCTGCATATGTGTGCCATGTTTCCCTCAGATGCCTCATTTTACCAGATGGAGGTTCTGTGTTCATGTGCCCCAGAGACTTCCCTGTCCTGGGTGGACTCAGCACAGCTCTGCCCCTCCCAGCAGGCCGGAGACAGTTTCAACCTTTTAGCCAAGGATAGCGTCAAGGCACTTGGTCTTAGTACAAGCCAATGAGAGAGTCTGTCTCAAAAAAGGTAGATGGCCTCTAAGGAACAACACCCGAGTTTGTCCTCTGTCCTCCATACTCCACCCCGCCCCCACACACACACAGATTAAAAACACTTGCTCATTCATTGGTCAACCAACTAATCCATCAATTAATCGATTACCTCTGTAAGGTTGTCAGAAACTGAGCCACTGGGTCAAAGCCACAGATAGAATGGTGCCAAGTTCCAGGAGGTTTAGATTCACTTTATTTTGCTGCTAGCAACACATACTTTGTTTTTTAAATTAGAAAGTCCATTTCTTTTTATTGAGAAAGTTGTAAACACTTACTGCTGGAAGACCTGAAGGCACACACACACACAGTCATCCTCATCACAGTGATCCACATGAGCAGAGAGAAAACCAATATCCACATTTAGTATTCCATGTTATTTTTACAAAAAGAAGGGTGGCATCAGCTCAGTTCAGTGATCACAAGTGCCACATTTGCAAGTCCATATTCTGCTGTCATGGATCCACCCATTTTCCTATCATTGAAGCTTCCTCATAAATACCACCTTGACATCCAAACTTCCGAAGTCAATGTGAAGCTGCACCATTTACTCCTATGTCCATTCAATAAAAAAGCATGGAGAGGGGCTGGGGAATGGCTCAATGAGTGAACATGGGGTTCAGAAGTGGAGCTGGTAGATTTGTAAGCAACACCCAGGAGTCACCTAATGCTTCCAGGCTTCTAGAACATACAACAGCACCACAGTTTTATAGTCTCTCTATTTTTGTTTAGAAGGTTTATTTGGAAGCTGCCCCCATGCTCAAGGGTGTCCCTTCTCCTCCCTGCCCTGGTGGGAGTGAAGAAGCAGCTGTTCAGTTTGTGTTTAGCTGGTTGGGATAAGATGTCTCCTGTCCTCCAAAATTCCCAGAGACTTTTGCAGGTGGGCAGCAGTCTAGGCTCACCATGTTCTGGCCTCATCTGTTCAGCAGGGCACCAAGAGCTCCTGCCTAGAAGATGACTCTGGACTAAAGGGTTAAAACATACAGATGTGGAGAGCTGGCTCTCAGACCATTTAGCCACCTCGTCTGTAGAATAAATAGTGCTATGTGGGCTTTTTTTTTTTTCTAGGAAAATTATGGGCAGATGTTTTTAAGCTAAGCTAATGGGTATAGATTTCCCATTGTTTTCACCATCACATGGCACCAGTGATGAGACACAGTCTGCAGCATCATTCTTTGGGAGGCAGGACCAAGACTGGAAGCCAGGGGAGCAACCTGTTCTCTCTTCTGCAGTGGCTGCAGTGCCTTTGGAACCCGATTATAGCTAGCCAAGCCCCCCGGAAAGGACCCCACTGGGTCACCCCACACGACAATGCACAAATCAGCATCTTCTCTTTCAGGTCCCAGCAGAGCCAGGTTGGGTCCAAGTGGTGTGGGCCATGGGTCTGGAGCTATACAGCAAACATCACAAACCAGCTAAAAAGATCAGGGACTGGTGGCCCGCAGCTCTCAAGCCCCAGTGTCTGAAGTCAAGGAGTCTGCAGACTGCATCCATTGGAGGCACCAAGGAGGATCCATCTGCCCCTTCCAGCTCCTAGATGTTCCAGGCACCCCTGGCTTGTGGCCTATGGCCTCATCTGTGTCTTGTCCTCAGGTGGCTTCTTTTGTGGGTCTTCATCCAAATTTCTCCATTTTGGGGACACTAGCTATGCTAGTGTGACTTCACTGTACTTTAATCATGTCTGTAGAGATTCTATTCCTAAATCAGGTCACATTCTTGGGTCCCAGGCATCAGGACTTTAACCTATTTGGAGAACACAGTTCATCCTGTAGTTGTGTGCAGAAACTGGTCTTTTGTTCTTTGCAGGTACAAGGCTCGTCCTACTTATCAGAGATGTATATCCTGAGGGCAGGGTAGGAATGGAGCACCCTTCTCCCCTACAGTGCACTGTGTCTAATGCTAGACTGATGATAAAGTTAGGGGAGGGAGAGGAACCCACAGGTTCCATCCAAAGGTCCTGCAGCATAGTCAGGACCAACTCAGCGTGGGTCCTGCGGAGCCTCAGAGCATGGCGGCCCCATCAACTGTCACATAGTGAGAAGGGCCTCACAGGCAGGCTATCATGATGTCCTTCTCCACTTGCCCTTGTTTCCTGGTGTGATCAAGCAATTCTGCCTCTTTACAAGGAGTCTTTGTGAAATAGGATATGACCTGATGCAGGGATAAGAGAGAGAGCTGGAAGATGAGAGGCCAGGAGCCTGGCAGGGAAGTGCTCCCCATGACCTTCCTTAAAGGAAAAGCTAATGGGGCTTTTTAGTCAGTGGAGGTGCTGCAGATCTTTCTGGCTCCAGAGAACCACAAGGGGAACCAAGGCCCATGCAGGCAGCTCTGACTTCAGCCCTGGCTCCACAGCCAGCCTGGTGGATCCAACTGCCCATGTATGGCCCACACCTCCTTGTCTTCATTGGCAGCCACTGGCAGAGCACCTTAGCAGCTCATGGTTTTACAGTGAGTATGTGGAACCCAGACCTAAATTTCCCCAGGAGTGACATTCCTGTTTGATATCTGCCATTTGGGGCTCTGTAGAAGCTCTGTGAACAGCAAAGGGCGACTGTGTCCCTAAAAATGACTGAGCCCCTTCCAGTGAGCCCAGGACACACTTTAGCAGGCAAGGCTTTTTCAAGAATGAGGTAAGTGGTGCATTCTGTGGGATAAAATACTGGGAGGGGACAAGTAGCTAGGCATGGACAAGCAGAGTTGTCAGTGTAAGTGGTCATAGGTAAAACTCAGGAGTTGAAGCTTTAAGCTGTACTATATTCAGAGAGCTATAATCTGAGAAAATCTGTCTTCCTTCATCTCTTCTCATTAGAATTTTATAGGGAACAGAACAAAGGCAACATTAAAATTTCAGTCTTATCCTTCTGGACAAGTGGCTCAGAGACAGTTCACATGCTTCAAGGTCTTCTTTCTGCAATTCATGGCAGCGGTGTTTTCTTGTTATCATTTCCCCCTCTCTCTGTAGTAGGGGAGGGTTTGTAAACGCCAAGGCCACCGGAGTCCTTTCCTCCTGAGCCTTCATTTGGATGACATCTAAACTAAAGATTAATTTAGAACAAAAGAAAATTAGCAATGTGTACCTGCTGAGCTGCTTCCAACTTATATTTGCAAGTTCCTCCCTACAAAATTAAGTTCAAATGTGCTTTTATAATAAGGAATGTAAAATGCCCTCTTTATCACCAGAACTCTGCTTTTCTTCCTGCTGAGACCAGGATCACACAGAGGAGATCCCCAAGTAGTAGCTCTGGCCTGGGTCTTTGGTCCTCCCTCCATCCACTGGCAAGTTGAATAAGACCTTGCCTGGGCTGTTTCAGAACTCTGGGTCTACATCCTCACTTGCCTCCCTGGGTTGGGAAGTTGTGTCCTGGAGCTGTGTGAGAAGACAGAACATCTTTGGAACAAGCCTGCTCACTCAGTGATCAGTGAAAAACCAGCATGCCCTCAATGCAAGGCTGGGACAGGCAGAGAATAAGAACATATTCTTCAAGATTAAAAAGGCTATCTATCAGAAGAAAGGATTCTGCAGGTGGGCTAATTAACAACATGGGCAAGACAGATCAAGAGGATTATCTAAGAGTCCCAGAGAATGAAAGTTAGCAAGCTAAAGAATAAATGAAGAGAAATCTTCATTTAAAGGAAGTCACAGAAAAACAGGTCACAGTTAACAGAACACATTTCCCAGAGCTGATAAAAAACATGAGATATAGGTTGAACAGACTTCTGAAGGCTGAGTATTACTGTGATCTAGTCAAGACATGCCCTGACCAGATGATATGGAGAGAGAGGCAGAGGGAGAGAGAGAGAATGATGCATAAAAGGAAGAGGGTCCCTGACATCAGAACTCTCATGGCAACCCTGGGACAGTGAGGAAGAACAGATACTGAGCAGGAAATCTATTTATCTATCTATCTATCTATCTATCATCTATCTATCTATCTATCATCTATCTATCTATCATCTATCTATCTATCTATCTATCTATCTATCTATCTATCTATCATTTGTTTATTATTAGAGAGAAGCAGACAGTGAGTATGGGTGCTCCAGGGCCTCCTGCCACTGCAAAGAACTCGAGATGTATGTGCCACTTAGTGCATCTGGCTTTACATGGGCACTGGGGAATTTAACCTGGGTGGTCAGGATTTGAAAACAAGCACCTTTAACCTCTGACCCATTTCTTCAGCCCACTGAGCAGGAATTCTATTCCCAGCAAAGTTATCCACTATTCTTTGGTGGGGGTGCAATTTCAGTAACCTTACAACTCATATTATTTGGGAATATGCTTAACTGATAAAAAAAAAAAAATCTTAGACCTAAGAAGATATAAAATTCACAAAACCAGTGGAGCCCTCACGGTCAATATGGGAAGGAACCTAAGGGTGGTGACTGGAAGTGAAAGGGTCTCTGAGATGAGTGTCAAGAGCCACCTGGGCTTCCCTCTCTTGTCCCCACTCTGTAGTGAGTCACCTTTTAAGGGATTCTAGAATAAATATCCATCCATACTGCCTGGGTATGGTCTGTTGAGTACAGACCCTGTGTCTTTGGGTGTGTAGCTTGATATCTCCTCTGCAGATTGGAGTGCCTCATAGCATCTGCCTCTTAGAGGTGCTGTGGAGAATAAGAGAATGAAAATGTCTACAGGTCATGTGCCACATGAATACTGTTATTATCACTTTTGCTTACTCACACTAGAGCAAGACAGCAGGTCACAACCCAACTTTAAGCAACCAGTATGCACAGTTCTAGAAAATTAAGAAAGTGTTGGTAATAGCAATCAATACTGCCTCAGCATTTGAAAGTTCTTCATTAAGTGGCCCAAGGTTGGTTAGTTTTAGCCCCCGTGGGCCCTCATGGGCTCCACAGCAAATACTGTTCATGTAATCACGTAGGGTAAATACTAATCTTGATGTCATTTTAGAATTGGCCTGTGGACAAGTCTTGTGGATGCTCATTGTAGTTGTAGAGCAAGCTGGGGCTGTCGTAGATGACCTTGAAGAAGGACGGCTGAGTGGGACTAGTAGGCAGGAAGCCTGCATGTCCCGAATCTTACATGATGAGGTATTGAGAGACATAGGTGAAAATCAATGCTCTCAAAAATAAAGCCTACAACATTCCTCTTAAAGTCACAATGGCAACCATAAGAATCACTAAAAATCTAACATAGCTGAGAAAAATCAAGGGAAGGCGGTTCAGGGGAGGAGACATAAGCAGAGGTGGAAATGGACTCCACTCATTTTTCACATTGAGGAGCCCAGGGACTTGTCTCTGCCTCACAAAGCAAGAATCCGATCCTTACACCTATCTCACACGTGTGCTGTCTGCAAAACATAAATGACATGAGCCAGTGCAAGTAAGTTATTTGGAGAATAGGGTTTGCAGGCCAGCAAGGACTCAGGTGATGCATTCTGGACTGCCTGGATATTTCAGCAAGGGCATAGTTTACTTTTACAAGTGAAGCCCCAATGCTGGGTACCTGCACCCCCTAGATAGTCCTCTGTTTACCCTCCAGCCAGGCAGCAGGATCTGAGGCTAAGTGCCCTCAGGACGTTGAGGCTGCTGCCTTTCTACCAGTCTGGAAGCTGCTCATATCTGCCTCTGGGAGATGTCTGTCAGAAGACTTTTCCAAGTGAAAAATACACATTAAAAAATTGTATAATCTTATCGCTTGGTAGTGTTCCCTTATAATTACAGCACTTGGAAGGTTGAGGCAGGAGAATTGCTGAGAGTGTGAGGTCACCATGGGCTATATAGTGCATTCCAAGCCAGCCGGGGCTATATAGCAAAACCCTATGTCAAAAAGACAAAAGAAAAAAATAGAAGATTTTATGGATTTGTCACAGTATTAAGATAAAAATAAGAAGGGAAAGTGACTTATGTTATATAATTTTTCCATTTTATATTTAATTTATATCCTTCAATACTACATAAGTATCAATGTTATGTTTGCACATTTAAACTGGGAAAGTTCCCATGAAGATATAGCTCAGTGGTAGAGTGTTTGCCTAGTATGCATTAGATTCGAGGTTGGGTCCAGCACTGCAAAACAAAAACGTAAGATGGAATATTCCAGAAAACATAGAGGTCCAAGAGGCTAGACTAAGTAGAGAAGCATCCTGACTATGTGGAGTGCATATTTTCTCCACACATTGCTCAGCTGGGTCCTCCAGAGCATCTGCACCCTCCCCAGGGCAGGGTCTCTACAGAGAGTTTGCCTGGTTTCTAGGAGGATGGTGGCAGGCATGGGTCCTGGGTATTAGGTATGTACACTCTATACCTGAGTAAAGACCATACCTGTCTCCATGGAGGCAAACAGAAGGCAGCTAGAGACAGGATCCACTTGTCTTTCTCTGGCTTACATCCCAGTCTGTGACACCCACCCCAAAGAAGGGGCCAGATTCCTCACCTTGGAGAGTGGAGGGTACTGTTCCTGAATGTAGACATTGCATTGGATCCTGGTTCTTCTGAGAGGGGTGTCTATTCTCCTGTCTTAAGTGACTTCCTAGAACTATCTCCGGCCTGGGGTCTTAAGTGCCACACTCCAACATTCCACCTAGGACGACCAGCCTCCATCATCCCAAGAAAGAACAGATGCATGCTTGAGTTTTCTGGAGGGCTTGCACCCTCTATGCAGGCTTCTTTCTCCCAGCACTTCATCTCTGCCATTCCCTCCATTGTTGTCTGTGTCCTTTGCTTGAAGCTGTCCTTGGTACCCATTGGGTTGGATGACAAACACTGCTCATGCCAGGATAGGAGTGATAGCTTTGAGCTTAAAAGTTTAATTTATTTTAGTTCTTAACAATTTAAAATTTTATTTATTTATTTATTTATTTATTTATTTATTTATTTATTTTGCTCTCTGTGTGTGTGTGTGTGTGTGTGTGTGTGTGTGGTGTAGCACCCAGGCATGCTTGCATTTAGTGGGAGGGGGAAGATGCCCACTTTGCTCACCTGCAGTGGCTGGAGTGGAATACCAGGTGTCCCACTCCATCACTCTTCTGACCATTCTTGTTTTGAGCCAGAGTCCTTCTGTTGATTCTGAAGCTTGTGGGACTCCAGCCATTCTTGGGTCTCTGATCCCCTATGGAAGTTACAGGCGTGTGTAGCCACGCCTAGCTGATTATGTGGGGTCTGAGGATTCAAACTCTAGCTGTCTCAGGCCTCCTCAGGCCCACCTTCTCCTGTTCCTCCTCCTCCTTCTTCTTTTTGGTTTGGTTTTTTGAGGTAGGGTCTCACTCTAGCCCAGGCTAACCTGGAATTCACTATATAGTGTCAGGGTGGCCTTGAATTCATGACGATCCTCATACCTCTGCCTCCCAAGTTCTGGGATTAAAGGCGTGCCCCACAATGCCTGTTTTTTTTTTTTTTTGTTGTTGTTTTTTTTTTTGGTTTTTTTTTTTTTTTTTGAGAGAGACAGAGAGAAAAAGAGGAAGAGAGAGAGAATGGGCATGCCAGGGCCTTCAGCCACTGGGAACGAACTCCAGACGTGTGCACCCCCTCGTGCGCATATGCAACATTGTGTGCTTTGCATAGCTGTGCATGTGGCTACATGGGACCTGGAGATTCAAACATGAATTCTTAGGCTTTGCAGGCAAGTACTTTAACCACTAAGCCATCTCTCCAGCCTAGGCCCTCATTTTTGTGCAGGAAGAGCACTTAAGCACTGAGCCATTGGCTCTTTAAATTTATTTGTTATTGATTATGAACATTATTGTATGAACAAATCACATGTTGGGCCCATTCCCCTCGTGGTTTTCTCTTATATTCCCTCTCCCTTGCCCCCATTCCACTGAGGGCCCTCCTCAGTGAGATTATTAGTATTCACCATGGGGTTATGAATGTATCAGTCAGTCTTATACATTAATTGACTTTACTTTTGAGAGCAGTTTCAGGTTCATCGAAACAGCATAGAGTATAGAGATAGAGTATAGCGATAGCCACAGTCCCACCTCATGTCCATCTGGTAACTTCTTCGGTGACATGGTCTGTTACAATGATGAGCTGATACTGGCACTTAATTAGGAGCTGAGGTTGAGGGTCTTGCTGGACCTTCCTGTGGTACTAGGATTCTGTGGTAGAGTCCGTGGTGACCTGTGTCCACTCCCATGGTGTCATATGGAGTTGCCACACTGTCCTAACCCATGCTCCACCTGTTCAGCCTTTCCCAGCTTTACTATAGTGCCCCATGTCTGCTGACTCTGTGGTCAGACTCTTCCAGGGTGGCAGCAATGGAGTCCTATAGGACACCCTGGCCAGGGATGGGTCTGCTGGAAGCAGCTCCTGGGCTTTATTGACCTGCCCTTTCTTGTCCCCTTCAGGCCTCGCCAAGCCCATCGGGCTGGTAGAGGGGCCAGGCGGCCTGGGCCAGGGAGGTGTGGCTGCCACCTTGCGGGATGACAGCCAGGAAACAGAGGGCAAGTTCGAGGAGTTTGGGTACAATGCACAGCTCAGCGACCGCATCTCCCTGGACCGGACTATCCCTGACTACAGGCCTAAAAGGTGAGCAGTCAGGGCCCTGGCAAGCTGGGAGGTCAGGGGTAAGGGCTGAGCTATGGAGGGTCTGGGAGCCAGGGCCTATGGAGCCCAAGTGCTGCAATTGTCCAGATGTCCCCTCCACCTGTCTTTCTCTTTGTGCTTCTGTCTCCCTCAATCTCTCTGTCTTTAACTTCCTTAATCTCTCTTTCTCTGTCTCTTTCTGTCTCTCCTCTCCCTTCCCCGTCTCTGTCTCTTTCCCTGCTATCGGAAATGCTTATCGTCTTGGCACCCAGGCACAGAACTGACCCCTTCTTTGAACCTTTGGACTCAGAGGCAACCTGGCTACCCTGGCTAAGCCTTAGCTGTGGCTGCACATATGTGAACACATACACATACATTCCTGAGCAGGAGGCCTCAGGCCCTACTGAGCACTGTCACACTGCTGTATCAGTGTGGTTGTTGCTTCATGAGCCTCTTGTGCCTGAAAGACATCACCAGTCAACTAAGGCCTGTGAGTCTATTGTCCTACTACCCACAAAGCAAAGCAGTGAAAGATCCAGAAAACTCCTGCCTCATTGCTGTGATCTTGTCACTGATGACTGGGGTCCAAAAATACATAAGGGTCCTGACAGTTGCACTTGAACAAACACCTTATTAAGAGGACCAGCTAAGGTTAGACTATAGTATCTGGGCCTTGGGTTGATGGCAGTGGGCTGGCTCTCTTGGGCTTCATCACAAATCAGCAGAATGGGAGCCCTGGGCCGAAAGAACTTTTAGCAGCTTCCTGACACCTGAGCTTAAGGCTAGGCACCCAGGGCAGTGTGTTGTGTGTGATCTGGTAAAGGTGAATGGGTGTAGGTCAGTTGTCAGCTCCTCAGCACCCCTCACTGGACCCTGATGCCAGGAGCATGTGCCCACCACATCTCTCCTTAGCGCTTCAGCTGCTCTCCAGGACTTCATTCCTTGTCCCCTCAGTTGCTCTGCATATGCGCCAGTGTGGCAAGGTGGTCAAAGGCCCAGGTCTCAGGTTGTCTCAGGTGGCATGAGTGGGTGGCTATGAAGGCCTGTTGACTGGAGCAGTTCTCAGGGATGTGCTCAAGTCAACTCTCAGGATGGTGCTAGGCCGTGGGGAGCAGAGCAGAGACTGCTCCCTCAAGCTTATCCTGGTAGTTGTGCTGTTGTTAAGCCTGATTAAATGCCTGATTCTTTTATTTGGGGCAGTTTTTAAAACTCAGAAGTCTGGGGCTGGAGAGATGGCTTATCAGTTAAGGTACTTGCCTGCAAAGCCTAAGGACCAGGTTTCAATTCCCTAGTACCCATGTAAAGCCAGATGTTCAAAGTGGCACATGCATCTGGAGTTCATTGGCAGTGGCCGGAGGTCCTGGCGTGCCCATTCTCCATCTGCCTCTTTCTATCTCTCTCCCTCCCACTCTGTCAAATAAATAATTAATAAATATAATATTTTTTTATTTTTTTTAAATTTTTTGGAGAGAGACAGAGACAGAGAGAGAGAAAGACAGATAGAGATGGGCGCCAGCAGTGTCTCAGCTGCTGAGAACGAAATCCAGATGCGTGCGCCCCTTGTGGTCAAGTGCAGCATTGCGCCCTTGTGTCACTGCATCTGGCTAAACGTGGGACCTGGAGATTGGAGATTGGAACCGCTGGAGATTGGAACCAGTGTTCTTAGGCTTAGGAGGCAGGCGCCTTAACTGCTAAGCCATCTCTCCAGCCCAATGTAATATTTTTTAAAATCTCAGAAGTCTGAATTATTTACATCATGAGATATACTCAAGGAGCTGGCTACTGCTTCCAAATTTTGGGTAACAAAAAGATTTAGGACATTACTTAATTTGCAAGTAAAGAGAGAAGAGAGACAGAAAGAGAGAGGCTGCTAATGAACTCCAGATACATGCGCCACTGTGTGTCTGGCTTTAGGTGGGTACTGGGAAATTGAACCTCAGTCATTATGCTTTCCAGGTAAGTGCCTTAACTGCTAAGCCATCTCTTAATTCTTTAGGACATGTCTTGATGGAGTTTGTGAGACCCTATTGTTTTCTTTCTCACTTACAGCTCTTAGGTCTGAGCTTGGGGTCCTGACCTATGGTAGGAGTGTGAAGAGCAGAGGGGTGTGGGACAGCCCTCCCCCGAAGCGCTTTCCCTACATGGACAGTCACCTATACCAGAACATGTCACACCCATCCTTTCAAAGAGTGCAGGGTCTTCCCGTCCCTGATAAGGACATGGTTAGTCTGAAAACCATTTCATTACTCAACCATGAGAAATAAAACATGAGGACTGAAGGGTATAGCTCGGCCAGTAAAGCCTTATAAGCATGATGATCCCCAGAGTTTGATACCCAGAATCCACATTAAAAAGCTACATGTAGCGGCATGCACACTTGTAATCCCAGTGCTATGGAGGTGAGATAGGAAGACCCTGGGGCTTACAGGCCAGCTAGTCTAGTATGATGGTAAGCTTCAAGTCCATGACAGACCCTGGGCTCAAAGGAAGTAAATGACACACACACACACATACACACACACACACACACACACACACACGTGCACCTGCATACAAATGAGCAACTACATACACAAACAAAAGCCCCCCAGCCCCGCACACATATTAAAGCAAAAGAATCATTTTAAAACCCACAAATGAGTGGGAAGCTGAGCTTGGACATCCAAGTCAATGCAGGGTGGGTGATAGACAAAGACATGACAGGATCTTAGACAACATGCAGAGAGACACCCAAACTTAGCAACGGACTAGCCCCAGCACTTCCTTGTCAGTCTTTATGTGATTGCACCACATGACAGTTCCTGGCCCAGAGCCTCCCTAATGAGGCCCCCAAATTCCTGACCTCTGGAGCCATGACAGGAAATAAGGTGGTGGTCAATGTACAGAGCCAGAAAGCTGTTATGTGTAGTCAGCACTGGGGCACCAATGAGGAATACCAAGATGGGCATGTGAGCTGTGACATCAGTGGTATCCATATGGGAGTCATCCACCCAGCAAACCAATACCTGGTGCTTATTGGGCCAGAGGGTTCTGTGAGTGGCCAAATGGGTAAACTGATAATCCATGCTCAGTCCAGGCCTGCTTAAATTTTCCTGTTTTCATTCTTTCAATGACTTCACTCACCACTGAGGCCAGAACCTACTCAACAGGCATGATCATCAAAGATGGCTGCAGGAGTGTGTGCATGTGTGTGCACATGTGTGAGTGTGTCCCACCACCTGTTGGCAGCATCATCTGCTCAAAGGAAAGTTCCAGGGCTTCTCCATCAGATCCAACCCTGGACTCTCTTTGTCTGGAGGTAGGCAGTTCTTCTAATTAAGTAGCAGCTTTAATTGTGGCACAAAGCGTATTACGTAGATCTTGATTACTAAGAGACCCTAGGATGACAAAAGAAGGCTGACAAATCTAAGTTAAACAGTGTCATCAAAATGAACGACCTTCCCCAGAAGCCACCCTGCATGCTTGTGTTTGTGGTCTCCATGCATATTCATTGTCTAAGCTGTGAACAGCTTGGCTGTCAGCTTTGATCACTGCAGACTGTGTACATGGCAAATAGGAGGCTGAGCCTGCACATTGAGTCCAAGTTGGCAGCTACAGCTGTCCCCTGAAAGGAGCACTTTGTGTGTTCTAGGTCTGTGTGGAGAAGGCAGGTGTCTCAGACAATAGGGCAGGGGAATTGGAGTTCCCTGCCTTGTGTCCTGTGGCAGGCTCCCCAGTTTCTTTTTTTTTTTTGTTTTTTGAGACCCCTACATAGCCCAGGCTAATCTTAAGCTCACAGTCCTCGTGCCTCAGTCTCCTGATTCCTAGGATGACAAGTATATGTCACCATGCCCAGACCTGTTTTCTATCTTTACCAGCCTTGGAGCTGAAGTCAGCAAGGTCTTGCCCTAGTCCTGTGACTCATCCTCACCAGCTCATACTTTCTCCTCCTATTAGCATGCATCCTGCTGAAGGTTTCTTCTTCAGGACAGCCTGCTCTCCTGTCTACGGAGGACCCCCAGGGGAGCCAATGCCCCAACTGTCTCAGAGGCTCAGAACCCTGCGGTGATGCTCCGGGTCAGACTTGTCCCTGCTGCAGTAGAGCCTAGGTTAACACAGCCAAACTAGAAGGCTAAGGCCACCTGTCCTCCAGTTCCCTTTCAGATGTAGATCTGCAGAAGTTGGGGGCAGGCCCATGGAGTATGGGCTACTCAGTAGGAAGTGCCAGACTCCAACTCTGCATTAGCTATGGAACTCCTGTGGTCTCCCCAGACCTAACTTGCCCCTCTCCTGCCTAGAGATCTCTGCCCAGTGCCCACTAAGTACCCAAAGCACCCATAGGAAGTCCTGGGCTGGGGCAACAGAAGGATCCAGCATAGCTGCTGAAGGCTGACCAAGGACACCAAGAGCTGAGTTAACCCTGGAGTATGACTCGTCTCCTGGCCCCTGGGATATCT
Organism: Orientallactaga sibirica; assembly: GCA_036365145.1. NCBI lineage: Eukaryota > Metazoa > Chordata > Mammalia > Rodentia > Dipodidae > Orientallactaga > Orientallactaga sibirica. Next base: position 46,213,703 of record JAEOAD010000011.1, on the reverse strand, counting down.
GCCAGTATCTGTGACTCCAATGACTGCCTGGAGGAACAGGAAACACACCCACATCACTATGAGGATAAGAGAGACTGACTCCAGACTGCTGGGCCTATCGGTGCCTTTGGAGGTGACCTGGTGACTAGTGTGAGGTCCCTTCCTGCCACCATGGGAGGGGTCTGTGGGTCTCTTTTCTTCTGATATGTGGCCAAGGTAAGTAAGTATGTGTGACTGTTCTTGGCCCCTATGCCTTTGTGAAGAGTGGTTCAGCTGGCAGGAACGGTGTGTGGGCTGCCTGATGCTGCTTGGTCCACATGGCTGTCAGTCTCTGCATATGGAGTGTATTTGGTCTATGAGTGTCCCTAACTCCAAAAAAGGTGTTGTATAAGCATGCATGCCTCCACAGGTCCAGAACATGCCATTTGGAGGTTAGTCTGTCTCAATGGGTTATGCCTGGGGTTCTGGATAAAATGCTGCATGCACATGTATGTATGTGGACATGCATGTTCAGAAGTATGTCTGCATTCACACACATACTGTGTATACACATGTGTACTCATGTGTACAAATGTGTATGTGCATGTATTTATGTGTGTCTATGACATTCATGTGGGGTATGCTGTAGGAATGTCTCCAGGAACCTGGATAGGTAAGTGAACTCAGTCCTTGAAAGATGACCTGGCACAGAAGCCCCCAAAATTCCTGATCCTCGATGTCTTCTGGCTGGTGGAAGTCTCTCATCCTCTGCTCAGTAGCCAGTAGCTGTAGCAGCAGGAAGGTAGGCTTTGCATGGGCGGCTGCCTCATTGATAATTCTGAGCTTGCACAGATACTCTGCAAGGACAGGCATGTGTCACACACCCTGCAGCTGATCCCAGGAAGACACTACGTATCACACCATGAGCAACAGCAGTGGCAGTGCTCCCTGGGGACCTGCCTTCCAAGAACTTTCCAAGTCAATATTCCCAGAAACACTGTCGCAGTTTCCGAGGGCACCACTTCCTGTCTGCCAAGGCTGAGTGGTGTCCAGCAGGCAACATGAATCCTGTTGCAATGCAGCACAGTTATGGTTCCCTGGGGAACACACTGCCATTTCACTTCCTCTCATTCCATGCTTATCTCTCCAGGGCATGGAGGGCATCCCAATAAACTTGTATTAGTTCTGCTGGTTTGGCCAGTGTCTTGTGACCATCCCTAAGGAGAGGTGTTCAGGGGCTTGGCAAGCATGCCGTTCTCCTCTCTGTTGCAGGAGCCCTTGCCTTTCTGCTGCAAACTGGAATCTCTGTGACATGGTCCCCTGGAAAGCATGCACACACCAGCCCCGATCTTGCTATCCTCTGGGAGCTCATGCACACATCCACTGGCCTACAGTGTGTGCCAGTACTGGCTGGGAGAGTACATTGTCCATGGAAAAGCTATGGTGGGTCCAACTTTGAATCGCCTTGACCACATAGCTGAGCTCTGTCTGTGGGCAGTGAGGCTCAAGGATGAGACATGCCACAATCTTTTAGTGTGGATAGGACCACAAAGTGTCACCAGTCATTAGAAACTGTCAGATTTAGTTTATTTCCTGTCTGACAGGGGAAAAAATACCATTTAAGCCAGGAGACAAGCTCTGGTTCTCATCTTCTGAGTTATTTCAGGGCTTGGTATAGAAGTTTGTTCTTGTTTCTTCTCTGACATTAGTATCCTGAGGTTGAAAACAGTCATGAGCACAACTTCAGCCCACAAATCAACTTGCGTGTGTGCTCAGGAACTCAAGATTAGGAGAGGACATGGAGTATTCCTGAAACATTCTCTGCTGAGTGTCTTTCCCACACAGAGCCCGCAGCACCACGCCATATCAACACCCTGAATTGTAAAATCACAATCGCAGAGAACACCATTTGCAAAGGCACCAGGCGCCTCCAGGGTATATGCTTTAGCGAGAACAAGACATTTGTCAGACCCATGTCAGTGTCCCCAAGAAGAAAGCAGGAGTGTGTGTATTGGGGGAGGAGGAACCGATACTCAGCTTTGTCATATCTAAACTTGTTGAAGACACGCCCTATTAATTTTATTTGTGATACAATTAATTCAAAATGGGATGGGTGAGAAAAAGCTCAGGAGTGTGTGTGTGTGAGGAATGACATGAGGTGTGAACCAGCATTGGATAGCATAACAATGTCTTACTCCCACATCAGTCACATTTAAGAAAACATGTATATATTTGAGAAAGAGAAGGAAAGAGAGAGAGAGAGGGAATATGGGCTCACCAGGGCAGCTGCAAACAAACTCCAGACACATGTGCCATTTTGTGCATCTGGCTTTACATGGTTACTGTGGAATTTAACCATGGCTGTCAGGCTTTGCAGACAAGTGCCTTTAACCACTGAGCAATCTCTACAGCTCTCAGTCACATTTTTAAGGACTATATTCACTATTCTATCTCTGTCTCTATCTCCCTGTCTGTGTCTCTCTCAGTCTCACTTTATGTCTTTGTCTCTCCCTCTCTCTGCTATCATTATTTTTCTCTGTCACTGCGTTTCTGTCCTTCTCTCTGTCTCTGTCTTTCTCTCTTTCTTTCTCTCTCTCTCCCTCTCTCTCTTGCTCACTTGCTCACTGCCTTTCTCTCTTTGTGTATGTCTGTCTTTGTCTCTGCCTCTCTTTTTCTGTCTCTGTGTCTGTCTCCATTTCTCCCTCTCTCACTCCCCCTCCAAAAGATGGATTACTGTCTCTCCCCATCTTTTCTTCTCCTTGTTCTCCCTAATAAAATTTCAGAATTGGGCTGATCCAAGCCAGAATGCAGACGTTTCCTTGCATCCCTGATAGGTGTGCTGACCATGAGGCCTGGTTTGTAAGTGGAATTCAAGCATGGTCTTCCTCCACACACCGTCTCACATTGTGATCCTCTTGGGTGGACAGTGGCATTCCTCAAGAGGGTTCAGTGTCCCCTACCTCCTTCCCAAGTGGATAGAAGCTCAGTAGCCTGTGCCCATTTTTTGGCCCAGTGGGTGGTGATGGTGCAGAAAACATGTCCTCAACAGTCAAGGCAGCAAGTTTGCAAGCAGAGAGCTGTCACACCCAGTAAGTGGAAGGTGACTGATGACTGGGTTAAAGTGAAGCCCCTAGAAGGAAAGGCAGTGAACAAAGAGTGAGCACCACATCCTGGTAAAAACAGGGTCTCTCTCTTTTATGGACTTCATCAAGGCTGAGGCCTGAGACAGGAAGCCCCAAAAACATGGCACCCTAAATAACCAGTCCTTGCTGGTCAAAGGTTCCTTAGAACAAGTACACATGTCCAGTGTCCTGTCCTGCAACCCAGAAATGAGAAAGAGGTGTGGTTTGTCCTACTCCATTCCAGCCATCCCCTCCAGATAGCGTAAGACCATGCTTACAGAGGGGCTCGTGTTTCCTGCTCCTTCATCCATCCATCCTCTTTCGCAGGTCTGGTGGGGAGAAGACCCAGATGGAGAGCACAGGTGAGGGACATGGGTTTGAGGACCATGAGCTGGGTGACAAGACCGTTGTCAAGGGACTTAAGTAGCACAGTAACACAATGGCCTGCTAGTGGAGCAGCAACCAGCCTCACCCCTTCCTGTAGGAAGGCACGTGGTTCCTTCTGTATAGCTCCAGCTCCTGAAGACTCTCTGAGGATGTATTTTCTGCCTCAAGGTTTCTTTCTGCTTTACACACCTTTGCAAGTTCATGAAAATTCCAACTTTCTCCTCTACAGTTGAATGGAGTGAGGTCTTCTGCCAGGAAACATTTGTCTGAGTGATGAAATCTCATGGCTGAGCATCTGCTGCCCATGTCAATGCAGTGGTGCCATGTAAAAACTGTCCCTTGAAAGATACACTGGGGGCTGGAGATGCAACCTGACCAGGGAGGAGGCAGCTGCCAGTGGGAGGCCCAGCTTCTCTCTTGGCTTAGATTCTGAAACCCACACCAAGGACAAAAGTCCCTTGTCTCTGAGGTGGGGCAGTTGGTGCTCCTGGGTTGAGAGAGGATTGAGGGGCCCATGATGAGTGGGTTCTAGGTGTAAACCATCAGTCCTTTCCTAGTGTCACAGCAATCCGTTGGACTTCAGCTCTTCCTCCGAGTGTGGAATAAGTATTGCTGTTCCTGGTAATGCTGCCTGAACTGTGCTCCCTCCCACACAACTCACTTTGAAGTCCTAACCCCTAGAATCTCAGCTTCATTTGGAAAAGGGGGCTACTGTGGTTGTGATTACTTAAGAAGAGGAAGTGGCCCTATCCCCATGTGACTGTGTTCCTTTTAAGCCTGGGGCAGCTGTACAGGATCTGGTATGCCTGTTTATTCCTGCTTTGCAGGGAATGTTGTGGTTTTCTGTGTTGCAAAGACATGGCACTCTCTGCAAATGTTCTAAGAGCATTTGAAAAAAAAAAAAAAAAGAAAGAAAGAAAGAAAGAAAAAAACTTCCCCTGAAAGCATTTTGATGTGTCATGTAATTCCCATGAGCTTCTGCTCCTCTACCTCATGCCATCTGAGATGATGATGCCATACCTCTTTGTCAGATTCTCTTGCTCTGCCTAACAGTCTTTCCTCAGTGTGCTAGGTTTCTAGTTCCCTTGGTGAGAAAGGCCCGTCACTATTTCATTTCCCTCAGAATTAGCCCTTCTTACATCCAGTGCTGTCACATCCCTGTCTACCCTTATGCAATGAGTATTCACTGGTTTCTGGAGGGGGGTGGTAGTGGTCTCCTGACATACCTCTCCCATCATACCATGTTTCTAGCCTTTCACAAGTTACTCTCCTTTAACTGTTCCACCATCAGCAACAACTGAAGATGTGTTTAATTTAATGAAATAGCCTCTCCCATTTTAAGGAAAATGTATTATTTTTATAGCAGGCAACAACCCTGAGTTGGTTTTGTCCCTTGCTTAACCTAATTACCTTGTTTTTTGGGGGCGGGGGAGAGACACAGAGAGAGGGAGAGGAAGACAGATAGAGATGGGCACGCCAGCAGCCTCTCAGCTGCTGCAAATGAAATCTGCATGCGCCCCTTTGTGGTCAAGTGCGGCATTGTGCCCTTGTGTCACTTTGCATCTGGCTAAACGTGGGGCCTGGAGATTGGAACCGGCATTCTTGGGCTTAGGAGGCAGGGCACTTAACCGCTAAGCCATCTCTCCAGCCCTAATTACCTTGTTTTTGTTCCCTCTTTAATCCAGTTATTCTTTGCTTTTGCTGTTGTTCTAAGACCAAGTCTCACTCTAGTCTGGCTGTTCTCAAACTCATGGTGACACTTCTGTCTTAGCCTTCTGAGTACTGGGATTGCAGGTGTGAGCCATCTCACCAGACTCATTTCTCCTTTTCCTCTTCCTCCTCCTCTTCCTTCTTTTTTTGGGTTTTTTTTTTTTTTTTTTTTAAGGCAAGCCCAACAGACTGGCCTTATTGTGAGAGGGTGGGGAGAGAATTGGCATGCTAGGGCCTCCAGCCGCTGCAGTCAAATTCGTGTGCCACCTTGTGCACATGTGCAACCTTGTGCACTTGCATCACTTTGTGCATCTGACTTATATGGGACATGGAGATTCAAACATGAGTCCTTAGGCTTCACAGGCCAGCACCTTAACTGCTAAGCCACCTCTCCAGCCCTGGTTTGGTTTTTTGAGACAGGGTCTTATGGCTGACCTAAACTTACTATGTATCCAAGGGTGACCTTGATCCTCCTCTCTTAACCTCCTGAGTACTGAATTTAGAGACTATGCCACTACATCTGGTTTTTTATTATTCCTGCACCCTATTTTATTTTTTCACTTTTGATGGTGATCCCAGTTGCTGTTTGTCTAACTCCTGTGTATTTGCACATACTTTCACTGCTGTTTGACATATGGCTCTAGTCCTGCCCCCAGCAAGGACTTCTGACTGTGGTGCTGGCCCACAAACATGGATTACTGGCTCTCCCTGTTCTATCTTTGCCTGTGCCCCATCTCCAAGACCCAGCTTCAGAGGCACAGAGCTTACTCCCTCCATCTTGTCCCCTTGACTCTCATGGGTGGTCCAGGCAATTTGTCATTCTTAGTTCCCAACAGCCAGGCACCCCCTGCACACCTCCTCTGGCTCAGCAGCCACACTGCTAGGTGTCACTGTCTGCCTGGACAGAGAAGCACTGGCTGGTCAGGACTATCCAGTCTTCACTGCCTATCTGGAGTCCATGACCTGTTCCTGATCCTACTCTGAGACTGCAGGCACTGCTGGGGCTAAGCTGACAAGATGATGCGCCAGGGCCTGAGTGGCCCAGCTCCTTCCACTGGACCTCATGAGTCCCTGTTCCCTCACTGCTGACTGTTCTTTGCATAGTGAGAAAGTCTCAGTATAGGACCAGCAAGGACCAGAACACTCTACTAAGCTTCCTTCAGGTTGGAAAGACAACAGCAGGCTATTGCACTGGAGGTCATGGCTTCTAAAGGAATGGGATAGACTGTTTCTTTTTGTAGTAGTCCATGATTTTTATTGACCATGTTGCTCCTGTTCTGGACCTTAGAACAGGCCAGGTTGGTGTCCCACAGGTATGGTGCCTGCTATATCCCCCACTGACTGCTAATCTCCCATAGGTGCAGACAGCTGACCTATTCCGAAGACTTGCCCCAGGTCTCTGTGGTCTTCATCTTTGTCAATGAGGCACTCTCAGTCATCCTGCGCTCTGTGCACAGTGTAGTCAACCACACCCCCTCCCAGCTCCTGAAAGAGGTCATTCTGGTAGATGACAACAGTGACAATGGTGAGTGGCTGCCATGTAATGCAAGGGTGGCACTGTGCTGGGCACACAGCTCTGGGTAGGGTGCAGTCTCCTGAAGCTGTCTCGGCCAAGGGATGCTAATGGGACTCTAAGCCACCTACCCAGCTCTGGAGACAACAGAACACAATGGAGGTGAGGACAGGGGATGCTCCTTGGTGAGTGTCCTCCTTCCTTCAGTGGCTGGCAGCAATGTCTGGGGCTCTAGGCTGTGACCCACTACTATATCCACACATAGTCCTCCCTGTGACTCTGAGTCCTCTTTTCATGAGGCCACTACCAGTGGATTTAATGTCCATTACAACTCATCTATTGTGGTGTGTGTCAGTGTTGTATCCCTGTCTTTCAAAAATTGGAAAAAGCGAGCCCAGGCATGGTGGTGCACACCTTTAATCCCAGCACTTGGGAGGCAGAGGTAGGAGGATCACTGTGAGTTTGAGGCCAGCCTGAGACTACAGAGTGAATTCCAGGTCAGCCTGAGCTAGAGAGAGACCCTACCTCAAAAAAAAATTTGGAAAAAGTAAGACTAACAAAATTTACCATTTAAGTGTGCTGTTTAATGATATTGATGACATTCATGTTGTGCAACCACCACATCTAACAGAACCTCAACAACCACAGAACCACAGCCACCACATCCAACAGAACCACAACCACCACATCTAACAAAACCACAACTACCACATCGAACAGAACTACAACTACCACATCTACCACAGAAACACAACTACCACATCTAACAGTACCACAACCATTACATCTACCACAGAACCACAACCACCACCTCTATCACTGAACCACAACCACCACAGAACTGCAACTACCACATCTACCCCAGAACCACAATCACCACAACCACATCTACCCCAGAACTGCAACTGCCATATCTATCATAGAACTACAGTCACCACATCTACTAAGAGACACAACCACCTTTTCCACCACAGGAATCTCTTTTTGGTCATTTGAGACAGGGTGTCATTCAAGTTGACAATCAGTATTAATCATCATAGTTTGGGATGATAAAAGAGTTCCGTGGCCTAACACGGTGGCAAACACCCGTAATCTCAACACTTGGGAGGCTGAGGAAGGAATCTCTCAATGAGTTCAAAGCCATCTTGGACTATATAAAGACTTCCAAGTCATCCAGGGATACAGGATGACACCCTGTCTCAAATGACCAAAAAGAGATTTCTGTGGCAGATACTGAACATCAGCTCCCCACTCCACCCTAGTCCCTAGAACCTTCCTATTGCCCCTCTGTGGATTGGATGGCTCTAAACATCATAAAGGCAATCTGTATTTGTTCTTTAGTAATTGGCTTATTTCACTTAGCATGATGACATGGTCCCTCTGTATAGCAGGTGTCAGAGCTTCTTTCATGTTAAGGCCAAGTGACTCCCCTGTTCACCTGTTCATCTGCCCAGGGTCTTTGTTTCTGTGTGATGCTCAATAGCTGGGTTCTATGTCTCCTACCTCCATTGTTTATGTCCATCTGATTTGTTCTTAGCTTTCTCCTTTACTGCCTTTCCCACTGGAGTTCCATCTTTGTGGGGCTAGAGTCTTGTCCCTCCATGGTATTCTCAGCATGTTGGATTTTACCCAGTCCCAGTGGGGCCTCAAAGCATGTTTATGAAATGCTGATCCACGAGTTTAGTGGCCTATTCCTTGTGACACCCTAACATACCTCTCTTTCCTTTCCAGTGGAACTGAAATTCAACCTGGATCAGTATGTTCACAAGAGGTACCCAGGCCTTGTGAAAGTCGTGCGAAATAGCCGGAGAGAAGGCCTGATCCGTGCACGGCTACAGGGCTGGAAGGTGGCCACAGCCCCCGTTGTTGGTTTCTTTGATGCCCATGTGGAATTCAACACAGGCTGGTGAGGGCTGGGGCAGGTGAACACATGGTTTACACCTTCTGTAGGGTTCTGATCAGGGTACACAAGGCTGGCGGTTGGCTGTTGTGGGACATTCAAGGCCCTGGAAAGTTTCCAGAGGTTGGCTTTGAGCACTAATAGACTTAGCTGGGGGACTTTTTGACCTTGTGGAAAATTCTAGATCAAGGAGTTCATAGTTTTTCTCACTCAGGGAGAGGATTGAGCTCAAATGAGAAACCAAGGAAGGACTGGAGAGATAGCTTAGCGGTTAAGGCACCTGCCTATCAAGTCTAAGAATGCCCATTCAATCTCCAGGTCCCACATTTAGCCAGACACAGTGATGCCCACAAGGGGGCCCACGTGTCTGGAATTTGTTCATAGTGGCTGAGAGGCCTCTGGCGCACCCATTCTCTTTCTCTCTCTCTGCCTCTTCCTCTCTGTCTCTGTCTCTCTCAAATAATAATAATAAAAAAAAGAAACCAAGGGAGTAATGTGGCCAGGAAGTAAAAGGGACACCCCCTCCCTGTGTCACAATCCAGCAAGTGAGAAGGATGGCTTTGAGGAGCACCATGCCCACCTACGAGGAGGTGCAGGCTCTTGTGGCCCTCCTCTAGAGCTCTTTGAGGTGACCCTTCTTTTCCCATGATTCTGTCACCTGCTCACATCCTGTCTCATCAATTATCATCTGTCCCTTTCAGGGTCACCCCATACAATGGTGTGTGTTGTACATTATACAACAACGACAGTGAACAATCAACTCCCTGAGGGATGGTGGACACTTTTAAGAGCAAATCTGTCATGTCAAAATGCAATTTTAACCTGGTGTGACTTTAATTTTCATAATTAGAAACCCAGCTATAGCAACTAACACCGTTCCTAGCATCATCTGCACTGTGGCTTCTGCGTGGTGAGCAGAGTGGCATTTACAGAGTCTTCTTAGGCATGCTTTGCTTTTTAACTAATCAATTAAATCTTCTCCCAAAGCTGAGAAGTAGGTAAATATAGGCTCTTGCTAGAGGGATGCAAGCATGAGGCTCTCCAGAATTGGGTCAGGGGCTAGCCCCTCCCCATGCTGCTCTCTCTCGGCCTTCCCATCACCAAAGCATTTGAGCCTTTAAACCACTGTTCAGCTTGATCTTGGGCCTTACGTGGACCCCAGCTTGGACATGGCCTCTGAGGCCCTTATCTTATCCTTATTAACAATGAGTCCCTGAGGGCCAGGGCTGCCCTGCCACCTGTGGGTTCCCAGATAGATCAGATGTGAGATAGCCCACTATTTCTGGCTTCTTCCTTTCTGCCTTTAGTGTCTCTCCTGCCCCTTTCTCCTGTAGCCTCCTGGCCAACCCCCCCCACCACCACCACATGTGACATGCACCAGGGGCTTGTGCAGCACAGAATGTCCATCCTTACCCCTGGTGCTCTCAGGCTACCTCCCACTCAGTGCCCAGCATCCATTTAAACTACAGAACTCACCCTGCTTCCTGCTTCTTGTACCTTCTCATACATCCTTTCCTCAAGCATCATTGTCCTCATGCCATCTCAACCAGGGCCTGTGGTATAGGCTATGCACTGCCCATAGTATACTATAAACTCCCTTAAACATGAATGTTTGATTTCATGAATTTATTCAAATCCATTAAGAAAAGGTGTGGCCAGAAGTAGATCTTTAATACTTGCAAAAGCCTCAGGTGCAGGTAGGAAGAGAAGGGTGGGATTAGGATGAGAGGCCTCTGTGGGGCTTTTCAGGCCTTGGCTGACTCTATGGGGATTCTCAAGTGTCCTTGTGTCCATCACCAACCAATCAGGAATGGTGAGGCCTCAGTCAGGGTGGGGCTGCAGGCAAGGCCAACCCTGGCCATCCATAGTTAACACAGCTGCCCAGCAGGTAAGAGTTAAACCAAACACCAAGTCTAGGTGAGGTCTCTGTACTATGATCAGCGAGACTCCTGCCTCTGGGAGAAGTGGCTCTTCCCTGGGTGGGTGAGGATCCTGGAACATGCCTTACTTATGGCCAGTACCTCCCACAGGGCCGAGCCTGCCCTCACACGGATCCGGGAGGACCGCCGACGGATCATCCTGCCAGCCATTGACAACATCAAGTACAGCACATTTGAGGTGCAGCAATATGCCAGTGCTGCTCACGGCTACAACTGGGGCCTGTGGTGCATGTACATCATACCCCCTCAGGACTGGCTGGACCGTGGTGATGAGTCAGCACCCATCAGGTGAGCCAGAGGCAGCACAAGGGCCAGGAGGTATCACCATAGGTGGCTTAGGATCAGGGGAAGGCCATCCCTATGCAGAAGCCCAGCCTGCACCTGCAGCCAGGAAGGCCCCAGTTGAAAGAGGCTCTAGGGAGGGAAAAGACAGCCAGAGCTTCAGGGGAGCTCAGGACAGGAAACCTGGGTAGGGTTGGCTTAGCCAGAAGGATAGCTTGGTCAAATCAGATAGGATGAGTGACAAAAAAGAGGCAGAGGGAAAGAAAGGAAATAGAGACAGAAAGACAGACAACGGAGCAAGACAGAGAGAAACAGAGATACAGAGGCAGAGACAAAAAGACTGGCAGACAGAGATAGAGACGGAAAGACAGATGAGAGAAGGAAAGAGAGTCTGGAGTTGGAAAGAAGGAGGCAACAGCGGGGGAAGCTTGGGTGCGGGTACAAAAGGCAGCAGAGCCCGTGAACAATGTGGTGCTCTAAGGACAGAGACTCCAACTTCCACAGATTGTCCTGCAAAACATTTGTTTTTAATTTCTATTAGTTCCTTGGACTTAAGGAGGGGAGATTTTAACATTTTTTATAAACATGATTCCAACGTTTCACAAGAACCAGGGCATCTCGTTGGTCTAAGACAATGGGGCCTGCGAAGGATGTGGGCACTCCTCGAGACTCAGCCATTCATTGTCATCCCTGCAGAGTCAGTTTCTTTCACATGGCTTGTATTGTCATTCTCACCACAATAGAGCTGCAGTTTTCAGGCCCTTCCTCAGGCTTCCACTGTCTGATGAGCCCCTGGGAAATCTGTACCTAGACATATGGTGGCTTGTGCCACTTTCTCCTGGGGACCCCACTGGGTGCTGGTGTTGTCCCTGGAGCAAGTGAGTATCTCCAGACCTTGCAGGGCTATGAGAACCATTGGTCACCTCACCTGGACTCCCTATGGGCTATGGATCTTAGGGGTTTAGCAGGACCCCTTCCCTGACTCCTGGTGTAAACCAGGGCATCCCAACTGAAATAAGCCACCCTGATTGTGAATGAGTGAGACCATCCATTGTGGCCCATTGGTCCATAGAGGGGCTCCTGAAACCTTTTATGTTGGTGCACAGTTTTGCAACCTGTAGAAGCCACTCATCTGAGCACCACGCCAGAAGCCCTGGAACCTGGTGTGCATCTCCCTTCTTCTGACAAAGCACCATTGGTGGTAAATCCAGGGCAGCCTGAATGCTCAGCAGTGAAGTTGGAACACTGGCAGATGAAATCACTTTCCCCAGCACACACTTCACATTTCACAGATGGAAAGTAAATGCTTACATCCCAGAGGTAATGGCTCAAAATGGTTAAGACTAATGAGCTCCCAGTGCTGGCAAAGCACACTACCAACCATTCCTCTCCACCCTCCCCTCTGGCTCCATGTGGTCATTTCCTCAGAGATGGACCAGGAATCTCAGAGCTCAGCAATAGCTATAGCTGCTAGACCTAGTCACGGAGCTCCTCATGACACAGTGCACACAGATGGATCCCCTGGGGCTTACTGGAGCAGGAACTGATACTCTGAAGGTTATTTTTCTTCATTTGAAATGCACTTCATGATCCCAATTAGCAGCAAGATGAAATTGCTGTGTGTGACATTTTAGAAGTCAGTGAAAGTCAGAAGTCAAGTGGGAGGTATCTTCCACAATTTTTGGCAGGTTCTGGATAAGTAAGCAACAATAGGAAACAGGTTTGCTAGACTGATTGAGTCTTGTTCCCAAGATGCCCCTTTAATATTACCCAGAGAGCTGTTAAAACTTAATGCCAGAATCCAACCAACCAATGGGGACAACTTAACAGATACTACATTTTAAAAAAGATAGGCACAAGACCAACCATCTTAGAGATGCCAAAGAGAAGCTCCAGTTGAAAAGATGTAAATGGAAGCTTGATGAGACACCACTGCATGCTCACTAGAATGACTGAAATGAAGACTCATAACACTAAGAGCTGGTGTGCAGATGGAGCACACAGAAACTCATGCCTGGCGGGTGGAGGGATAATAAATATGGAAGCCATTTTGGAGACCTGGCAATCACTTTATAGAGCTACAAAACTTCCTTTAAGACCTAGCATTCTGTTCCTAGAAGTTCACACAAGTGAATGAAAACGTTGCATTAATTACCTTCCTGTTGCTGTGACAAAATGCCTAACATGAAGCAACTAAAGAAAAAGAAGTGTTGTTTAGATTTACAGTTCAAGGTTACAAGTCATGGTGGGGAGAGCATGGTGACAGGAGTGACAGCCAGCTGGTCACGTTTAGTCCATAGTGAGGAAGCAGAAAGCTGTGAATGCTCTGGGAAAGAAGATTACTGTCAGACAACACCTCCCTCACACTGGAGGATGAGGAACAGACAAAAGTCCTATCAAGCATGGTTTTTCACAAAGTTGAAGATCCTGACTTACTTTTTTTGAGAGAGAGAGACAGAGACAGAAACAGAAAGGAAGAGGCAGAGAGAGAGAGAATGGACATTCCAGCGGCCTCTCAGCTGCTGTGAATGAACTCCAGACACATGTGCCCCCTTGTGGGCAAGTGCAGCATTGTCCCCTTGGGTCATGCATCTGGCTAAACATGGGACCTGGAGAATCGAACGGGTGTTCTTAGGCTTGACAGGCAAGCGCTAAGCCATCTCTCCAGCCCTTGACTTCCTTTTAATCATTCTGACCAAGTTCATCTCCCCTTATAAGGGAGGATCTATGTTGATCCATCAGAAGAGTGACCAGTTTCCAAGGAGCAAACATCTTCCAACAGACATCTGTCCATCTTCCACAGCTTTGCATTAAGGACTAGAGGTCATTTGTCAGACTGTACATTGAGAAATAGAAGTAGTAAACTTTCCCATCTTCAGATACCAGTTCTAATCTGACCCCAACTCTTGAGGCCAATGTTCTCTACTCAGAACCACAGCTTCTGTAAATCAGGTTCTAAGAGCACTGGTTCCAGCCCATCCCACCATGACTCAGGTTCACTTCTACAGTCTCTAAATACAGAATAGGAAGAGTGTTCCACAAGGGATGGAATCATCAGAAACAAGTGATAGAGAAGTGGAAGAGAGGGGTGGACCAGCAGAGGAAAGCCACTGAAGTTCACCTGGGAACACAGAAGGAGCCTGCCTTTCTATTTTTCAGCAGTGCGCTGGGATTACAGAAGCCCACCACAGCTTCCTGCTTTTCACACGGAGTTTGGGGATCATGCTTGAGTCCTCGAGCTTGAGCAGCAAGTGCTTTATGCACTGAGCCATCTCCCCAGCTCCTGATCCATTTTTAATGTTATAACAGAAGTTGGTCAGTCCTAAAGGTCCAGAAGACAGAGTTAGAGGTAGGAGATAGGACCTTGAGATAAGTAGATCCCCCAGCCAACCGATGAGATCTGTTTCTGTGCCTTGCTGTCTCTTGAATGCTATATATGGCACTGAAGTGGGGCCATACCTATAATACCCAGGTCACCCCCTCTAGACCCAAGAAACCCTCAACTGAGGTATCCTCAGTTCTGCTGTTTTCTGTAATCACAGCAAGAATTTCTCAGGTAAATAAACTCAGTGCCAGCTGATTCTGCCACTGTTGCCTCCAGAGTTTAGGTTTATTTTGGAACTCACTGATGATAAAAAGCCATTATCAGCTATAATAGCTTTAGCAGAGAATTTGGCACTTCTCTTCATCATAAATCATAAATAGGATTGTCATTGTGAAGACAAGACACACCTGTTGCAATCACAACTTAACCAATTGAATGCTTGTTACTGAGAATCAATGACAGTATGGAAATTCCATTACTGCCAGCCTTGTGACAAAATCTAATCCTAGAACAAATTGTATCTTTATACTAATAAAGGATGATCTCTTTTTAATGCCCCTGCGGTTCTCAGATGGGCTTTTATCTCTGATTTCTCAGTACTGATGGCAGAAGTGCTTCTTTCAAATTATGAAAGACCAATCCTTCCATTGTTTTTATTGGAAAGATGCAGACCTGCAAGAGGAGTGGAAGATTAGGAACCAGAGATGTAAGTAGGGCTGCAGGACAGTAGCCTGCTCTGGCTTTAGCTTACAGAGAGGTGAAAGGCTTTGCTGAGCTCCTCAAAAAGCACCCTGGGCCTAGAGGAAGCTAAGCCACAGGAACTAAGGAAATTGCCTTTGTTCTGAGGCAAAATCTTTCATGAAAAACTTAGAAAGTTTAGGTGTGGCATGTGATTTGTGGTCCGTGTGTGTGTGTGTGTGTGTGTGTCTGTCTGTCTGTCTGTCTGTCTGTCTGTATTGTGGTGCCCATAGTCTCACCTGTGCAGGTGAGGAGATCATGGCACTTGTCTACAGTGGCTGGAGCAGAATGTAAGGGTGTCCTGCTCTGTGCTCTTCTGTCTGGTCTTGTTCTAAGCCAGAGTCTCTTACTGGTAGGGCTTCCACAATTCTTGGGTCTCTGCTTCCATGCAGGACTGGAGTTACAGGCAGGCATGTGTGCTTGCTCAGAAACACACTTAACTGCTGAGCCATCTCTCCAGCCCTACATGTACTTTTTTTTTAAAGTTTTTAAAATTTTTATTTATTTGAGCGAAAGAGAAATAGGCAGGTGTAGAGAGAGAGACAGACAGACAGAATGGGTGCACTGGGGCCTTTGGCCACTGCAAATGAACTCCAGAGGTGTGCGCCCCCTTGTGCATCTGGCTTACATGGGTCCTGGAGAATTGAACTTGGGTCATTTGGCTTTGCAGGCAAGTGCCTTAACTGCTAAGCCATCTCTCCAGGCCCTACATGTACTTTTGATCCATGTATGGCTCATGGTCCACATATGGTGAGTGGGTGCTGCCTTTTCTTCCTCTTTTCTTTTTCTTGTCTTAAGGCAAGCCCAACAGACTGGATTTTTTTATGTGAGAAAGAGAGAGAGAGAGATTTGGTGCACCAGGGCCTCCAGCCCCTATAATTGAACTCCAGATGCATATGTGTGCTCATGTGTGACCTTGTGCACTTGCACCACCTTGTGCGTCTGGCTTATGTGGGACCTGGAGAATCAAACATGAGTCCTTAGGCTTCACAGGCAAGCACCTTAACTGCTAAGCCATCTCTCCAGCCCCCCTCTTTTTCTTTTTTAAGGTGTGTGTGTGTGTGTGTGTGTGTGTGTGTACACCAGGGTCTTTTGCTGCTGCAAATGAATGCCTGTCCAGCTTTATGTGGGTGGCTAGGGAGTTAAACCCTACCTGGCATGTTTTGTAAGCAAGAGCCTTGAATCACTGAGATCCCTCAGGTCCCCTTTTAGTTCTTTTCTTTCTCTTTTCTCTCACTTGGTAGACATTGGCACACCTTATACTGTGCCCATCTATCCACATGTGTGCCATGTGACCAAGGCACCATCCACTCACTCTCCACCCACACCAGGGCCTGCTTTGGTTATTGTTTCATCATGCTGCCACATTCTAGGAACACACACACACACTGCTGGATTTTTGGTGCCAATCAAGAAAAACATTCATGATTTCACCCATGTGACATAAGGCTATTTGCTGCTATTTTTAAATATGTGGATTAAAATAAGATCCTTACATGAACAATAGAACAGTTGGCTGTCTTTTTTTTTTTTTTTTTTTTTTTGAGAGAGACACAGAGAGAGACACAGAGAGAAGGAGAGGAAGACAGATAGAGATGGGCGCGCCAGCAGCCTGTCAGCTGCTGCAAACAAAATCCAGATGTGTGCGCCCCCTTGTGGTCAAGTGTGGCATTGCGCCCTTGCATCACTTTGCATCTGGCTAAACGTGGGACCTGGAGATTGGAACCAGCATTCTTTAGGCTTAGGAGGCAGGCACCTTAACCACTAAGCCATCTCTCCAGCCTGGCTGTCTATTCTTATAGCTGCACAGGTGTGTACTCCATCACTCCAAGTTATGTCATTCAAGAATGTCAGTGAGATTTCACATAGCCGAGCACTGCATGATCTATACAACTGCCCACCGAAGCCCTAAATACTGTTTCACAGAAAAGACGAGACAAGGAAAGAGATTGAATCTTTCACATGCAGGAAAGGGTCCAAGGCAACCACAAAGCTCTCTGGATAAACTGATTACTTCTTTAGTTCCCTACTATGATTTTTGTGATCTGTTGAAGCCACACAACTAGTGTTGAGCTCTTGAACTCTGGTCTGTGCTCTTTTACCAGGCGCTAAGAGAACAAGTACACACAAGTCCATGAAAACTGGAGAAATGGATACCTGCTGTACCCAGGGCACATGCTATGGATGGGGACAAGAAACACAGGGTGGGGGAAGAGAGAGGCTGGGGTCCCACTCAGCAGATGGAACTCAGGGCCACACCCCAGCGACAACCTCATGTGGTGGTCTCTGCTTGCCTAGGACACCTGCCATGATCGGCTGCTCCTTTGTGGTGGACCGGGAGTACTTCAGGGACATTGGCCTGCTGGACCCGGGCATGGAGGTTTATGGTGCAGAAAACATTGAGCTGGGGATGCGGGTGAGTGTGCACAGGGCAGAAATGCTCTGAAGGGCCAAAACTGCGCACAAATGTGGGTGTGAGACCCAGGTTGCTTGGAAGGCTGTTTTAGCACAGCTGAAATGAAGGGCTGATGGGAATCCTTGCCAGAAACCTCTAAAGAGAAAAAGACCTAGAGTTCTGTCAGCGAATTGATAATAGCAGACAATGTCTGTATATACGTTGACATTTCAAACATTTCCTGCATTATGAACCATCCAAGGGCAGGGCTGGCTAAGAAAGTTTCCTTCTTAGTGCAAGGGCCTTGGTGGCTTGGTGCAAGGCTTGAAGGGCCTTGGTGGGGAGAAAATTCATCTGCACACTGCTATGGCATCTCGGTTGCAGGCAGGAGGCAGGGTACTCATGGGTGATGTAGCCACAAAAGCTCCCATGAGGAGTGTCTTCTTGGGGAGCATGAGAACAGGCTGTGTCAGAGGCACTAGGTAGAACTGGGTGTGGGTACCTAGCTGCAGAAGGATGGGTCCCTACCTCAAAGCAGAGCTCTCTGCATTGCAGGGTTGATATTCTGATCCTAGCCTTCCTGTGCAGCCCCTGTAAGCTAGACATGGGCACAGTCCTTGCCCTTTTTCACTCCTGTTTCCCTATGTCACTGGGCATTCAGGATAAGTCCATTTAATGCTTGTGCTGAGCACCCTAAAACTAGACTTTGTGGCTTCAGAGGGAACATGAAAGGAGGACCCTGCATCCCCATATCCCAGATTCCAGGGAGGAGTAACAAGAGAAAGTGTTATTTAGCAGGGAAAGCAGAGGGGGAAATGGGGCAGGGAAGAGTCAGGGTTGTTACCTATGAAGGTGATATCTAAGGAAAGACATGGTGGGAAAGGGGTGCTGCAGAGGGATCCAAAACAGTGGGGAAGAGGTGTTACAGGCAAAGACTGGCAGGTACAAAGGCCCTGAGGCATAATAGGATGCTCCAGAGGCTTGTTTGGGATTGGCCTGGAGGACTGAAGGGCAGATCTCCTGCTGAGGCTATGAAGTGGGAAGGGCAAGCTTGAGGCTCAGTCTGTCATCTTCATCCAGGGCACCTCTGCCCTGTGAGCCAGGGATGGAAGAGAATAGTTAGGGCTGAGATACAGGAGGGAGAAAGATGCAAAGGAAATGGAGATGGAGAATGGGCTCAACTCCTTAAACTTTGGACAATTCTGAAGGAGGCCAGGATGTAACGGGGTGCTGGGGGTTCAGTAAAATCCTTGATCTCCAAACTCTAGGTTTGTTTTTAATTTTAATCAAAGAATTGAATTAAAAAGACTTAAAAGATAAATTATTAAATTATTATATTTATTGAGGGAAGTATAGAGCCAAGGAAAGGCACCCATGTGGCTAGAGATCCCACATGGAAGGCCTGGGGAAAAAAGCTCAAAAAGAGCCAGGCGTGGTGGGGCACACCTTTAATCCCAGCATTCGGGATGCTGAGGTAGGAGGATCCCCGTGCGTTTGAGGCCACCCTGAGACTACAGAGTGAATTCCAGGTCTGCCTGAGCTAAAGTGAGACCCTACCTTGAAAAAAAAAAAAAAGGTGCAAAAAGAAAAACGAAAGTTCAAGGAGTTCCTGCCACGTAAGGAGCTGGAGGGGATAAAGATCGCATGTGGAGAGTAAGGGCTAGGGGGCCCTCCCATCAGCTCCACCTGGCTGGGTCTGGCCCATCTGAGGGAAAAACTCACCCACAGCTGGAAGTTCCCAAGTGGTCAGAGAGTCAGCCCTCCCCTTGTAAAGGTATTTATAATCTTATAGTGGTGGGCTGTCTTCCTGCTCAAGTGAACCAGCAGGATAGCTGGGTGGTTAGGACTAGGGGCTATCTCAGTAAGAGGCTAGCCCTGGCACCAAGTTCTGGGGGCTGAACTTGACCAACCACTATGTTTAAATCCTATGAGAGACCTCCCTCTCAGGAACGGTCCTGGTTGTTTGTGGAGAAACAGGTCTAGGGAACTAGGCAAGAGATAAGAAATTAGATCATCTTTGATTTTTAGCAAGTGCAGACTTTCCTGTCTTTTTTACCTTCAGGGATCCAGTCACCGTAACTTTACCCTCCTCTCAAGGAGTTTGGTGGTAGGCAGTTGGGGAGAAGGCAGCTCTGCCGTATGGGTCCTGTGCAGCTGGAAAGGCAGAGGTGCCACAGTTCAGTGGCTCACTATAGCTCCCATCACTCCACAGAGGCCTTGCTGCAGTCAATGGCTATTGCTGCAACTTGCAGTTGGGACCTTGCTGGCTAGAAGAGGTTGGGCAGAGAGAATGCTTCCCCAATCCACAGCTGCTCCACCATCATTTGAGTATTTTGTGGATAAAATAACTGTTCAATGCATTTTTTTTTTTTTTTGAGGTAGGGTCTCACCCTAGCAGAGGCTGGCCTGGAATTCACTATGTAGTCCTAGGCTGGCCTTGAACTCACAGCAATTCTCCTACCTCTGCTTCCCGAGTGCTGGGATTAAAGGCATGCGCCACCACACCCAGCTTCAATGCATTAGTTTATCCTAAAAATTAACAAATCCAGGTTGGATGGACACTAGTTAGTAATCTAGGCTGTGTTCATACCCAGCAGGGCTCAGGGATGGAGGCCAAGGGGGCTGAGGTCATGGACAGGGTGCAGACCTCCTGAGGCCACATGTGGCCGGCATAGGGCACCAGCCTTCTGGCAAGGACTGTGATCCAGTCTCTTCATACCAGCTTGTGGTGGTTGCTCTGCTAGGGCAATCATGCTAGTTCCTCATGATCTGCTTTATGTGAGAGCATAGATCTCAGGGGTAGATCCAGGAATGGGATTCTGAGTTTCCTCTGCCTGGAACTAGTTGCCGAGTACAGTGTACACAGGCCAGGGATGTCTAAGGCTGGAGACACCAAAGCACCATATGCAGAGTGACATTGAATCTGTCTAGCCTAGCTGGGGCCCAGAAACAACCAAATGGGACATGAAGAAGCTTCTAGATGACTCTAGCCCTCAATGCCTCTCAGCGGGGATGGACTGAATAAAAAGGGATGTCCCACTGTGCACCTTTCAAACATCTAACCCACAGAATCCATTCTTATAATGAAAAAAAAAAAAAAAGCAGTTATTGGGCCAGGGAGATGCTCAGTGGTTAAGAATACTTGCCATTTAAGCATGACGGCCTCTTGGGCAGGACACTGCAAGTTCAACTCCCCAGACAGAACCCATGTAAAAAGCAAGGTCTGGCCACATACATCTGTAATTCTGGTCTGCAAGGGGATAGAGACTCACTAGGACTCACTGATAGATCAGCTCCAGGTTGAGGGAGTAACCCTGTTTCAAGGAGTACATGGATGAGTGAGAAAAAAAGGACATCTGATGTTCTCTGGCTTCTACATGTATGCACATGAAGCACATGCACCTGTACTTGCACACACACACATGCATAAACCACACTTCATAAACACTACACATATACTCCACATGCTAAAAAAAAGAAAAATGACAATTGTTTCATAAAACAAACCTAGAGCAGTTTATTAAACAGCAGTAGCTAATCGTAACATGTGCTCATTCTACACCCACTGTCCTTAGAAGCAACTTCACTCTGAATTCTCTGTGAGACCAGAGGATAGGGCTGAGTGATGAAGAAAGTGCTTGTGGATGGTCTTGGAAATGTCTTGAGCGTATAAGAAATAGCACACATCCCAGTGTGGCAAAAGCAGAACAACAGCCCACATCCTTGTGGCTTAACTGAGCTCTGCAGGCCAAGGCTTCAAAATACTGGAAGCCATATGTACACCCATGCGTGCAAGGCTGGCGAGGAAGAGTTGCAATGCTATATCACCTCCATGGGCCTCCACAGGCTGTTCTGAAGCTTCACCTCCTACAGAGCCCTTTCGAGGAGTCTCAGATCAGCAACATGAAGATAAACAGACATCAAGTCTAGCAGAGAAGGTGCAGGCTATTATGGCCAGCAGTAGACTGGCCAGGACAATCAATATACCTAAATGAGGACAGGCTTTTGGAGACATGACTACATACTTGCGGTGTAAGTTAATGATCGGACAGGGACATTCCACCCTTGCTCAGCAGAGTCCTGCAGTATGTGTAGGACCCACTGAATGGCCTCCTCCCTGCACAAGTTCAGCTGCCGACATGGGTCAAGTCTCAAAGACAAGAAGCAAGAGAAAGTAGTGGCTGCAGCAAGTGTCTTTGGAGCTCCTGCCTGGCTGAGCTGGGCTCCCTGCTGGGGGAGACACAGTTGGCGTCAGGGTGCAGGAGCAGAGGGACAGAAGCTGCCCTAGCTAGCCTCACATAGGAGATCTAAGGGCCCAGAGAGGATGTCCTGACCTGAGTGGTAACTCCAGGTCTGGAGCACACCTCTGTGATGATTCTGAAGAGCTGGCCCCAGTGGAAGCTGCCACTGGGCCCATGTCTTTGAGGTTGTGATGGACCCACATGATGTATCCTGAGTTCTGCCCTGGCCGTCTAAGTCCAAAAGCTCTGGGAACCCATTTCCACAGGATGATCATTGGCTCTGCCTGGCCAAGGCCCACATCCTTCCTCCTCCACTGCCATTTTGTTCTCCAACTGTATGTGGCTATGGTGCCTTCCAAGGATTTACTGGACTGTCACAATTAATGAACTCATGAGATCTGATGTGATCAGTCACCAAGGCTAAGATCGATGGTGGGGACAGAAAATGACATCTCAGATTTGAAAGGCCTGTATGACTTTAATCTCATCCTGAAGGGCAGTAGGCAGAGACTGGGGCTGGCAAACTAGCATGATGGTGCCAGTAGCAGCGTGTAGGATAGGATCTCCCTGACCAGAAGACCAGATGTGTTTGGGTCTCAAAACCTGCATGTTCTGTCCCCTGCCTGCCTGACCCTTCCCTGAACCACTAGTGTCCCCACAAAGCTCTACTGCTCTTATACCTTCCCTCTTTAGAATCCCTGGTCAAATCCTGGTTGTGCCTTCTGCTAGGAAAAATCATGATAAAAGACTTTCTCCAACAGAAACAAAGACAGTGGTTAAGTGTTCTCTTGGGTAAAGGGGAGTATAGGATGTAAGCTAAGCAAACTCCTGTCCCTGGTTCCCATAACGCTAGCAAACCCTTCTTAGAATCTCATGGCTTAAGAAAGGGCCTCTCTGTGTCTATGTGATTCAGATAGCAGTCTCAGCTGGGAGCGTGGCCCAGCCCAGGAGAGAGTAGATTGGATATCCGTGGGAGGACCAATCCATGGCCCTGGTTACCACTACTGCTAGCAAATTGCCCAGAGTCTCATAAGCTTAAGAAAGGGTCTCTCCCCTCAAAATAGAAGAAAAAGATGATGACATCAAATTAAAAGAAAGACTAATGGAGAGAGGGAGGGGATATGATGGAGATTGGAGTTCTAAAGTGGAATGGGGGGAGGGGAGGGAAATATCACATGTTTTTGTATGTAAGTATAGAAGGTGTCAACAAAAAAATAATAATTAAAAAAAAAAGAAAGGGTCTCTCTGTTTCTATGTGGTAGGACAGGCAGTCTTAGATGTGGGAGTGGCTTAGGCCCAGGAGGGAGCAGATTGGACCCCATGAGAAGGCCAGGTCATGAATCTGGATCCTCCGTCCTCTCCTCTTCCTCTTCTCCCCTTGTAGTTTGGCTTAGGAGAAGGAAGCTCAGGCTGCTACTAGGAACTCCCTGTTTCCTTCTTGTAGGCCCCAGAACTCAGCAGCTATTGTGAACCCCATTTCAGCACAACAGCAACAGACCATATTTTCTACCATTGCAGCTTTAAACAGGTCTGAGTGCCAGGACCATTAGGCCTACAAGTGTTAGCTCTCAGGCCTAGGGTGTCAGGATCCTTGGAACATACGGCTTGGCAGCTCTCTAGAACTCTTCCAACGACCAGGACCCATGGTTTCTTATCTCGAGCTCATCACAACCATCTGTCTTTCCTCAGTATCGGTTCTGCCCTTTCTTACATCTCTCTCTACTTCTGCTCTTCCTTGTTGTCTCTGTTTCTGCTCCCTATTATTTCCCCCTGGTCACTTCTCACAACTCTTCCACTATCTTTTGTCACCACTGATATTGCTGCAGTCTTTGCCAATGCCACCACCTCTACTACTACTGCTCTAAAACCTCTAGTGACCCTGCCACTTTGGCCAAACTCTCTTCATGCCACCAGCTCAGCTCAATGTTATAACATCAGGAGGCAGCACTTATGTAGCTTGAAAGGGGGTGTGGCAAGGGTGTTTGCAGCAATTACTATAGTTTTTTTGTGAAAATGAGAGACTATGATTGCACCAATCATAGGCCTGCTGGGCTACCAGGGGAAGTACTTCCCCTCTGATGTGGGTCATCAAGACCAGGTTATCAAGAGTTCACTAAAGTATGTGATGGCAAAAAGACCAGTACAAGCTATTTGAAAATGCCATAACTAGGACAGGGCCTCCTGGTGCCAGAGTTGTGTATTGGTAGCAAGTAGCTGTGGATGTTGTGCAGCTTCCCCAAGGCATCCATGGAGTTCATGCAATTGTGCACCCAAGCAGGCACAAAATGGTGTCAGGGATTAATTAGGACAAGATGATGTTACGTTAGATATTTCAGTGGGACATGCTTCTATCTTACATAGAAAGCTGCTGCTGGCCAGAGACCCCATCCCATATGAGTCTGTGTTAGCCTTGGAACAGATTTTGACAAGGTCCTGAAGTGATGAGCAGCAGTGAAATGGGGAGAGAGCTATGAAATCTTGTTCTTGGTTTGTAGAGCCACTTTCAGTAAGACTGTGTTCCAGCCAGTGGTATCTAGTAAAAGTGCAAGACCAGATACTGGAAGGATATAACCCTGCTCTCCAGAAGTCCACAGAGCAAGTAAGAGCCACAAGATGAGACTCTTCATCTGCCAGCCACCAACAATGGGGAGTAGGCACTGCCTGTGGGAGAGGGTAGAGAGTGTCTGCTATTGATGTGAGCATCTTTGTGAACAAGTGACTGCAGGTACTGTGTCTTCAAAGACTCCTTGAGACTTGCATTTGGGGCCTGCCTCTGCTTGCTCAACTGTTGGGCCACCTTCTCTCCTAGCCCCAGTTTCCCAATCTGTCACTGCCAAGCACAATAGGATTAACTCTGGGAACTGTTTAAGGATCAAATGTGATGGGGACTCATGGCACCAAGAATGCAGCAAGCCCATGCTAATTATGACATGCAGATTTTCTTAAATATTGGTTTTTCTTCCCTCTGTAAAAAATGATCCTAATGTAAACACACAGGATCCATACTGGCTTGAACAGACCTGAAATTACTCATGATTCTGTCTGTCACAGTGAGTTGTGCTTCCAGAACCTGCTTGTGCATTTGTGTGTGCACATGCAAACATGTGTTGCTTGTGTGCATGCTTTAGATGTAGTATATGTGTATGTCATAAATGTGTATGTATGTATATATGTGTGACATGTGGTATATGTATGTGTGTTCTGTGTGTATATATGAGTATGGTGTATGTGTGGCACATGTCTATATATGTTAGTTTGTTGTTTTGGGTATATGTGTATTGTATGGTATATGTATGAGTGTGGTGTGTTGTATGTGTGTATATATGTGAGTGTGGTGTGTGACATATATATGTGTGTGTATGTGTGTGTGTTATTGTGGTGCATGTGTATATGTGAGTGTGATGTGCAATTATGGTATATGTATGTGTGATGTGCATGTATGGTATATATGTGTATACATGTGAGTGTGGTAAACTTTTTCCAGTAGTGGTGCCTGAGGGAGCCATTGCTCAGTTTTTGTAGCATGTAAGACCTGATCAATTTATAACTTTTAGTTCTTACAAATACGACAGACACAAAGGAAATACCTTTGTTGGCTCATTTGTACTTCGGCTCTTTCTAATGAGGTGAATATTGCATGAATGTGTCAACCACATGTTGTCCTTCCTGGCTGATTTTGATGACACACCCCTCATTCTGATTATTCTGTCCACTGGACATTGTTGCCCCATGTGGGATGGAAACACCTTCCTGTCATTGTCAGGCTCTCATTTCAGGGTAGTGGATTTTTACTGGAGGGTTGCCCCTAATGTACTATGGCTTCAAAGGGATGACCTTAAGCATTGGCCCTTTAAAAAAAAAATTTTTATTACTTTTTTGGACAGAGACACAGAGAGAGACAGAGAGAGGGAGAGGAAGACAGAGATGGGCGCGCCAGCACTGTCTCAGCCACTGCAAACGAAATCCAGATGTGTGCACCCCCTTGTGGTCAAGTGCGGCATTGCGCCCTTGCATCACTTTGCATCTGGCTAAACGTGGGACCTGGACATTGGAACCAGCGTTCTTTGGCTTAGGAGGCAGGTGCCTTAACCACTAAGCCATCTCTCCAGCCCCATTGGCCCTTTAAATATCTAGCTGGCACCACACAGTTCTCATACTAAGAGCAGAGCCAAGCATGCATGTATAATGCATACTTTACAAAAGTAAAGTCCAGACTGTTCTTTATAGTGTTTTATGTATTTGTTTTTACTTATTTGTGAGCAGAGTCAGAGATTGGGCACATCAGGACCTCTTTCCATTACAAACAAACTCCAGATGCATGCACCACTTGGTACATTTGGCTTCATGTGGGTACTGGGGAATCAAACCCAGTCTAGCAGGTTTTGTAAGTAATGCCTTTAACTCCTGGGCCATCTTTCCAGCCCTACAGTGTCTTTAAAAAATTTTTTTCTCAGGCTGGAGAGACAGCTTAGCAGTTAAGAGCTTGCCTGTGAAGCCTAAGGACCCCAGTTCAAGGCTTGATTCCCCGGGACCCACATAAGCCAGATGCACAAAGTGACACATGCATCTGGAATTTGTTTGCAGTGGATGGAGGCCCTGGTGCACCCATTCTCTCTCTCTCTCTCTCTCTCTCTCTCTCTCTCTCTCTCTGCCTCTTTCTCTGTCTGTCTGTTGCTAATAAATAAGTAAAAATAAACAATTTTTTTAAATTAAAAAAATGTTTTTTCGAAGTAGTGTATCATTCTAGCTCAGACTGACCTGGAATCTGTAGCTCCAGGCTGGCCTCAAATTCCAAGGAATCCTCCTACCCCAGCCTCCCAAGTGCTGGGATTCAAGGTGTGTGCCACCACATTTAGCTCAGGGTTTTAAAACAGAGGCTACTTTATCCTTTGCCCCCGGAATGCTGCCCCCATTGTGGGCCAATTGTGTGTGCATATCTTGTGTCTGCTTTGAGCCTTCTACTTTTAGCCATTACCTCATTGCTATGTAAAACATTTTAATATCTAACAATAGAATACATCCCCATTATCCATCTAGAATTTTCTTGACTATCTCTCCCTCTGATTCCTGTGCTATGATTTGAATACAAAATGTTACCCATAGGTTCATGTGTTGAAAACTTAGTCTCCAACTTGTGGAAATATTTTAGAAGTGGTGGAAACCTTAAGGAGGTAGGCTTGGGGGCTAGCTGTATCTGTCTCCATGTTCCCCTTTCTGGTCACTGTGATATAAGCAGCTTTGCTCCTGCAATGCTACTTGCCTGAAAATCACAACAATGGAGCCAAGCAACCCTGGACTGAAACCTCTAAAACTATGAGCCAAAATAAATCTTTCCTTACTGTAGCTGTTTGTACAGGTATTTTTCACAGTGGTGAAAAATGACCAACACACCCATTTACCAAAAACCCATTCCATCTGTCTTGAGTTCATGTGATGTCACACAGTGGCACAATCATCACACCTATTTGTTTATTGTGGGGGTCAGCCTGTTGGATCACACAGCACTATTTTGACAGGTAGAAGGACTGGCACAGTACATAATGTTGATCAGTCAGTATTTTCCAAAGAAGCAGACTAGCAGAAAACATAACTGGACATAGGTCAGGCTCAGTGTAAGGAGCTAGCTCACAGTAACAGTCACTGCCAAATGCCCAAGTCTGCCTCATCTGTAGCTCTGGGAACCAAAGTTGTAAATTTAAGTCTGAGCCACATCTGAAGGCCAGACATGATGCTGTCCAGACCTAGGGACAGGGCAAACTTCCCTCCTCAGCTTGTATCCTCACTGTCCTTAAATGGATGATTGAGGCCCATGTTAGAGAGTGTACTCTGCCATACTCATCATGTAGGAATAAAGGCAGAGTTCACACAACACACCCAGAAAAACATCTGATTAACCATCCCATGCATGGGCTCAAAGAAGGTGACACATTGAAGTAAGCTACCAAGGGCTGGAGAGGTGACTTAGTTGTTAAGGCACTTGCCTGCAAAGCCTAAGGTTTTATTGCCCAGAACCCACAGAAGCCATATGTACATGGTGGCACATGCATCTGGAGTTTGTTTGCAGTGGCTAGAGGTCCTGGCATGCCCATTTTCTCTCTCTCTCTCCCTCTCTCTCTCTCTCTCCCTCTCTCCTACCCCTCTCTAATAAATAAAAATTTTTAAAATATTTTTAAAAATGTAAGCTACCCAGTAATGCAGACTGGACCAGAGCAGAGACCTGCTCTCAAGCCTGGGGCAGCTAAGAATAGTTCAAGAAAAATGACTTGAGTATGCCTGTGCTTGAGAACCCATGGTGCAACATTTGATTTCCACTGCAGAGGAGTACAGTTAGGGTCTTCAGAGTTTATTTGCTGAGGGAGCAAGCTGTTCAGCTTTGTTTGAACCTGGATCATGTGTTTGCTTGGGATCATATGTTTGAAGGGTACATGTGTTACTTTCACATCACTGTGACTGAAATACCCAACAGCAATGATATCAGTGAGGAAAAGTTTAATTGGGCTCATGGTTTCAGAGGGTCTTAGTCCATCATGGCAGGGAAGGCATGGCAGCAAGAGTGGCTCTGTCTATGGTGGTGGGTGCATGATGTGGCTATTCATAAAATGGTTGACCAGGAAACAGAGCACAACAGGAACCAGGACCAGGTTATAACCTAGAAAGGCCCACCCCTAATGAACTACTTCCCCCAGCCACATCTACCTCTTCACGATTCCACAGCCTTCAAAATAGCACCACCTATCAGGAATCAAGGATTTAAACCATGAGTTCTGGAGGCATTTCAGATTCAAACTTCAGTACTGTGTTTGCATGGCTGGTGCCTTTTTCTAAATCAAGCTGAATCTGGGATTCAACTCTGGTAACTCAGGTGTGTGGGTGGAAGTGGCCATGGAGAGTTCCTGCACAGAACACTGAGTGGGTGGATTGGATCAGAACCTGTAGTCCTACAATGAGCAAGAGATATCAAGCATGGTTGGAATCTCAAAAGGGAAGCATCCTGGTGCCCAGGCCCTGGAAGGTACAACCCATGGCCCATGACTTTTCCTTAGACATTGTCCCCTGAAATAAGCCATAGGTAGCCAGACTCCCTAAGAGCTCAAGACCTCCAGAGGTATAGGTGCCCTCAGACCACGCGTCAGGTTCTCTGAACAGGGACACAAAACACACTGTGTAGTCCCTGTGGCCTCTGACCAGGTCCTCCTCCATAGGTGTGGCAGTGTGGTGGCAGCATGGAGGTGCTCCCCTGTTCCCGTGTGGCCCACATCGAGCGCACCAAGAAGCCATACAACAACGATATTGATTATTATGCCAAGCGCAACGCACTGCGGGCTGCCGAGGTGTGGATGGATGACTTCAAGTCCCATGTGTACATGGCCTGGAACATCCCCATGACCGTAAGAGGGGTGCTAGGTTTGGTGGATAGAGACAGGGACTCCTATAGCACTCAGGAAGGGAATTTAAGCTAGAGCCATTGGGCTCCTGGGTCTGGAGCCATGCTTGTGGGAGGCTGCTCTCTGTCACCCTTTACCCCTGGGTAGTGGGGTAGTGGGGTTATTATTAGTAGTGGGAAATTCTAGCTGGCCCAGCCACAGTGGCCACATCCTACGTCTCTTATTCAGTAATGTTCCAAGGTACAATTAGCCACCATGGGTTGGAAATGAAGGAGGTCAGCTGCTTCCCCAGCTTTACCTCAGCATTACCATGGCAGCTACCTCAGGCTTATCCAGACCTGCATCCTGGAAACAGTCTCTTTTGTTCTCCTTAACCCACAGTCAGAACTAGGCCTTGTATCCTGACTCAGTAAACATGTATGCATGTTTGTATGTACACATTTACTTTATAAAGGGTGTTTCTCTCTAAGCCCATGTTGCCTTTGAACTTATAATCCACTGTCTCTGCTTCCCTTGTGCTGGGGTTACAGGTGTGCATCTTCATACCCATCCTACTTTATTTTTATTTCTCTCTGCACCCTCCTAAAATGGCTAACGGCCACTAAGGCAGCATGTCTAGCATGTGGATAAGGTTATCTGGAACAGCTGAGTGAACCCAGGGCCTGCCCATTAGAATGGACACTCCTCATGTACTAGATATAAAACCTGAAAAGCACATTCATTGTCCATAAAGTGAGCTTATTTAGAGAATGGGAAACCACATCCCCAGCATCCAGAAGGGAAAGTAGGACATTAAAGCCCATATTAGGGACCATATGTGAGCTTCACCAGCGTGGGCACTCAGCCAAGCCAGAAATAGGGGCATGTTGCTGAAGTGATTCACCCTTCTATGTCCTGAAAACCCCAAGATCCCCCAGGAGCACCAACTTCCTTAATTCTCAAAACAGAGCAACAGAAACTGTCCTCACTTGAAAGTGAGAAAACTGAGGAATAGGGAGGATGTGTTAGTTACTTTCTTATTGCTTAAGCAAACAAATACCTGACCAGAAGCATCTTCAGGAAGAAAGGTGTTTATTTTGGTTTATAGTTCTAGGGCAATACATTCCTTTATGGAGGGAAAGAATGGCAGCAGGAATGGGAAGCCAGCTAGTCAAATTCAGCGACGTTCAGGAAGCAGAGATCATCCAGGAAGTGGGACAGAGAGATCAAATATCAAGCCCCATCCCCAGTGGCCCACATTCTCCAACAAGGCTCCTCTTCCTAAAGGCTCAATAACCTTCTCAATGGTGCCATCATGTGGGAATCAAGTGTTTAAATATCTTGGGCCAGGCATGGTGGTGCATGCTTTTAATCCCAACACTAGGTGAACTGAGGTAAGAGGACTGCTGTGAATTCAAGACTAGCCTGAGAATACAAAGGAAGTTGTTCCAGGTCAGTCTGAGGTAGAGTAAGATCTTGCCTCAAAAACAACAAAACACATAAGGTGATAAGGGACATTTTACATCCAAACCACAACAGAAAAAGGGTAAAGAATTCTGAAGGCTGCATGCAAAAAGTGATGGTTCTCAAACCTGGCAGCCCTCCCCTTAGGCCAGCTCAGAGAGCCCTGGGTGAGGCAGGAGCTCCTGAACCACCCCATATCCCTAAGAGTTCACTGCTCACACTGGAAACTGCACCTCAGGCCCCATGACTCAGCAAAGCTGTAATGAAAGCACAAATTAAAGGCAGCCAGGACACAGACACATAGGGCAGGGCCCGAAAGGTGAAGCAACAGCACCCATGATCTGCTCCTGGGAAGCCTATGAGAGTGCCCAGCCCTCCCAGCACCAGCACATGACAGCCTGACTAGTGTTTCCACTTGGGAGTTTCCAAAGTCCCTGTCTGGGGCTTGGCCATGGGGACATGGTGATGGCCATGGAGCTGACCTTAGTGTCCAGTCCTCTAGAAGTTACACTGTATCCGGCTGCATTGTGTGACCAAGGCTTTCCATGAACTTCACCCAAACACAGGCCATATGGGGACCAAAGCCCAGGCAAACCAGACAAAAATCAGGCAGGGAGAACAGGGATCAGGGTTCCTCTGGGGAACAGGACAGAGTGGATGAGCCAGGTCTGTACACACAGCTGGGACCCTCTGTAGGGTCCAGGCCAGCAGGAGCCCAGGCCTAGATGATGCCTTGATGACCTGACACAGCAGATGGGGCTGTTCTCTGTAGCAAGGTGAAGGTCCCAGGCTTCAGAAGTCTGTTACATGGTCAGAGACCTAACTGTGGGGCACCATGGACCTGCAATTCTCACACCCTCCCCTCCCTCCTTTTCTGCCCCTCAGAACCCAGGAGTGGACTTCGGGGATGTGTCTGAAAGACTAGCTCTGCGCCAAAGGTTGAAATGCCACAGCTTCAGGTGGTACCTAGAGAATGTGTACCCTGAGATGCGGATCTACAACAACACCCTCACGTACGGAGAGGTACCGCCTTTGCCACCAGGGTCCTTCTGGGGCCCAGCACCTGTGCCCTGACACCCATACACCAACGTCTCACATCCTGTGCCCCAACACCTAGTGTAAATGAGCACAGTATAAGTGAGTGTACGTGCTTGGACACTAAGGTACTAAAGACACCTCATGAGCAACAGCACTATATGAAAACACACTCATATTTACATGCAGACATACCCATGAATAGGCCTGTACACACATACTTGTATGTATATACAAGTACACTCACACATACCTAAGCATGCATTCCACACATGTGTTTTCAAACATATAATCATGTACATATTTAGAGACGCATAAACCTATATGTATGTCCATTACATGAATTTGTATGCATATACACATGTATCCATGTGGATACATATATGTGTATACCTCCATGTGCATAAAAGTATATATTCATCATTTGTATGTCTGTATATTCACACATTCATATTGAGGTGCATGTGTGTATGAATGTGTCAGTTTTGAACCTACATTCATACCTGTGTGTGCATGCATATGTCCATATACATATGGGCAGCATGTATTCATTTATTGCATGTGTACATATAAATTACATGCATGTTATGCATGAGTCCATGCAAACACATGCTGAAGCATCTGTGTACATATGTGTATAATGCGTACATACATTTGCACACCATCTTGTTCATGTATACACAAAGCACTCCCCAAACATAAATGTTCACTTGTACCTGTGTGCATGAGCTCCCATCTAAGGGATCTGTGCCGATAAATACACAGCCACTTGTCCAGGCAGAGTGGCACATAAACTTGGGTGTACATGTGGAGGTGTACATTTGTGCACTGCTGCAGCATGGCTGTGTTCACATCACAATGCATGTGTGCACTGAGCAGAAGCACGCACACCTGAGTGCTAATGCAACAGCTGCACAAACACCCACCCACATGTCACCCCAGGGCTTCCATATGCATGGCCATACACAGGGCTCTTTCTCAAGCCAGGGAGAGGGTGCTGTGTTCCTGCCCTGGCCCAAGTCTGGGAGCCACATAGCCGGCAGGGAGAGGAGAAAGTGTCCCCACAGAGAGCCACAGCCTCCTGTCCCCAGCTCCAAGGCTGCCCAAGGGCAGCATGGCTTCTCTATGGGGAAGTAGCATGCACACTGTCCCTGGGCCAGTGCTAGTGTGGGGGAGAAGGGAAGTCTTTGCAGACACATCTACCCCTGCTGCTTTGTAGGTCACCCTGCATCAGATCCAGGCCTTTGAGCAGCTTCCTGGGAGCACTTGGAGTGGGAAGCAGCAGCTCTCAGCATTCCTGTGCTTCTCTGCTTACTTCTGCTCACTGTTAGTTGGACCCATGCCTTGCTGTGGGTCCCGAAACCCTAGGATTTTATGAGAACTCCCTCCATTGTCTGGGATCAGGCTCATATGCCTTCTTGGGGAGTCATGACTTATGGCAAAATCCACAGCCGAAGCCTAATAGGCTGAAACAGGATGTATCTACCACAGTTCTGCTGAGTTGGAGCTGCAGAGGAGAGCCTGTGAGGGTCAGCTGGCTCTTGGCTGGGCCATGTCACATCCCCCAGCAGGCATCACTCTTCTTGCATTCCTCTGCCAAAGTATATAGAAGCCATGAATGTTCCCAAACTAGTGACGCTCCACTGACCATATCCTGCAATTCCAAATAGGGTCTCACTTGCTGGGAGCCAGAAGTTTCCATGCACTCATAAGTACTGTGTCTTTGTGATAGGGTCATCTCTCCCCAGGTTTTCCAGGCAGCCAGAGTAGCCTCTAACCTCTTTTCCCCTCCTTATGGTCTTCCCTGCCCCAGGAAGATGCCAAACCCTGGGGATCTCCACTCAGTGATCCTTAGGTATGAGGCTCACACCTATTCTGTCACAGATAGCCACAGAGCAGTCACCTCTGCTCCTAAATGGAGGACAGGGTGGAATAGCTCCTGGCAACCTTACCTCAGACCAGGGACCCTCCTCAATGACCCTGAGTTTCTTTTTGTTGTTGTTGTTGTTGTTGTTGTTGTTGTTGTTGTTGTTGTTGTTGTTGTTGGAGGGAGAGGGAGAGGGAGGGAGAGGGAGACAGACAATGGGCACACCAGCAGTCTCCAGCTGCTGTGAACGAAATCCAGATGTGTGCTCCCCCTTGTGGGCAAGTGCAGCATTGCGCTCTTGCATCACTTTGCATCTGGCTAAACGTGGGACCTGGAGATTGGAACTGGCATCCTTAGGCTTAGCAGGCAGGCGCCTAAACTGCTAAGCCATCTCTCCAGCCCAACCCTGGAGTTTCTTACATCTCTTCTGACTCTAGGTGAGAAACAGCAAGGCCAGTGGCTACTGCTTGGACCAGGGGGCTGAAGATGACGACCGGGCCATCCTCTACCCCTGCCACGGCATGTCCTCACAGGTATGTGGCTCGCAGTGCTCACTGTGGAGACAGCCATCATGGGACAGGCTGCTGCGTGTTCTGTTGCTGCTGAGGCTAAGTTCAGGGAAGGGCTAGAGCAGCTTAGGACCCTGAAGGCAGCAGATACAGTGAATTGAGAACAAGGCCTTCAGGTCAAGCAGACTCTGGCCAGTCCCATGCCTGGTTTCCTCATCAAATGGGACAATAGAATCACTAATTCATCTGGCAGCCTTGTGAATTGTGGAAGTGGAAGCAATGCCCAAGCTAGACAAAATACAGGAAAAAGTATTGTGATTTCCATCTGAGCCAGCTGAATCCCACCCAGTGGTCACTCAGAGGCTGGCCTGTTTACAACTACAGATCACCAACCCTCCATCCACTGAAGGTCCCAGTGACAGGTGAGTCCCCTTCTGCTGGTAATAGTGGCTTCTTCCCAGCTGGTGCTGAGTTTGGTGCCCCCCCCACACACACTCTGCATTCTACACTTGGCCCGCATCCCCTCTCTGATCCTGAACCTCTGTTTCATCACCGTCTATCCAGGCAGAAATCTGGAGACCCTTATGAGCTGCTGGCTTTGCTGACAAGGGACTGGGAAATTGCTCAGTGGGTAAAATGCTTGTCACAGAAACCTGAGGACCCGAATTCAGATTTCTAGCACCAACATAAAAGCTGGGTATAATGGTGAGTGCCTGTAATTCCAGTGCAGGGAGGTGGAGACAGGAAGAGTCCAGGGGCTTGTTGGCTAGCTTGTCTAGTTGAATTGGTGAGCTTCAGGTTCAGTGAGAAACTCTGACTCAAAAAATAAGGTGAAGCCAGGCGTGGTGGCGCACGCCTTTAATCCCCAGTACTCGGGAGGCAGAGGTAGGAGAATTGCTGTGAGTTCGAGGCCACTCTGAGAAACAGAGTGAATTCCAGGTCAGCCTGGACTAGAATGAGACCCTACCTCAAAATAATAAGAAGAAGAAGAAGAAAAAGAAGAGGAGGAGGAGGAGCAACCGAGGACACCACTGTAAACCTATGGCTTCCATACCTCCACACATATCACTTATCCTCATATGAACCCATACACACAAGCATGCATACCACACACACATCACACACACCAAAGAAGATGTGTCTACCATGCATGGTCATGCATGGCTTTAATCCCAGTACTTGGGATGCAGAGGTAGGAGAATTGCTGTGAGTTTGAGGCCAGCTTGAGACTACATAGTGAATTCCAGGTCAGCCTGGGCTAGTGCAAGATCCTACCTCAAAAAAAAAAAAAGAAAGAAAGAAAGAAAGAAAGAAAGAAAGAAAGAAAGAAAGAAAGAAAGAGAGAGAGAGAGAGAGAAGGAGAAGGAAGGAGGAAAAGAGGGAGGGAGGGAGGAAGGAAAAGATGTGTTGACTGGCAGCTAAGTAATTGCTGACCTTGGGTTCAATAGCCCATTGAAGGGGAGATTGCTGTCCTCCATGCTGCCCAACTTTATGGCCTCATTAACACTCTAGGGTGACCTCTCCCAGTGGTTTTCAACATAATAGTCTCAAATTAAGAGCCAAATGGACTAAATGAGCACCAGTCGGATGCAAATATTCTTCCTATCTGGTCAAGGCATGGTTGAGCCTCAGCTGGTACCATTTTTTCAGGCCCAGAACAGGAGAGTGTATGCTGATGTGGCCTGAGCTCCAGAGCCAGCGCCATAGGGAACAAAGAAGGAGGGTTTATACCCCCATGTGGTCCAGCCTCGGAAGTTAAATGACTTCAACCCACAATGTTCATGGGCTCCTCAAAGTCCAGGAGGGCATAATATTGGTCCTGCCTCTGATGGGAAACATGGTATGATCACATTGTTCCCTGGGCTTGGGTGTGAGCACTGCAGTTAACTGTTCACTGAAACTGTTGGAAAATACAGGCTTCTATGACGTGTTTGGGTGGTGGTGATGGTGTGTGTGTGTATATACATAAGAGAGAGGGGGGGAGGAAGAGAGAGAGAGAGGGAATAGGGAGAAAGACAAGAAAAGAGATAGGGTGTTGCATGAAAAATTTCTCTTGGGGAGACACAAACACGTGTCTATTCACCCCAGACAGGACAAATGACAGACCAAAGTACTATTGTATCAAAACCACTTTTGGTGGACCAATGAGTTTTTTTTATATATTTTTAAATTTTTATTTATTTCAGAGAGAGCCAGAGAGAATGGGCATGCCAGAGTCTCTAGCCACTGCAAACAAACTCTAGATTCATGCGCCATCTTCTGCAGCTGGCTTACATGGGTCCTGGGGACTTGAATCTGGGTGCTTTGGCTTTTCAGGCAAGTGCCTTGACCACTAAGCCATCCCTCCAGCCCAGTTGTTTTATTTATTTATTTTTATTTTTTAAAAATATTCTATTTATTTATTTATTTATTTATTTATTTGAGAAAGAGGCAGGAAGGAAATAGTCTGAGTAGTGGGCTTAGAGCTAAATTATATTATCCCCAAAGCCTGCCCCTGGCAACACATCTCTCCCAGCAAGTCTCCACTTTCCAAAGGCCCAACAACTTTCCCAAATTGCCACCAGATTGGAATCAATTATTTCAAACACATGAGTCTATGAGAGACATTTCATCCAAACACCACAGACAGGGAGAGTCAGAGAGAAAGATAGAGACAGAGACTGGCAGGGAGACAACAAGACAAAGAGACAGATAGAGCCAGGCATGGTAGTGCATGCCTTTAATCTCAGCACTCGAGAAGCAGAGGTAGGAGGATCACTATGAGTCTGAGGTCAGCCTGGGACTACAAAGTGAATTCCAGGTCAGCCTAGGCTAAAGTAGGACCCTACCTCAAAAAAAAAAAGGGGGGGATTCAGAAAGGGTGACATTGAAGAAGAGAGAGACCCCAATGTGATGTGTTCACTGAGAACTTGCTATTGTTTTCAGTGGGTTTTTGTTTTTTAAGACAAGGTCTCTGGATCTCCCAAGTGCCAGAATTATAGGCATGAGGCCCCACACTACATGTAGAGCCTCATTTAGTTCCATATTAGCACAGTGCCCAAGTCTTATCATAATCTCCTGTTCAGAAGAGGAAACAGAGTAAGAGAAGTCACACAACTGGGATGTGGCAGGAATATGTCCTGGCTTCTCAGTGGAAGGTCTCACAGGAAGTCAATGCTAGGTGAAGTTTTGCTGTGCCAGTAGACTAGGCATCCATGAGCCTGAGCATGGGCCCACATTCCCTTGGAAATAACAGTTAACTTCATGGCTCTAGGGGTGCCAAGGGCCACCTGGGGCATGAGAGTCCCCTCTCTCCCCAGTTGACCTCCTGAGGCCCCAGGATCCCAGGCCCTGCACAGACTCGGGAAAGAAGGGTGCAAGGTGGGTCTTGGTTGAGGGATTTTGTGAAAGGCACTGGTTCCCATCCACAGAGGCCAGGCAGCTGTTCTGTTCTGTTCACTCTCACCCAAGATGGGCCTCCTTCTCCTTCCTGTTGGGCAAGGCAGGCCACTGGGAGCAGGAAGCAGGAAGCAGGAAGCAGGATGCCCAAAGGTCCTCATTCTCTTGGCCACAGCATGCCTGAGGCAATCTAGCAAGGACACTACAGAGAGTTGTGGACCCTAGAGACCCTTCAGATGCTGTTGATCAACAAGGAGGGGATATCCTCAGTTCCTTGCTTTAAATGGAGCTCCTTCCTGTTCCAGAACTTTCTGAGGCCAGGAACTTTTTGCTGCTGTGTCCTCTGGTGTGGGCCCTGGAAGGTTCCTCCCTTTTCCAAGGCTGAACCAGGAACAGGGCTCCAGTCCCAGCCCCATCTGGTTACTCCATCTGATAAAATAGGATGCCCAGCATTGCTTCCCTCCTCTCTTAGAGCCATCCAGCCCAGCCACCAGTATGGGCCATGTCCAATTCTGCATCCCCTAAGCAGGGGCCTCCAACCCAGAGCCTCAGGGGTACGGTTGACAGCAGTTTGGGGGGCCCTGGACCCTGGCCTTCAGAGTTCGCTGTGAGGGCCTGGGCAAAGGACAAGTCCAGCACCTTGAGCCTGGAACCAGCCCCACTCATAGTTCCTGCCATTTCCCCAGCTGGTGCGTTACAGCTCTGACGGCCTCCTGCAGCTGGGCCCCCTGGGCTCCACTGCCTTCCTGCCTGACTCCAAATGTCTAGTTGATGATGGCCGGGGACGCACTCCTACCCTGAAGAAGTGTGAAGATGTGGCCAGGCCAACACAGAGACTGTGGGACTTCACCCAGGTCAGTAGGTGGAGCTAGCAAGGCCCAGACACCTCACCAGTAGGGCCAGCCATAGGGTGGGAGCCAGGGCTGCATAGGGTAGGGACTTTAGAGCTGAGGGCAGGCCCTGGTCAGCTGTTCCACATGAGCCCTGGGAGAAAGTCCGACAAATATCAGAGAGAAACTATTTAAAGGACTTACTTTGGCTCACAGTTTCAGAGGTTTGTCATGACAGAGAAGGCACATGTGGCAGAGCAAAAGAGCTCATGTCATGGTAGAGGGAAAGTGAGAGTTTGCACAATAGGCTTCCTCCTTTTCCCCCTTTTATTCCATCTGGCTCCCCAGCCCATGGGGTGGTGCCACCCATATCTAGGGTGAGTCATCCCCTCTCAGTGAATCCTCTTTGGAAAGTCCCTCAGAGACACACCCAGACATGTGCCTTATCAGTCTCCCAAATGCTCCTCAATTCAGTAAAGTTGACAATCAAGACTGGCCATCTTGCCCTGTGGCAAGAGAGGTTACAAAACTGGCCTGTGGTCAGACAGCAAGAGATACCAGTACTATCACTGCCCCACAGCCCATTCTTGCCTGCCCAGGTCCTCAGACTCAGGGGAGAGTAAAGAGGATTTAGGCAGAGGGAATGAGAACAAGCCCAGCCCTGGCCACTGGCCACATGGAAAGATATGAACTCCACCAAGCTCTGTTGAGCTAAGCCCTCCTGACCCTGGTGGGAATGCCTCCAAGTCTGACCATTGCCTCCTGCCCCTATGGTACCTCAAGCCCTGCTCCTGCTGGGTCTCTGATCCCCGGCCTGACTCCAGTCCCCACACTATCCTGTTCTATACACCTAGGCCAGTTCAGTGCCTGCCCGTATGGGCCCAGGTCCAAGGCAGTCACATATGCTCTGAGCCTCTCCTCATCCCTAACCTGTCCTCCCTGGGGACAACAGACAGATTCCAGTCACCATCCCAATATCCTTGTGATAATTAATAGTGGCTCTGCCATCAATGGACAATGGGAGGAGGGGCTGGTGGCTTTGGCTGCACGAACAAGCTTCCACCATTGTTTGTGAGCAACTAAGGTCCCCAGGAGGCTTGCTGGGCCAGGCAATGAAGGCCTGCATGGGGGAGCCTGTTGGACATACCTCCAAGGTCACCAGTCTAGTGCCAAAGCCCATGGTGTTTGGGGACCACAGGGCTTCTGTGTTACCAAGGAGGCTGTATTAGTTACCTTCGTTGTGACTTTGACAAAATACCTGAAAAAAGCCACTTCAGGAGGATATCATTGGACCCCAGACAACTGAGCAGGACAGTGGGTAGCCTGGCTAACAGCAGGACAAGGAGATGTCAACAGGCCAAGAAGATGGATCCCTGGGTCTGCATGGTGACAGTACAGAGACCAGGGTGGGGTTGGGATCGTCCCTCATCTGGAAGATATCCTGGACTCTCAATCTGACTCAGTTTTCCCTGCTCTACAGAGTGGCCCCATTGTGAGTCGAGACACGGGCCGGTGCCTGGAGGTAGAAATGTCCAAAGACGCCAACTTTGGACTGCGGCTGGTGGTGCAGCGATGCTCAGGGCAGAAATGGATGATCAGAAACTGGATCAAACACGGGCGACATTGACCCTCTGCCCCCCACAAGCTCTCCACAGACACAGACCCTCTAACATTTGGGGACAATGTTGGGCAGGCCTTGGACTGGAGCCAGGATAGACACTTCTCACCCACCCCACAGACCTAGAGCAGTGCTCGGCCCTGCTCACCTCGGGGTTGGGCCCTGTCACCTGGCGCTGTGGAAGCCTAGGGCTAGCAGCATCAACCTGCAACAGATACCAGATTCCTGGGACAGGTGGCTTTGCAGAGGGAAGACATGTGAGGACAGTGCACGCCCATGCCAAATCACGTGCCTTTTCTATCATGTTCCCTGAGGGGCTGCAAGGACAGCTCCACTCCCCTCCACTCCTCGCATGTGCTACGGCCCTGTACATACCCCACACGGAAACAAACACACCTGTCCAGTCCTGAGGGTGGGAGCATCCTCATGCCTGGCATCCTGCCTCCTAAGCAGATCAAGGTCTCCCAGATGAACTGCCCCTCACTAATCCACTTGGCCTCACTATAATCTAGGCAAACTCCTGTGGTCTGGGAAGAGGAATGGGAAGAGACCCCAGCCTGGTCCCACTGGCAGACCTGAGGGCACATTAGACCTGAAAACAGTGATGAGCAGCAGATGCCTATGCCTGTCTTCCTGGTTGCTTCCAGACAGCTGCCAGGCGGGCACATTCCAGTACTGACATCTCATCATCAGCCTAGGCTGTAGGTATCTTGTTGGTCTGCTGTTTCTGTGGCAGCTCACATCAAAGATGCCTCTGGCTCCTCACCTATTTTATAAATAAAATTTTATTGGCACACAGCCACATCTTTTGCCTGTGTGTTGTCTATAACTGCAACTTTGGGGCTACAGGTGCAGAGTGGGGACCACACTGCATGGCTGTTAAAACCAAACACTCTTGTTCAGACCTTAGAGGGAATTGTTTCCTAATGCCCTCACCAGGATGCATCCACCCTTTAGTCCAGGAAGGCTGGCTCGCCCTGTCTATGTTCAGGCAATATGGGAGAGACAGACATGAAGGTGCCAGCCCCAGGAGCCACTTCACCTCTATTCTCATTGCTGCTGGTCAGAACTCAATGTCACAGCCACACTCGCCCACTGCCCAGGATGCTGGACAATGTGGCCTGTCATGTGTGTGTGTGGCTGATATCCAGAGTTTTGTACACGACAGGAAGGTGGCACAGATGTGATTTAGTGTCTTCATGGCCCAGACTCCAGCATACAGTGGCCTGTCCTGCTCCATGTATAGCCACTGACATGGCTGTTGGCCAAGCACCTTGGCATCAATGCTGAACACCCCAAGGGGCCATGTGACTGGGCAATCAGGGGCAGACTGTGGGCTCCACCCTGAGACCCACACCATTTCCAGCTGCCAAACCCATAACAGAGGCTACGCTTTCCAAACAGTTTCAGCAAGAGCACACTGATTGTCATTAAGAGGTCATGGACTATAAGCTGCCTATCTCTAGTGCCCATTAGACATCAGGACTCACTACTCACTCCTGGCACTCAAAAGTCAGTAGGTGTGGCCACTGCTTCACAGGGGTGGAA
Organism: Orientallactaga sibirica; assembly: GCA_036365145.1. Classification (NCBI taxonomy): domain Eukaryota; kingdom Metazoa; phylum Chordata; class Mammalia; order Rodentia; family Dipodidae; genus Orientallactaga; species Orientallactaga sibirica. The sequence goes on along the minus strand of JAEOAD010000011.1, from coordinate 46,172,579 downwards.
CTGTGGGTCACTGTTGACTCCTCCCGTTCCCCTCTGTGGAATAAGCAGGAAAAGGCCTCCAGCCAGTCCCAATAACTAAGCAGTGGGCCTTCATAAGAGCCATGGGCCTGGCAGCCCCTTGCTGGCCACAGGCCTTTTTCCAAGAGATGCAGTATCAGTATCTTATCTTGCCCAGAACCCCATGTTTTAGACGGAAATCTACTCCCCAGGACCAGTAAGCAATAGGATCCTATCTCTTGCTGTGGGTAGGATCTGAGCTCTATGAATCCAGGATCTCTGGCAGGAGAATGCTTGGCTATCTCCAAAAGTGTATCCTGATGCCTTCTCTCCCCTGGGAGAGACACAGGACATATGAGCCCAGAACTCCTTTCTGGTCCAACCCCCACAACCCCAGCCAGTGGCTCCTCTTGGCTTCTCCCTGTTTGGGGAGCCTGAGTATCTTCTTTCTTGTGGCTATAATAAACTGTGGGGCCTCAGTTGCTCGTTCTCAGCAGGGGACCCTGCTCCTCCAAGCCTCAGAGACACCTTCTACACTAAATCATGTCAAAGTTCTCAGAGAAGGATGCAGGAGAGCACATGAGTGAGGCCCAGAAGAAGGTTCCCAGGCCTGATGGTGAGGTTGTGGTACTGGCATTCGTTAATGGACAGGCATGGCCCGTAGCTTTACATAGAAAAATGTTGCAGGCTTACAGCCACAGGATGCAATGTATCACAATGTAAGCTAATATTCATGTGGGGTTGCTGGATTATAGCCATGCAGGATCTCACAGAAAATCATTCACAAACCTTGATAAACCTTGCACCTGATGCTGAATAGTGAAGCAATCACAAACCTGCCTGTCTTCCTTGGCATCCTCCTAGCTTGGCGGGGCCTGCGAGCATGGATGAAGAGAATGGGTCCATATGGGCAGCAGGTGCTGTCCACATAGCCCTGTTCTGAGGCCCCCCATCTGCAGTGACCCAGACATAACAGAGCGCCCACCTCATTTTTATTTCTTTATTTATTTGAGAGAGAAAGGGAGAGAGAGAGAATGGGCATGCCAGGGCCTCCAGCCACTGCAAACAAACTCCAGATGTGTGCACCACCTATGCATCTGGCTTATGTGGGTCCTGGATAATCAAACCTGGGTCCTTTCACCTTGCAGGTAAATGCCTTAACTGCTAAGCCATCTTTCCAGCCCAAGCACCCACTTCATGAAACATGTTCATCCCCTGCAGCCCTCACCTGCTTATAGGTAGTTACACACCTTTCAACACTTGACTGCCCAAGAATCCTGAGGGACAATTCAGGCCAAAGACATTCAAACCTCAGATGGAGAGGAAATAGACTGGGATCTGCTGCTCTAGAGGTTAGAACCACATTGTATCAATGTTGAAGATACTCCCTACACAATGCTGTGGTCAGCAGCAGTCATACCTGCAGGATTGCCTTGCTGGTCCAGACCCTGCCTGCTCCCAAAAACACCCCACGCTACACTCACTCTCTCTGTCTCTCTCTGCTTGCAAATTTAAAAAAATTGTGAATGTGTGTGTGTGTGTGTCAAGGTAGAGTCTCACTCTAGTCCAGGCTGAGCTGGAATTCACTATGTGGTCTCAGAATGGCCTTGGTTTTGAACTCATGGCAATCCTCCTACCTCTGCCTCCCAAGTGCTGGGATTAAAGGTGTGTGCCACCACACCTGGCTTTAAAACCTATTTTTTTTAAAAAAGGGATAGGCAGATTGCTCAATGGTTAAGTCACTTGCCTGCAAAGCCTAACAGCCCGAGTTGGATTGTCCAGTATACACATAAAGCTAGATGCACAAAGTGGCACATGCATCTGAAGTTTATTTGTAGCAGTTAGAATTCCTGGTACCCTTGATATCCATGACCTTGCAGTGCCTAGCAATATCTTCGCAAGACCCTCAAAATAGAAGAAAGAGATGATGACGTCAAATTAAAAGAAAGACTAATGGAGAGAGGGAGGGGATATGATGGAGATTGGAGGTCTAAAGTGGAATGGGGGGAAGGGAGGGAAATATCATATGTTTTTTGTATGTAAGTATAGAAGGTGTCAATAAAAAAATAATAATTAAAAAAAAAGAATTCCTGGCACACCCATTCTCTTTCTCTCTGTCTGTCTCTCTTCTGTTTCTCTCTACTTGCAATAAAATGGGCTAAATAAAATATTTTTAAAATTTTTATTAACAGTTTCCATAATCATAGACAATAAACCATGATAATACCTCCCCACCCCTCCTTCCCCCTTTCAAATCCACCCTCCATCGTATATCCCCCCTCAGTCTCTCTTTTATTTTGATGTCATTATCTTCTATTATGAAGGTCTTGTGTAGGTAGTGTCAGGCAATGCAATGTCATGAATATCCAGGCCACTTTGTTTCTGGAAGATTGCATTGTATTGATTGATTCCTTTGATTCTTACATTCTTTCAGCCACCTCTTCTGCAATGGACCCTGAGCGCTGGACGATGTGATAGAGATGTCTCAGTGTTAAACACTCCACTGTCACTTCTTCCAAGCACTATGGTGACTTTTGTATCATCCCAGTGGTCTCTGCAATGCCGCACTTGACCACAAGGTGGCGCACACATCTGGATTTCATTCGCAGCAGCTGAGATGCTGCTGGTACGCCCATCTCTATCTGTCTTCCTCTCCCTCTCTCTCTGTCTCTCTCTCTGTCTCTCAAAAAAAGAAAAGAAAAGAAAAGTGCTTGCAGGCCAGTTTGTTGGGCATAATATATGCATTTAGCCAGACAACAGTAGGCATTACTCTGCTAGGGGTCATGAACTTCTGCTAGGGATCATGAACTCCATAGCAATAGGCTTTTTTTTTTTTTTTTTTTTTTTTTGAGGTAGGGTCTTACTCTAGCTCAGGCTGACCTGGAGAATTCACTCAGTAGTCTCAGGGTGGCCTCAAACTCAAGGCGATCCTCCTAACTCTACCTCCTGAGTGCTGGGATTAAAGGTGTGCACCACCACATCTGGCTTGCAATGGCTTTTGACTAGGCTTTCAGTACCAGGGATGCATTCCCTCCTGTGCAACGGGCCTCCAGTCCACTTAGGCCATTGAACACCCAGTTATCTGTTCATCTATTTACATATATACAATACCCTCCCCTTAAGTCCTCCCCTCTCCCTTATAACTCCTTTCTGGCCTCTGCTTGCTGGCCTCTGCTACTGATTTTTACTTGAACACACATAAAAAACTAAACAATTGTACTTAGGATCCACATATATGAAAGAACATGCAGCATTTGGCTTTCTGGGCCTGGGTTATCTCACTTAATAGAATTCTTTCCAGATCCATCCATTTCCCTCTAAATTTCATAATTTTATTTTTCTTTGGCACTGAATAGAACTCCATTGTATAAATGTACCTCATCTTCATTATCTGTTCATCAGTTGAGGGGCATCTAGGCTGGTTCCATTTCCTAGCTATTGTTAATAGAGCCTCAGTAAACATGGATGAGCAAGTATCTCTAAGGTAGTGAGAAGAGTCCTTAGGATATCTGTTTTGAGCTGTCTCAGAAACCTCCATCCTGGTTCCACAATGGCTGTACCAGTTTGCATTTCCACCAACAGTGCAGAAGGGTCCCTCATTTTTCACATCCTCACCAACATTTATTTTCATTTTTTCCTTGATGATAGCCATTCTGACAAGAGTGATATGGAATCTCAAAGTAGTTCTTTTTTATGCTCAAGAGATAATTGGCATGCCCAAGGCCTACAGCCACTGCAAATGAACTCCAGACACATGCATCACTTTGTATGCCTGGCTTTCATGAGCTCTGGAGAGTCAAACATGGGTTGTTAGGCTTCACAGGCAAGCGCCTTAACCACTAAGCCATTTCTCCAGTCCTCAAAGTCTTTTTGTTTTTGAGGCAAGCCCAACAGACTAGCCTTTTTTTGAGAGAGAGAGACACAGAGAGAGACAGAGAGAGAGAGGGGAGAGGAAGACAGATAGAGATGGGCGCGCCAGCAGTCTCTCAGCTGCTGCGAACGAAATCCAGATACGTGCGCCCCCTTGGTCAAGTGCGGCATTGCGCCCTTGCATCACTTTGTATCTGGCTAAACGTGGAACCTAGAGATTGGAACCTCTGGAGATTGCAACCAGCGTTCTTAAACTTAGGAGGCAGGAGCCTTAACCCCTAAGCCATCTCTCCAGCCCAGATTAGCCTTTTTATGTGAGTGTGTATGAGAGAGAATTGGCACACAAGGGCTTCCAGCCACAGTAATGGAATTCCAGATGCATACACCTCCTATGCAAATGTGTGACCTTGCATACTTATGTCACCTTCTGCCTCTGGTTTATCTGGGAATTGGAGAGTTGAACCTGGGTCCTTGGAATTAGCAGGCAAATACCTTAACCTCTAAGCTATCTCTCCAGCCTCCTCAAAGCAGTTTTAATTTGCATTTCCCTGATGGCTAAGGATGTAGAACATGTTTTCAGATGTTTATAGGCCATCTGTATTTCTTCCTTTGAGAATTCTCTATTTAGTTCCATAGCCCATTTTTATATTTTATTTTTATTTATTTATTTATTCATTCATTCATTTATTTGAGAGAGAGGAAGATAGAGGGAGAGGAGAAGAGAGAATGGGCACACTGCAAACGAACTCCAGATGCATGTGCCACCTGTACATCTAGCTTATGTCAGTCCTGGGGAATCAAACCTGGGTCCTTTAGCTGTGCAGACAAGCACCTTAACTGCTAAGCCATCTCCCCAGCCCTATAGCCCATTTTTTGATTGGGTTGTTTGATTTCTTATTATTTAGTATTTTTTTTGCTTTGTTTTGTTTTTTGTTTTGTTTTTGTTTTTTCGAGGTAGAATCTCATTGTAGTCCAGGCTGACCTGGACTTCATTATGTAGTCTCAGGGTGGCCTCGAACTTATGGTGATCCTCCTACCTCTGCTTATTATTTAATTATTTAAGTTCTTTGTATATCCTGGATATTAATCTTCTGCCAGATGTATAGCTGGAAAAGATTTTCTCCCATTCTCTAGGTTGCCTCAGTGCTCTATCCACAGTATCCTTTGATGTACAAAGGCTTTGCAATTTCATGAGGTCCCAGTGGTTGATTAGTGGTTTTATTTCCTGAGCAACTGGGATTATATTTAGAAAGTCATTGCCTAGGTCAAAGTGTTGTAGTGTTTCCCCTACTTTTTCCTCTAGCAATTTCAGAGTTTCAGGTCTAATATTAAGTCTTTGATCTATTTGGATATGATTTTTGTACATGGAGAGAGATAAGGATCTATTTTCATCCTTCTACATATAAATATCCATTTTCTAAGCACCATTTGTTGAAAAGGCTGTCTTTTCTCCAGTGAATATTTTTGGCAAAAATCAGATGGCTATTGCTGCCTGGGTTTACATCTGGGTCCTATATTCTGTTCCATTGATCAACATGTCTGTTTTTGTGCCACTACTGTGCTGTTTTTGTTACTATGGCTCTGTAATATATCTTAAAATCAGATATAGTGCCAGCCTTATTTTTGTTGCTCAGAATTATTTTGGCTCTTTGAGGTGTTTTGTGCTTCCAAATTAATTTTAGGATTTTTTTTTCCTACTTCAGTGAAGAATGTCATTGGAATTTTGATGGGTATTCCATTAAATGTGTAGATTGCTTTTGGTAAGATTGACATTTTCAGCCTTCCTGATTGAATGGCCCCTGAGTCCCCAATTCCCAGATACCCTGCTCCAGAGAGTGCATGCATGGAGTGAGTAGGTCAGATATCCCTGTTTCCCACCTAAAAGGGTGTCAACCTCTGTTAGTATGTGTGGGGCACCAGTGATGGAAGTGTAGAGCCATTTCAAGACTCCTTGAGGTTGTTATAGTGCTCCTACAGTGCTTCGACAGTTGGGAAGGAGTTAAATATCATAAGTTGAATTAGCCCATCTGGCAAGTACCAGGCAAGGGCATATCAGAAAACATGTTATTAATGTTGGTTAGTATTTGTTTTGCCTCAGGGCTCAGGGAGGGGGTTGGGGGAGATGGGTCTTTTGTTAACTTTTTTTTTTTAAAAGAGAGAAAGAGGCAGAGAGAGAGAGAGAGAATGGGCACACCGGGGTCTCCAACCACTGCAAACAAACTCCAGATGCATGCACCACTTTGTGCATCTGGCTTACGTGGGTACTGGGGAATTGAGCCTCGAACCAGGGTCCTTAGGCTTCACAGGCAAGTGCTTAACCACTAAGCCATCTCTCCAGCCCCCTTTTGTTAACTTTTAACATATCAAATAAGGGTTGTAAATCATAGGTAGGGACAGGGAGCCATGGCCAGAGCAAATTGAGGATTCCCAGAAAGCTCTAAAGCGAGGCCAGTGTGAGCTTCTGGAGGAAGCTGAGCAGATGTGAGGGAGAGTTCCACCCCTAGGAAAGTTATGGGTGGGATAAGTTGGACCTTATTTGGGGCAATTCTGAATATGGCCTCAGTGAGGGAATGTATTAATTGATCCCTTAGTTTGATTGGTGAGGTGGAGGAGTATTTCCATACTAGGATGTCATCCATGTAATGATAGATGTTAAGGCCTTGATCTAGGTGTGGCCTTAATGCTGCAGCAACCACCTCTTGGCATATAGTGGGACTATTGACCATACCCTGGGGTAGAACCATCCACTCTTAGCACTTGGCTATCTCTGAGTTATTGACAGAGGGGATCAAGAATGTGAAGTGTTGTCAGTACAGGGGGATAGAGAAGAAACAATCATTGATATCGATAGCAAGGAGGGGGGTTTTGGCTGGAATGGCTGATACAAGGGGCAGCCCCCTTTGAGTGGTGCCACAAATGAGCATAGCTTTATTGATGGCCCTGAAATCTTGTAGTAATCTCCAAGCTCCCGAGTCCTTTTGAATTATGAATACAGGAGTATTCCATGGGCTCCGTGAGGGGCGGATGTGATTAAGTTGGAGTTGTTCTGTTACTAACTGATTGAAGATTTCAAATTTCTCCCTTGGCAGAGGCCACTGTTTGAACCAAACTGGCTTATCAGAGAGCCATTCTAGGCAAGGAGTGTTGTATTTAACAGTGGCCTTTAGGATTGGGGGTGACACCAGCGATGTTACCTCTCATAGTCTTCTATCTCAATGCATTCTCCTTCTATATTATTGGCAATGCCTACATCTAGGGCCTCAAGGATGTCCCTCCCCAGCAGGTTAGTTGTTATATCAGCCACTAGGGGTCTGATGAGACCTGTAATTCCATCTGGGTCCTTCCATTTAAAGGCCTCCTTGGTAACATATGCCTGGGAGGGGCCTCTGATTCCCATTAATTGGAGTCCTGGAATTAGTTCCCAGTGTTGGGGAATTTCAGATCACCTTTGGATCTGCCCCAGTATCAATTAGACATTTGAAAATTTTTCCTCTGACCCCTAAGACTAGCCTTAGGTGGGCCCCCTCTAGGATGCTTATTACCCATTGTACATTATGGGTTTTCCCTCTTATTGACATGGCTGAGGGTTGCCCCTTTTTGAAGTTTAAAGGCTCTAGGGGTTTGCCATCTTTTTCATAGGTGGAGCAGCAGTCTTTTCTCCAGTAAAACCACTTGTGGCATCTAGGGCAGACTGTTTTGTGAGGGGGGTAAATGTGTTTGAGCCTTTAGTGGCCTGAGGACATTCCCCTTTTCAATGTCCTTTCTCCCCGCAACTGAAGCACTTTCCTTTAGCTTTCAAGGCTGCTACAAAGGCCTATGCTAAAGAGGCCACCTTATGTGAGGCAGTCTCGATATCCTGAGAAGCAACTATCCATTTATCATAATGTTCATCCTTGAGGCCTTGGCAAGCTAGCCTGCATTCTGAGGTCAAGCCTTCCCAAATGATATTTTTGAGGAGGAGGGCCCTGACTGTTGGGTCAGGAATTTTTCTCTCTAGGTTGGTTTTTTTTCTTAAGATAAAATCAGAGAGGGCTTCCTCAGGCTTTGATGAAGGAACAGTAAGGAAGAGGTATTGTCCTAGGGGTTAGAGGGGGCGGTTATTCTGTTCCATGCCTGGAGGGTGCAGAGTGGAACTTGGTCATAATACCCTGGGGGCTGTTTGGCCTGTTGAATGCCTGTAGATAAATTACCCTGTCCGATAAGCTCATCAAATCCCCAGGGAATATTCTGTTGGTTTTGGTTTCTCCTTATCTGTTGGAGGCATTCATCTCTGTAGAGGACTTCCCATTGAAGGAATAGGGGGCTAAGGCAAATATTATGCCAGTCCGGGGGGGAGGGGTGTTAAGGGAGCCCTGTAGGCTCTGGAGGAGGGACTTAGTCCATGGTGCATGGATCCCTTTCTCCATTTTAGGTCATTGGCCTGATGTCAATACCATTGTAAGGGCCGAGCCTGAGTTGATCAAACATTAACAGGAAAAGCTGTGACTCCCTGATTATATGCATTTGTGTTGTTATCTTGGAGCTCACATAATTGTTCTATGATTGTCAGTGAGGGGGTGGATGGAGAATGGTCTTGGCTAGGGGAATTTATCATGTTGGGATTTTTTTCTACATGAGTCCAGAGGAAGGCAGCCTGGGTCAGGAGACAGGTATGGTGGCAAAGGTGGATAAATGGGAGTGGGTGTAGGGGAGTCTGGGGTCGTTTTTTCCCTAATTTATTCTATTGTTTTTTCAAGGGAACTGAGGTCTGACACTGGCTGGTCCTTGGGACTCTCCTCATTGGAGTCATCATCTAATTTTGGCATGGGGGTGGTCTTAGGGGACAATAATATATTGACTAATGGCTGCTATGATTGGGAGAAAAGAGAGTGGAATTTCCTTCCTGAACCTCCAGTCTCCTGACCAAATAAACTATGCAGGTCTGTGTGTTGGAGTCATATGGATCCCCAGAAATCATCCAGGGGGCAATCTAGAGGACTTCTTCCCAGAAGGAGATGGCCTCTTTCTGGGAGAGTTTAATTCCCCTAACTTTCAGAAGGGCTCTTAATCCACAAATCTGTGGTTCCTTTTGGTGGGAGGCAATATTGCCCATTATAGAAAAGAGTGGAAGCACCAAGACCAGAGGGCAACTTTCCTGAGGGCTTAATAGCACCAGGGGGGATTCCCCAAAGGTTGGGAGGCAAGACTGTCCACAAATTTAAGAGACCAGCAACAGCCCTAAGGGATTTTAAATGGTCATTGCATTAGCAGTTTTTCTGCTTAAGAGAAATAGATAGGTTGTTGCCAATGCCCAAGCTGGTGGTTGGGGTTCAGGCATAGGGATAGGAGCCTTCAGTCAATGCCAAAGAGTGGCCTTGGCCAAGAGACATCAGTTGCTCATTTGCCATATCCAATCCCTCACAATGGCATGAACCAAATTAAAGGAGGAAAAGGAAATATCCTGCCATCCCTCAAACATGAAGCCAAGGTCACAGGGGGCCAATGTCCCCCTAGAGATGATGTCCCTCTGGGGGAGCACTCACCTACCCTGGCATGTCTCAGGGGGTGCCAGCTGTGGTTCCTGGGGTCCCCATGACCATGGTTCCCTGGAGACATCCAGGCTACTGTGGAGCATGGTCTTGAGTGGCCATGAGTGTGACAGGAAGAAACACCTGGGAGGCAGCATCAGTGTGCAGCTCATTTATTGTCATGGAAATTGGTTTATAAGCATTTGTGAAAGAACAGGAAGAGATACAGGTCATAAGGGGATTGGTTAGTACAGAGGTCCCACTGATGCCTAATTAGCATGTAGGGACTTTGGGTGAGCAGGAAAGGGTCACATGGTCTAAGTAATGGTGGGAGAAGGTAAAGGGAACAGGTTGTAGGGGGTTCTAAGGCTTCTGGCTGATACCTCATTAACATATAGGGATGTAAGCAGACAAAGGTCACAAGGCTCTGGAGAAGGTGAAACCTAAGTTTTATCAGGATGTCCAGGTGCCATGGGCTCGCTGCAACCTCAGGGGGAGGAAACAGCCCCACTCTTGCTGGTCTCGAGATTTTTGGGGTCTAGGCTCACTACAACCTTGGGGTCCAGGGCCCTTAATCATGCCTGACAGCTCATGTCTGCCTAAACCTCCAGTAGCCTGGGGGTTCAACTGTGCCCTACAAAAACATACTTGACAAAAAAACAAAAGTAAGCACCAACACAATCATAGTTAGAGACTTCAATACTCCACTATTATCAATAGATCATCTAAGCAGAAAATCAACAGGGAAATAATAGAGCTCAACAATACCATAGATCAACTAGACCTAACAGACATCTACAGAACTTTCCACCCCAACTCTACAGAATACCCATTCTTCTCAGCAGCCCATGGAACCTTCTCCAAAATAGACCATATATTAGGCAATAAAGGGTTCCTCCGAAAATTCAGGGAAATTGAAGTAACTTCCTGCATCATATGCTTTAAAACTGGAAATTAACAAGAGACACATCTGGAACTCAACCAGCTCCTGGAGACTAAGCAACACACTTTTAAGCAATGAATGGGTTGTATAAGAAATCAAAAAAGAAATCATAAAATGCCTAGAATTTAATGATAATGAAAACACAACCTACCAAAACTTATGGGACACAATGAAGGCAGTCCTAAGGGAAAAATCCATAGCACTAGATTCCTTCATAACAAAGACAGAGAAAGCCCAAACTGATAACCTAACTGTCCACCTAAAGGTATTGGAAAGACAAGAAGAATCCATCCCTAAGAGCTCCAGGTGGAAAGAAATAATCAAGAACAGAGCAGAAATTAATGAATTATAAACTAAGAAAACAATTTTTAAAAAATTGATGAAATGAAGAGCTGGTTCTTTGAAAAACTAAACAAGATTGATAAACCCTTGGCCAATTTGATCAAGCAAAAAAAAGAGAAATCTTATTGGGCATGGTGGTACATGCCTTTAATCCCAGCACTCAGGAGGCAGAGGTAGGAAGATCACCAAGAGTTCCAGGTCACCCTGAGACTACATAGTGAATTCCAGGTCAGCCTGAGCTAGAGTGAGACCCTACCTTGGAAAACCAAAAGAAAAAGGTGGGGAGAAATCTCTAACAAAATCAAAAATGAAAAATAAAATGATCACAACAGACCTCAGTGAAATTGGGAGAATCATCAGAGCATACGCCCAAAACCTCTACTACACAAAATTGGATAATCTGGAAGAAATAGATGAATTCCTAGCCACATACCACCTACAAAAACTAAACTCAGAGCAGATTAATCTCCTAAACAAGTCTTTCACATCCATGGAGATCATAAAGGTAATCAAAAACCTCCTCAAAAGGAAAATCCTGGGCCAGTTGGCTTCTCAGCCAAATGCTATCAAATCTTCATTGAAGAACTGAAACAAATTTTTCTCAAACTGTTTTACATAACTGTCAACCAGAGAATCTTCCCCAACTCCTTTTATGAAACTAGCATCACCCTAATACCAAAACCAGACAGAGCTACAACAAGGAAAGAAAACTATAGGCTTATATCACTGCAAAGATCCTGAACAAAATCTTTGCGAACCAATCTCAACAACACATCAAAAGTATTATCCACCTTGGTCAAGTAGGCTTCATTCCAGGGATGTAGGGATGGTTCAACATACAGAAATCAGTCAACATAAATACACCACATAAATAAACTTAACAATAAAAACCAAATTATCATCTCAATTGATACAAAAAAAAGCCTTTGACAAAATACGACACCACTTCGTGATCAAAATGCTAGAGAAAATAGGCATGGAAGGTTTATATCTCAACACAATAAAGGCTATATATAAAGCTCCTAAAGCCCAAATAATACTTAATGGGGAAAGACTCAAGGAGTTCCCATTGAGATCGGGAACAAGACAGAGGTGTCCACTCTCACCACTGCTCTTCAACATAGTACTAGAAATACTAGCCCAAGACAGGAGAAACAAATAAAAAGGATATGAATTGGAAGGGAAGAAGTCAAGTTAGCCCTATTTGTATATGACATGATCCTATACATAAATGACCCAAAAGTCTCCACCTCCAAACTTCTAAAAGGTGATTCATTCCTTCAGTAAAGTGACAGGATACAATGCACAAAAATCAGTAGCCTTTCTATATGCAAAGGACAAATATACAGAGAAAGAAATCAGTGAGGCTGCCCTATTTCCAATAGCAACAAAAAATTAAATACCTTGGAATAACACCAACCAAGGAGGTGAAAGATCGATATAATGAAAACATAAAAAATAACTCAAGAAAGAAATAGAGGAAGACTTGACAAGATGGAAAGATCTTCCATGCTCCTGGATAGGTAAAATTAATATTGTGAAAATGGCAATTCTACCAAAAGCAATATAAATATTTAATGCAATACCAGTAAAAATTCCAGCATCATTCTTCACAGAGACAGAAAAAATGATCTCAAAATTCATATGGAATGGCAGCAGGCCTTGGATATCTAAACATAGCCTCGACAACAACAAAACAAACCACCTCTGGAGGTATCACCATACCTGATTTAAAGCTATATTACAAAGCCATAGTAATAAAAACAGCATGGTACTGGCATAAAAACTGAAACATAGACCAATGAAACAGAATTGACCTTAGGTCAAGTAACTACAGCCACTTGATCTTTGACAAAGGTGCCAGTAATGTAGACTGGAGAAAAGACAGCATCTTCAATAAATGGTGTTGGACAAATTGGATAACCATATGCAGAAAAATGAAACTAGACCCACTCATCTCTCTATACACAAAAATCAAGTCCAAATAGATTAAAGACCTCAATATAAGACCTGAAACTCTCCCCCTACTGGAAAAAAATAAGAGGAATTCTCCATGATGTAGGAGTGGGGAAAGATTTCCTGAACAAAACCCCAGTAGCCCAGAAAATTAAACAATCACTCAACTAATGGAATATCATGAAGCTAAAAAGTTTTTGCACAAACATACCATAAGCAGACCAATAGATTACCCACTGAATGGGAGAAAATCTTCACCAGCTATACCACTGACAGAAGCCTAATATCTAGAATCTACAAAGAACTCAAAAAACTAAAGAATAAAAATTCAAACAACCCACTCCAAAAATGGGGCAGAGAACTGAATAGGGAGTTCTCAGAAGAATTACAAATGGCTAACACACACTTAAGAAAATGTTCAACATCTCTAACCACCAAGGAAATACAAATTAAAACAACTATGAGATTCCACTTTACTCCAGTAAGGATGGCAATCATTAAAAAAATCTAATGACAACAAATGTTGGTGAGGAATCCTCATCCACTATTGGTGGGAATGTAAACTTGTACAAACACTATGGAAGTCAATATAGAGATTCTTGAAAAGGATGAACATAGAGCTACCAACAGACCCAGTTATTCCCTTCCTGGGCATTTATCCGAAATGCTACATGCATCACTACAGAGATATTTGCTCAACCATGTTCATAGCTGCTCAATTCATTATAGCTAAGATCTGGAATTAACCCAGATGCCCATTATAGGCTGAATGGACAACAAAGTTATGGTACATTTACACAATGGAATTTTACTCAGCAGTAAAAAAAAAATGATACACTGAAATTTGTAGAAAAATGGATGTACTTGGAACAGATCATACTAAACAAATTCACATAATCACAGAAAGACAAATGCCACATGGTGTCACTTAACTGCAGTTCTTAACCTGGACCTCCTCAAGTTGCTGACAAAACTGACAGGCAACTCAAGACCCAGACAATAGGGATGGAGAGGTTTGGGGGGAGGAGAAGAAGCGGGAAAAAACCAAACACAAAACTAAATCCAGAATGAACTGGTATCACAGAAACCTTTGTCCTTGGAGATACACTAAAGGATATAACCCTCAAAAGGAGTAAGGGGGAGCACCTGAAAAGTAGGGCCCTGGTGAGAGTGCAATGAAGCCTAAACTTAAAAGAAATTTTTTTTTTCTGTCTCTGGCCTGTAACTCCCAGTTCCAGAAATTGGTAACTACCTCTGAGCTGTTGATTAGAGGGACCTATGAGGTCCCCAAAACAAGACAGCTTTCTGTCAAAGCATTTGATTACCAATCTGAGGCAAAAAGACCCTATTGCTGAAGGCACTATGCTGTTGACATGGAAAATGGAGAGTTCTGGCTGGAATCCGGAAGAAAGCCAGTACTCAGACAGCCTGTCTAGTGCTGGAAAGCCCTACATGAGCTACTGGGGTAAGTGGCCAACAATAGTCTGAGTAACCAGAGGTCTAAGCTACTCAGAAGCAAACACCCTGACAGGATGTACACACCAGTGCAATAGTGGCACACAGCCTCAGTGGGTAACCAATAGATTTCCAGTTGGCTAAGAGATCAGCTCAGTGTAAAGGAACCCATATGTGGAATTGGGAAACAGATCAGAATCCTATGGAGACAAAGATTATGCTCTTCAGTGTCAAGCTCTTACTAGTCTTTGGCTAAAAGAGGGGTTCCATACATCACATTCTCCCTAAATTAATAATGCTTATCCCATTTAAACTATGCTAACATCACTTTCCATTGAGAATCTGTTCTTCTTTTTCAGAAGGTAGCAAGACTGGAGGAGATAAACTATCCCTCACACTTCAGAAAATCCACAGCTGACACCACAGAGGAATTAGGGAGAGGAGCATGAGTGTTGCTTCCTTGCTGAACCTGATAATCAGTGCCAGGGTGAAGAAGACAGACCCTGAGGATACTCAACACTTACCAAACCAGAGATACAGAGGCTGCTAAGAGCTCATCACTGAAGTAGACTTAAAACTCACCCACCATGGCTCAGGGAATTTTGTGGAAGAGGGGATGGAAAGATTGTAAGAGTCACAAGTTGAGACATCATGTCCAGAGGCATTCCCTACCCACCAAAAAAATAAGTGACTGCTGCTCCCAAAATGCATAACTCACAACCCCATAGGGAATATCTGCAACCCCACTGAGGAGCATCCTCAATGGAATGGGGGCAGGGATGAGGGAAAAGAGGGTACCAACACATGATGCATCCATATGAAACATCTTGTTAATAATAATAATGATAAAAAGAAAGATTGACAGTTTCACAATATTGGTTCTTCCGATCCAAGAACGTGGGATGTCTCTCCATTTCCTACTGTCTTCTTCAATTTCTCTCTTGAGTGCTTTAAACTTTTCATTGTAAATATCCTTCACTTCCTTGGTTAGGTTTTTCCAAGTACTTTTTTTTGGGCAATTGTGAATTGGAGTATTTCCCTGATTTCATCCTTAGAAGGTTTATTGTTGGTATATAGGAAAGCTACTGATTTTTGTGTGTTTCTTTTGTATCCTGCTACATTGCTTAAAGTGTTTAACAGTTTACTGGTAGAGTCTTTAGAGTTCATGATGTATAGAATCATATCATCTGCAAATAATGATTTTATATCTTCCTGTCCAATTTGTATTCCTTTTATGCCTGTCTCTTACCTTATTGCAACAGGTTAGACTTCCAGTAGTATACTTAAATAAAAGTAGAGACAGAACACCCTTGTCTTGTTTTTATTTTTTTCAAGTTTTCAAGTTTTTGCCCATTTAACATAATGTTGACTATAGGTTTGTCATGAATAGCCTTTATTATGTTGAGATATGTTCTTTCTATTCCCAGTTTCTTAAGGACATTTATCATGAAGGGATGTTGGATTTCATCAAATGCATATATTAAGATGATTATGTGGGGCTGGAAAAATGGCTTAGCAGTTAAGGCATAAGCCTGAGAAGCCTAAATACCCCAGTTTGATTCTCCAGGTCCCACATAAGCCAGATGCACATGGTGGCATATGCATCTAGAGTTCGTTTGCAGTGGCTAGAGGCCCTGGCACACCCACTCTCACTCTCTCTCTCCTCTCTCTCTCTCTCTCCTTCTGTCTCTAATAAATAAATTAATAAAATCTTTTTTAAAATGATTATGTGATTTTTGCCCTTCAGTCCATTGATATGTTGTATTATATTTTTTGATTTGTGTATGCTGAACCATCCCTGCATCTCTGGGATAAAGCATACTATGTCGGACTGAATGACCTTTCTGATATATTCTTTTTATATTTGATATATTTTTTATTAGATATGGACATATTTAGTATGTAAACAACACATGTTGGTACCATCCTTTTCCCTCTTCCCTGTCCCTTTTCTGAAGAGGCCTTCCTCATTGGGGATGCAGGTCAACCCAATGGGGATTGTGGGTCATGCATTACTGGGGAGAGGCAATGTCTCTGTGCAAAGTGTCCCAACTTGTGGCTCCAACAATCTTTCTGCCCCCTCTTTAGCAAAATTCTCTGAGCCATGCTGGGAGCATTTTAAGTCTATTTCAGTGATGGGCTTTTAGTAGCCTCTGGATCTCAGGTTTGGTAGGTGTTGAGTGTCCTCCATGTCTATCTCCTTCACCCTTGTGCTGATATCAGATTCACTAAGAAAGTAGCTCTCTTGCTCATTTCCCCAATTCCTTTGTGATTTCAGCTTGGGCAAAGATGGAGTGCACTGGGTCATTTATCTCCTCAGGTCCTACTCCCGTCTGAAAAAGAGAAGCAGATTCTCCAATGGAGAGTGAAGTCAGCACCAGTTAAATAGAAGAACCATTATTAATTTAGAGAGAATTTTAAGGGTGTAGACCATCTTATAGCCCAAGATTAGTGGGAGCTTGACAATGGAAAGCAGAATAATTATCTGGATATGATTCTGACTTGTTTCCCAGTTCCAGATATGGTTTCCTTTCCACTAAGCAGATCTGTTGGCCAATCCAAGAGCAGTTGGTTACCCACCATGGCTGTGTGCCACTACTGCACTTGTGTGAGCATCACATCAGCTTGTTTGCTTCTGAGTTGCTTAGACTTTGAGTTGCTCAGACAGATGTTGGCCACTTTCCCCTGGTAGCTCATGTAACACCTTCCAGCAGAAGATGGACTAATTGTCTGAAGACTGGCTCTCTTCCAGATTCCAACCAGGTCTCTCTATGGTCGGTGCTGACAACATATGGTGTCTTCAGCAGTAGGGTATTACCATTAACCTCTGGTGGGTAATCAAGTGCTCTAACAGAAGTCTGTCTTGTTTGTTTTGGGAGATCTAGTAGTTCTCTCTGATCAACAGCTCATTGTGGATGTAAACCACATCCTGGTACAGGGAATTATAGGCCAGTGCCAAGGGTTAAAAAAAAAAAAAGAGGGCTGGAGAGATGGCTTAGCAGTTAAGACATTTGCCTGAAAAGCCAAAGGACCTCAGTTTGATTCCCCAGGACCCATGTAAGCCAGATGCACAAGGTGGTGCATGTGTCTGGAGTTCGTTTGCAATGGCTGGAGGCCCTGGTGTGCTCATTCTTTCTCTCGCTCTCTCTCTCTCCCTCTCTCTCCTTCTGTCTGCCTCTCTTGCTCAAATAAATAAATAAATAAATAAATAAATAAATAAATAAATAAATAAATAAAAATTAAAAAATAAAAGAAAAAGACAGAGAAGAAAGAGAAACAGGAGAAGTTTAAGGTTAGGTTTCATCTCACCCTCTCCAAGGCCCTTCGATTCAAGTGTTCCCTCTAAGGTCCTCTTGAGGGTCCCACCTTTTAGTCTGATTTCCAGAATATAGGATTCTATGGTACCAGCTCAATTTGGGTTCAATTTTACATTCCCCCCACCACCAACAACCTTCCCCTTCCCCAAGCCTTACCCTCCCTATTGTCCAAACCTCAAGATACTATTCAGGTATGTCAGCAATTTGGGCTGATCCAGGTTAGGAACCACAGATGAATGAGACCATGCAGCAGTTGTCTTTCTGTGATTGTGGGAGTTTACTTAGAATGATCTGTTCCAAATTCGACCATTTTTCTACAAATTTTGATGTGTCATTTTTTCTTACTACTGAGTAGAATTCCGTCATGTAGATATACCACGTCTTGGTTATCCATTCATCCAATGATGGGCACCTGGGTTAGTTCCAGTTTTTAGATATTATGAATTGAGCAGCTATAAACATGGTTGAGCAAATATCTCTGAAATGAGATGTGGCACTTTTAGGGTAAATGCCCAGTAAGAAATAACAGGGTCTGTTGGTTAGTCCACATTCATCCTTTTCAGGAGTCTCCAAAGTGCTTGTATCAGCTTACATTTCCACCAACAGTGAATGAGTATCCCTATTTCTCCACATCCTCACCAACATTCATTTTCATTTGTTTTTTTTAATGTTTGCTATCCTTACTGGGATAAGGATGTTGAACATTTTCTTAAGTGTGTGTTAACCATTAGTAATTTTCCTCTGAGAACTATCTATTTAATTCTCTGCCCCACTATTGGAGTGATTTGTTTGAGTTTTTTATTGTTTAGTTTTTTTTAGTTCTTTGTAGATTCTAGATATTAGGTTTCTGTTAGTGGTATAGCTGGCAAAGATTTTCTCCCATTCAGTAGGTAATCTATTCGGTATGTTTTTCTGTGCAAAAGTTTTTTAGCTTCATGATATCCCATTGGTTGAATGCTTGTATAATTTCCTTGGCTGCTGGGGGTTTGTTCAGGAAGTCTTTTCCCAGTCCTATATCATGGAGAGTGCCTCCTATTTTTTTTCTTCCAGTAGTTGAAGAGTTTGTTTTCTTATATTGAGGTGTTCAATCCATTTGGACTTGATTTTTGTGTATGGCAAAATGAGTGGGTATAATTTCATTTGTCTAGATATGGTCCTCCAATTTGTCCAATACCATTTGTTGAAGATTGCTATCTTTTCTGCAGTCTACATTATTGGCAACTTTGTCAAAGATCAAGCTGCTGTAGTTACTTGACCTAAGGTCTGGGTGTTCAGTTCCTTTCCATTGGTCTGTGTTTCTGTTTTTATTCCAGTACCATGCTGTTTTTGTCACTGGAGCTTTGTAATATAGTTTTAGATCAGGTATGGTGATACCACCAGAGGGGTTTTTTGGTTTTGGGGTTTTTTTTTTTGGGGGGGGGGGGTTGCTGAGGATATGTTGGGAGATAGATATTGGTTTTTCAAGGTAGGGTATCACTCTAGCCCAGGCTGACCTGGAATTCACTATGTAGTCTCAGATGGCCTCAAATTCATGATGATCCTCCTACCTCTGCTCCCAAGTGCTGGGATTAAAGGTGTGAGCCACCACACTTGGCTTCTTTTTGATATATTCTTGTATTCTGTTTGCCAGTATTGTGTTGAGAATTTTTGCATCTATGTACATAAGGGAGATTAATCTGTAATTTCCTTTTTTGTTCTTTGTCTGATTTTGGTATCAGAGTAATGCTGGCTTCATAGAAAGAGTCTGGTGGTATTCCTTTCTTTTACATTTGATTTTATTTATTTGAGAGAGGGAGAGATAAAGAGGCAGAGAGAGAGAGGGATGGAGGGAGAGAATGGGCACAACAGGGCTTTTAGCTACTGCAAACAAACTACAGACCCATGCATCACTTTGTACATCTGGCTTACATGGGTTCTGGGGAATTGAACCTGGGTCCTTTTTCTTCATAGGCAAAAGCCTGAACTGCTAAGCCATCTTCCCAGCCCTCTTTTATACTTTATGTAAAAGCTTGAGAAACATTGGTTTTAGTTCTTCCATGAAGGTCTGGTAGAATTCACCAGTAAATCCATCTGGGTCTGGACTATTTTAGTTGGGAGATATTTTATAACTGCTTTGATCTCAGTGCTTATTAAAGGTCTTTTAAATGATTTGTCTCAGCTTAATTTAATTTTGGTAGGTCATATAAATTAAGGAAATCATCTATTTCAGATTTTCAAAAAGTGTAATATATGGTCTTAAAGTATTTCTTTATTGATTTTCTGAATTTCATCATTATCTGTTGTAATGGTGCCTTTTTTCACCTTTAACTTTAGTAATTTGTGTCTCTTCTCTCTTTCTTTTGGTCAGATTTGCTAAGGGTTTACCAATCTTGTTTATCCTTTCAAAGAACCAACTCTTTGTTTCATTGATTCTTTGTGTTTTTTTTTTGTTGTTGTTGTTGTTGTTTGTTTCTATATCATTAATTTCCACCCTAGTCTTTTTTTTAATTTTTTTTTTATTGACAACTTCCATAACTGTAGACAATATCCCATGGTAATTCCCTCCCTCCCCCAACTTGCCCCTTTGAAACTCCACTCTCCATCATATCCCCTCCCCCTCTCAATCAGTCTCTCTTTTATTTTGATGTCATCATCTTTTCCTCCCATTATGATGGTCTTGTGTAGGTAATGTCAGGCACTGTGAGGTCATGGATATCCAGGCCATTTGGGGTCTGGAGGAGCATGTTGAAAGGAGTCCTACCCTTCCATTGGCTCTTACATTCTTTCTGCCTCCTCTTCTGCAATGGACCCTGAGCCTTGGAAGATGTGTTAGAGATATTTCAGTGCTGAGCACTCCTCTGTCCCTTCTTCTCAGCACCATGGTGCCTTCTGAGTCATCCTATGGTGAGTGAGAGTAGCATTAATATATGGGTATGAACATTAAGAGAAGTGCTTACTGGGCAGTTTGGTGAGCATAGTATATACATTTAGCCAGACACCAGCATACATTACACCCATCGGGCTCATGACTCTGTTGTAGGTTTTCAGTATCAGGAATGTATTCCCTCCCATGGAGTGAGCCTCCAGTCCACAGACATGCCACTATTGCGCCTGTTGCCTCATTTGGCCTCGCTGACCAAATTTAAGGCTTGCAGTGTCCGCTGTTGAGTATCTTCACTGGTGATTTCTCTCTCTCCCATTGAACTGCATGCAGTGTAGCTTTAGCTTTCTGTCAGCTGCTCCACGTGGAGGAGGCTTTCAGCTCAGCTCCAGCAGGATTTCTCAGTGACCTTGAATCCCAAGTATGTGGAGTCTACAGCAATAGGGTCTTATCATCTATTCCTGGTGGGAAACCAAGGGCCTCAGCAATGGCCTATAATGATTTGGGGGAATCAGTGACCTCCCTGGCCAACAAGCTCACTGGAAGTTATCCCATCCTGGACAATGAAAATTTTCTAGTAACAATCTATGGCTTCTGAAAAGTAGGTGTCCATATGGCTTACTTATATCCTCTTCGATTCTGATTAGCCCTCCCTCTACCTTTCCTTTACTCAATAATTTCCACTTACCTCACTTAGGCCTTTTCACCCCCATTAACCTGTTCTTCTACTTATATATATAGAATACCATCCTATTAAGTCCAATCTATCTCCATTTCTATTCCCTTTATATCCCCTTGCTAGCTTATTGGCCTCTGCTACTAAATTTTATTCCTACTCACATAAAAGTCCAATCATTTGAAGCAAGGATCCACATATGAGGGAGAACATGTGATTTTTGGCTTTCTGGGCCTGGGTTACCTCACTAAGTATAATCCTTTCCAGATCCATCCATTTTTCCAGCAAATTTCATAACTTCATTTTTCTTTACCACTGAGTAGAACTCAATTGTGTAAATGTACCACATATTCATTATCCACTTATCAGTTGAGTGACATCTACACTGGTTCCATTTCCTAGCTATTGTGAATAGAGTGGCAATAAACATGGTTGATCAAGTATCTCTAAGGTAGTGAGACGAGTCCTTAGGATATATGCCTAGGAGTGGTATAGCTGGGTCATATGGTAAATCTGTTTTTAGGTGTCTCAGGAACCTCCACACTGATTACCACAATGTTTGGAACAGATTGCATTCCCACCAACAGTGTAAAAGGGCTCTTTTTCTGCATCCTCGCCAGAATTAATGGTCATTTTTTTCATGATGGTAGTCAATCTGACAGGAATGAGATGGAATCTCAACTTAGTTTTAATCTGCATTTTCCTGATGACTACCATTATAGAAAAAAATTTTATATGTTTATATGCCCATCTGTATTTCTTTCTTTTTTTTTTTTTTTTTTTTTTTTTTTTTTTTTTTTTTTTGTTTTTCGAGGTAGGGTCTCACTCTGGCTCAGGCTGACCTGGACTTCACTATGTAGTCTCAGGGTGGCCTTGAACTCTCGGTGATCCTCCTACTTCTGCCTCCCATGTGCTGGGATTAAAGGCGTGCGCCACCATGCCCGGCTTTGTATTTCTTCTTTTGAGAACTATTTAGTTGAATGATCCATTTTTTTAACTGGGTTGTTTGATTTCTTATTATTTAATTTTTTTAGTTCTTTGTATATCCTAGATATTGATCCTCTGTCAGATGTATACCTGGCAAAGATTTTCTCCCCTTCTGTAGATTGCCTCTTTGCTCTATACACAGTGTCCTTGGCTGTACAAAAGCTTTATAATTTCATGAGGTCCTAGGGGTTGACCTGTGGTTTTATTTCCTGAGCAATTGGAGTTATTCAGAAAGTTTTTGCCAAGACCTATATGTTGAAGGGTTTCTCCTACTTTTTCCTATAGCAGCTTCAGAGTTTCAGGTCTGATATTAAGGTCCCTGATCCAGATCTATTTTTCATCCTTCTACAGATACATATCCAGTTTTCCCAGCACCATTTGCTGAAAAGGCTATATTTTCTCCAATGAGTATTTTTGGCATTTTTTGTAGAAGATCAGGTGGCTATAGCGACCCAGATTTGTCCTCTATTCTGTTCCATTGATCTACATGACTGTTTTGTGCCAGTATCACGCTGTTTTTGTTACTATGGCTCTGTAATATAAGTTAAAATAAGGTATGGTGATACCACCAGCCTTATTTTTGTTGCTCAAAATTGTTTTAGGTATTAGAGGTTTTTGTGCTTCCAAGTGAATTTTGGGATTGTTTTTTCTATTTCCATGAAGAATGTCATTTGAATTTTGGTGGTGATTGCATTAAATGTGTAGATTGCTTTTGGTTAAGATTTTCATTTTCACAATAGTGATTCTTCCAATCCAAGAACATGGGATGTCTTTCCATTTCCTAGTGTCTTCTGCAATTTCTTGCTTAAGTGTTTTAAAGTTTTCATTGTAGAGATCCTTCACTTCCTTGGTAGGTTTATTCTAAGGTACTTTTTTTTTTTTTTTTTTTTTTTTTTTGGATGCAATTGTGAATGGGAGTGATTCTCTGATTTCAGCCTCGGTGTGTTTGTTGTTAGCATGTAGGAAGGCTACTGGTTTCTGTGTGTTTATTTTGTATCCTGCTACTCAGCTATAGGTGTTAATCAGATCTAACAGTTTGCTGGTAGAGTCTTTAGGGTCCTTTATGTATAGAATCATATCATCTGCAAATAATGATAATTTGATCTCTTCTTTTCCAACTTGTATCCCTTTTATGTCTATCTCTTGCCTTATTGCTATGGCGAAGACTTCCAGTACTATATTAAATAAAATTGGGGACAGTGGACACTCTTCTCTTGTTTCTGATTTTTGTGGAAAAGCTTCAAGTTTTTCTTCATTTAGTATTATGTTGACTGTAGTTTTGTCATAAATAGCCTTTATTATGTTGAGATATGTTCCTTCGATTCCCAGTCTCTGTAGGACTTTTATCATGAAGGGATGTTGGATTTTGTCAAATGCTTTTTCTGCATCTAATGAGATGACCATGTGATTTTTGTCCTTCAGTCCATTTATCATAACATATTACATTTATCGATTTGTGTATGTTGAACCATCCCTGCATCTCTGGGATAAAGCCTACTAGATCAGAGTGAATGATCTTTTTGCTATATTCTTGTATTCAGTTTGCCAATATATTGTTGAGAATTTTTGCACCTATGTTCATGAGGGAGATTGGGCTGTAATTTTCTTTTTTTGTTCTGTCTTTGTCTGGTTTTGGTATCAGGATGATGCTGGCTGCATAGAAGGAGTTTGGTAGAATCCCTTGCTTTTCTATTTTATGGCAAAGTTTGAGAAGCATTGGTGTTAGTTCTTCTATGAAGGTCTTGTAAAAATTCACCAGTGAATCCATCTGGGCCTGGCCTTTTTTTAGTTGGGAGATTTTTTTATACTTGCTTATATATCCATACTTGATAAAGGTCTATTTAAGGGTTAATTTCATCTTGATTTAATTTAGGTAGGTCATATACTTCAAGGAAATCATCCATTTCTTTCAGATTTTCAAACTTAGTGGAGTATATGTTCTTATAGTATGTCCCTATGATTTTTAAAAATATTTTATTTTTATTTATTTATTTGACAGAGGGAAAGAGGCAGAGTGACAGAAAGAGAGAGTGACACAGAGAGAGAGAGAATGGGCACACAAGGGCTTCCAGTCACTGCAAATGAACTCCAGATGCATGTCCCGCCTCGTGCATCTGGCTTATGTGGGTACTGGGGTACTTTGGCTTTGCTTTGCAGGCAAGTGCCTTAACTGCTAAGCCATCTCTCCAGCCCTGCCCCCATGATTTTTTTAATTTCTCTCGTATCTGTTGTGATGGTGACTTTTTCATCTCTAATTTTATTAATTTGTGTCTCTTCTCTCTTTCTTTTGGTCAGATTTCTAAGGGTTTATCAATCTTGTTTATCCTTTCAAAGAACCAACTCTTTGTTTCATTGATTCTTTGGATTGTGTTTTTAGTTTCTATTCCATTAACTTCTATCCTCATCTTTATTATTTCTTCCTGTCTACTGATTTTTGGTTTGCCTTGTTCTTCTTTTTCTAAGGCCTTAAGGTGAAGAATTACCTTGCTTACTTGTGACCTTTCGAATTTCTTAATATAGGCACTTAAAGCTATAAATTTTTTTATTAGGACTGCCTTCATTGTGCCCAAAAGGTTTTGGTATGTTGTGTTCTCATTACCATTTGACTCTATGAATTTTTTGATTTCCTTCTTGATTTCTTTTTTTTAAATATTTTATTTATTATTTATTTGTCTGACAGAAAGAGGGAGAGAGAGAGAGATAAAATGGGTGCATCAGGGCCTCCAGCCACTGTAAACAAACTCCAGATACATGCACCCCCTTGTGCATCTGGCTAACGTGGGTCCTGGGGAATCGAACCTGGGTCCTTTGGATTTGCAGGCAAACACCTTAACTGCTAAGCCATCCCTCCAGCCCTACTTCTTGATTTCTTCATTGACACATTCATCATATAGTTGTGTATTGTTTAGTTTCCATTATTTTTTGTGTATGGTCTAGAGCTTTTCTTGCTCTTGATTTGGAGTTTGATCCCATTGTTACCAGACAGAGTGCAAGGAAATATTTCAGTTTTCCTGTATTTGTTAAGATTTGCTTTGTGTCCTAATATATGTTCTATTTTAGAGAATGTTCCATGTGCTGCTGAAAAGAATGTGTATTCTGCAGCATTTGGATGAAATGTCCTGTAGATACCTGTTTGTTCTATGACCTCATTTAATCCAGATGCATCTCTGTTTATATTTTGCCAGGATGACCTGTCAATTGGTGAGAGTGGAGTGTTGAAGTCACCCACTACAACTGTGTTTGGTGTTATCTGTGATTTTAGTTCTAATAGTATTTGTTTGAAATTGGGAGCCCCCATGTTAGGTGCATATATGTTTAGGATTGTAATGTCTTCCTGTTGGAGTGTTCCTTTAATCAATATAAAGTGATCTTCCTTATCTTTCCTAACTAATGTTGGTCTGGTCTGAAGTCTACCCTGTCAGATATTAGGAGAGTGACCCCTGCTTGTTTTCTAGGTCTGTTTGCTTGAAACACTGTTTTCCAACCTTTCATCCTAAGATAGCATCCATCCTTTGTAGAAAGGTAAGTTTCTTGGATGCAATAAATTGAAGGACCTTGCTTTTTAAATTAAATTAAATTTATTTATTTATTTGGGTTTTTTTGAGGTAGGATCTCGCTCTAGCCCAGGCTGACTTGGAATTTACTCTGTATTCTCAGGGTGGCCTTGAACTCATGGTGCTCCTTCTACCTCTGCCTCCTGAGTGCTGGGATTAAAGGTGTGTGCCACCACACCCAGCTTGATCTTGTTTTTTAACCTAGTCTGCCAACCTATATCTTTGGTTGGGGCACTGAGGCCATTGATATTAAGAGTTATTATTGAAGCCAGGCATGGTGGCGCATGCCTTTAATCCCAGTGCTTGGGAGGCAGAGGTGGGAGGATTGCTGAGAGTTCGAGGCCACCCTGAGACTACATAGTTAATTCCGGTCAGCCTGGACCAGAGTGAAACCCTACTTTGCAAAACCAAAAAAAAAAAAAAAAAAAAAAAAAAAAAAGTTATTATTGAAAGGTGTGTATTTATTTTTAATATTGTTCTTGTTTTGTTGTTTTTCTGGTTTTACCTTTGCTTTCTTGTATTAACTAGTATTTGAGTATGGTTTCTTTTTTCCAGGTTCCTTATATGAGTGCTTTTCTTTCTCTTCAGCATAGAGGATCCTTTCATGTATTTTCTGTAGAGCTAGTTTTGTCTTCAAATATTCCTTTAGCCTGCTTTTGTGGTGGAATGTCCTTATTTCTCCATCTATTTGAATGGAGAGCTTTGCAGGATAAAGTAACTTTGGTTAACAGTTGTTATATTTCTCAACTTGGAATACATCATTCCAAGCCTCTGGAATGGAAAGTTTGTGTTGAGTAATCTGCTATGATCTGGATGGGCTTGCCTTTGTATGTGGCTTGATTTTTCTCTCTAACTGCTGTCAATATGTTTTCTTTGGTTTGTATGCTTGATAGTTTAATTATAAAATGGTGAGGAGAGATTCTTTCCAGGTTTTGTCTGTTTGGTGTTCTAGTGGCTTCCTGTATCTGCATTGGCATCTCTTTCCCAATTTGGGGGATATTTTCTTCTATGATTTTGTTGAAAATGCCTACTATGCCTTTGGAGTGAAATTCTTCTCCTTCTTCCTATACCCTGAATCCTTATGCTTGATCTTTTGATAGTGTCCCAAATATCTTGAAATTCCCATTCATTCCTTCCTATAGTTTGTCTTTCTCTTTGTTAGATTGTATTAGATCTGCCACCTGCTCTTCTACTTTAGATATTCGGTTCTCTCCTTCATCCATTCTACTGGTGAGATTTTTCTATAGAGATTTTTTATTTCACTGACTGTGTTCTTCATTGCTAGTATGTCTGACTTGTTTTTCTTTATTGTTTCTATTTCCTTATTTATGTCTTGTATTGACCTCCATATTTCATTAAATTGGTTTCCTGGTTTTTGATTCCTTTGATTTCCTCGAACATATTTATAATCATTCTTTTGAAATCTTTCTCAGGTATTTCCTCTAAATCAGTGTCACTGAAGGTCATTTCTGATGCATTAATACTTTTTGGTGGATTTATATTATCTTGATATTTTTGTGTTTCTTGTATTATAATATAGATTTTTGTATCTTGAATTAATTTAATGCTTGGGTTTTCTAGTTATCTGTAGTATTATTAGATGCATCAATAAATCTGATGTTATATATCTTCAGGGTAGGAGCCTAAGGTGCTAAGTGTGGCTCTTAAGACTCTCAGAGTAACCACAAAAGTGACCCTAGGTGTTGGGTTTGTCTGCTATGAGAATATTCAGGTAGGCTGAGTAGAAAAAAATACAGGCAAATTCTAAAAATTTAACTAGACAATGTACACATTCAATGAAAAACAGCAGAGAATTTATGCAAGAGTAGGTATTATGATAAATAGATCCTCTAATGAAGTCACAATCCCTAAGGATGTGTGTTGCCCCACACCTTTAATCCTGTCAACTTGGAGGCTAAAATTTCTGGTCTGTAGAGGGTTCCAAGATCAGCTTGTGACCAAGTGAGACCCTTCTCTAATGAACAACAGAAGAAGAAACAAAGGCATTATAAATCAGGAAGCAACAAATGACAAGCCCAAAACATAGCTTATTTAAGAATGGCAAATCCCACTATCCATCAGATTTAACATATAATTTACCCTGGCATGCAAGGTGCAATTAGCACTTCCATTGCAAGCATATATACCAGGCTGATTTGGCAGGTACTGACCTGGTGTAATCTTAGTTACCTTTTGGGATGGCTTTGGTCTCAATTATGCTTTATACCCCCTTTACTGCATTGTGGGCTCAGGTAGGCTGGCTGGATCTGTGGGTCATTGCACTGATTGCCTGTGCCAGGTGCTGTGTATGTGAGCTCCCTTCCCCAGGTCTCTGGTGCTTGCTGGTGCTTGTGCTGGCAGTGGGGGAAAGGAGGCTGTGGATGGTGACTGAAGTTCTCCTGCTGGTCCTCATGATCCTCTTCCTCACAAGCCACTCTGATGGTCTCTGCTGCCCTCCCTTCCATGTTTCTTGAGGTTGTGAGGAGGCTGATGTGAGTGGAAAATCCCCCCACTGGGCTTTTTCCTACAGCTCAGAACAAGCCTGGCAGCTATGTGGAACTGGTGCTGCCACTGCTGGAGCCACTTCTGCCTGCTTCTGTGGGCTCTAGACACTCTGGATCTCTCCTACTTCTCTGCTGTAGTTGATAATTTATTATACACCTGACTTTTTAGTAGGAGTGTATTTTGCTGTTTTTTGTTTGTTTGTTTGTTTGTTTTTGCCTTTTCTCCCTTAGGCATGGTTCCTATGCCACCATCTTAACTGGAAGTTTCCATAGTCTTTATTATTTCTTTCCATCTGCTGATTTTTTGTTTGCCTTGTTCTTTTTTTTTTTTAAGGGGTTTGCTTCCCCAGCCTTTTTTTAAACTTAATTTATTTATTTGAGAGAGGGAACAAGGTAGAGGGAGAGAGAGAAAGAATGGGCACACCAGGGCCTCCAGCCACTGCAAACAAACTCCAGATGCGTGCACCACCTTGTGCATCTGGCTTATGTGGGTCCTGGGATTTGAACCAAGGTCCTTTGGATTTTCAGAAAAGCACCTTAACCACTAAGCCATCTCTCCAGCCCTTTTTTGGTGGAATTATATTGTCTTGATTTTTTTGTGTTTCTTGTATTATAATGTAGAGATTTTTGCATCTTGAGTTAATTCAGTGTTTGGGTTCCCTAATTATCTTTTGTATTCTTAAATGTGTAAATCAGAAGATATATATCTTCAAGGTAGGCGCCTAAGGTGCCAGATATGACTCTTACTCCCAGAGTGACAGCAGAAGTGACCCTAGGTGTAAGATTTGCCTGCTATGCAAATATTCTAGTAGGCTGGGTGGAACAAAATATAGGCAAATTCTTCAATCCAAATGAGCAATATACACACTTAATCAGAACCAGCATGGTTTCGATTATACAAGAGTGGGAATTAGAACAACCAGATAACCTAACAAAGCCAAAGTCCCTCAGAGTGTGGGTTGATGCACACACTTCATTCTGTTGACTTGGAGGCTGAGATTCCTGGTCTGTAATGGGTTCCAGATCAGCCTGGGCCTGGGTGAGACCCTGTCCCAAGAAGGATGGAAGAAAAAGACAAAAATACACTATACTATAAAGCAAGAAATAGCAAAAGTGACAAAAGTCAGGGCTGGAGAGATGGCTTAGCGGTTAAGGCGCCTGCCTGCTAAGCCTAAGAACCTGGTTCCAATCTCCAGGTCCCATGCTTAGCTGATGCAAAGTGACGCAAGGGCGCAATGCTGCACTTGCCCACAAGGGGGCGCACACATCTGGATTTCATTCACAGCAACTGAGAGACTGCTGGCACGCCCATCCTCTGTCTGTCTCCCTCTCCCTCCCTCTCTCTGTCTGTCTCTCTCCAAAAATAAAAAATAAAAATAAAAGTGACAAAAGTCAATCCCAATCTGCCCCCACAATGACTGATTACTGTGATCACAAGTCATAACTCACAACTCCATGGTGAATACCAGTGAGCCCACTAATAAGGATCCTCAGTGTAGTTGGGGCAGGGAGGAGGGAAACTATGGTACCAACACATAATGTACTCATATAAAGTTTCTACTTAATTTAAAAAAGAAAAAGTACTTTGCTGAAATGGTAAATGGGGGAAACCAACCACTCTATAATTGGACTGGTGGCCTGCTCCATGGGAGGGAATACATCCCCAATACTGAAAACCTACAACAGGGGTACTCATGAGCCCTAGGGGTATAATGTCTTCTTGTGTCTGGCTAAATGTATATACTATGCTCACCAAACTGCCTACTAAGCACTTCTATTAATATTCATACCTATATATTAATGCTACTCTCACTTTTGGTTAGATAGGCTTCTTTTTCAGATGGTGTTGACCATGGGATGACTCAGAAGGCACCATGATGCTGAGAAGAAGGGACAGAGGAGTGCTCAGCACTGAAATATCTCTATTGTAGAGAGCTGCGAGGTGCTGCGCCTTAAAGATGGCGCTGGCTTCCGCCTTCCGCCTTCCCGATGGCGAGTGCTCTCCTGGATAAACAAGTCCTTATTTGGTTTGGGCTGTGATCTACGCTTGCTTCCGCATATGTGGACCTATCTGCATTCACCACGTGGCTTACCAGGGTTGGCTGGTCAAAGGCTTCTTAAGCTTTGGGCGGGCTTTTCCCCGGGTCAGAAGATTGTTCAAGGTTCCTGAATAAACTGCTGAAAGAAGAGTCCGAGCGTTGCGTCTTCCTTGCTGGTCGAGGCGGTCGCGACACTCTATCACATCTTCCAAGGCTCAGGTCCATTGCAGAAGAGGTGGCAGAAAGAATGTAAGAGCCAAAGGAAGGGTAGGACTCTTTACAACATGCTCCTCCAAAATGGCCTGGATATCCATGACCTGACAGTGCCTGACACTACATACACAAGAACAGCATAACAGGAGGAAAAGATGATGACATCAAAATAAAAGAGAGACTGATTGAGAGGGGCAGGGTATATGACAGAGAGTGGAGTTTCAAAGGGGCAGGTGGGGGGAGGGAGGGAATTACCATGGGTTATTGTCCACAGATATGGAAATTGTCAATTAAAAAATAAATTAGTAGCCAGGCATGGTGGTGCACACCTTTAATCCCAGCACTTGGGAGGCCGAGGTAGGAGGATCACTGAGGGTTCAAGGCCACTCTGAGACTACATAGTGAATTCCAGGCCAGCCTGAGCTAGAGTGAGACCCTACCTCAAAAAACCAAAATAATTAATTAAGATTTCTGGTTAAGATGGCGGCACAGGAACCATGCCAAACAGCCCAGGGAAGAAAAAATAATAGCAAAATACACTCTTCTATAAAAAGTGAGGTGTATAATAAATTATCAACCACAGCAGAGAGAAGTAGGAGAGATCCAGAGTGTCTAGAGCCCACAGAAGCAGGCAGAAGTGGCTCCAGCAGTGGCGGCAAGTTCCATGTGGCCGCAACCACCAGGCTCAGCCTAAGCTGCAGAAAAAAAAAAACAGGTGAGGGGATTTTCCACTCACATTGGCCTCCTCGCAAACTCAAGAAAGGTGGAAGGAGGATTGCAGAGACCAATGGAGGAAGAAGATAGTGAGGACCAGCGGACAGATTTCAGCCTCCATCCACAGCCTCCCTTCCCCCACCACCAGCACAAGCACCAGCAAACACCAGAGATCTGGTGAAAGGAGCTCACCTACACAGTACTCGGCATGACCAGACCCACTACCCACAGACCCAGCCAGCCTACCTGAGCCCACAGCATAGCAAAGAGGGACCCAAGCAGCCATGCAGCATAGCTGAGACCAAAGCCATTCCAAAAGGTAACTGGGATTACACCAGCTTCTCTTTTCAGATGGTGGTGACTTTGGGATGACTCAGAAGGCACCACGGTGCTGAGATGAAGGGACAGAGGAGTGCTCAGTACTGAAATATCTCTAACACACCTTTCAAAGCTCAGGGTCCATTGTGGAAGAGGGGGTGGAAAGAATTTAAGAGTCAAAGGAAGAATAGGACTCCTTACAACATGCTCCTCCAGAAACAAAATGGCCTGGATATCCATGACCTCAACGTGCCTGACACTACCTACACAAGACCATCATAATGAAGGAGGAAAAGATGATGACATCAAACTGAAAAGAGAGACTTATTGAGAGGGGGAGGGGATATGATGGACAGTGGAGTTTCAAAAGGAAAAGTGGGGGGAGGGAGGGAAGTACCATGGGATATTGTCTATAATTAAGGAAGTTGTGCATGCCTTTAATCCCAGTGATAAGGAGGTAGAGGTAGGAGGATTGCCATGAGTTCAAGGCCACCCTGAGACTACATAGTGAATTCCAGGTCAGGCTGGGCTAGAGTGAGACCCTACCTTGAACAACCAAATAAAATAAAATAAAACACTAACAAATAAATTAAGGGGCTGGAGAGATGGCTTAGTAGTTAAGTGCTTGCCTATGAAGCCTAAGGACCCTGGTTTGAGGTTCAACTCCCCAGTACCCACATAAGCCAGATGCACAAGGTGGTGCATGCATCTGGAGTTCGTTTGCAGTGGCTGGAGGCCCTGGTGTGCCCATTCTGTCTGTCTGTCTGTCTGTCTGTCTGTCTGTCTCTCTCTGTGTTGCTCTCAACTAAATAAATAAAAATAAAAAATAGGGCTGGAGAGATAGATGGTTAAGGCATTTTTGCCTGCAAAGCCAAGGGATCCCAGTTTGACTCTCCAGGACCCACGTAAGCCAGATGCACAAGGGGATGCACACATCTGGAGTTCATTTGCAATGGCTGGAGGCCCTAACATGCCCATTCTCTCTCTCTCTCTCTCTCTCTCTCTCTCTCTCTCTCTCTCTCTCATAAATAAATAAATAAAGTTTTTTTATTTTTTTAATTATTTTTTAGTATTTATTTTTGGAGAGAGACACAGAGAGAGACAGACAGACAGACAGAGAGGGAGAGGGAGACAGATAGAGATGGACACACCAGCAGTCTCTCAGCTGCTGTGAACGAAATCCAGATGTGTGCGCCCCCTTGTGGGCAAGTGCGGCATTGCACCCTTGTGTCACTTTTGCATCTGGCTAAACGTGGGACCTGGAGATTGGAACCGCTGGAGATTGGAATCAGCGTTCTTAGGCGCCTTAACCGCTAAGCCATCTCTCCAGCCCATAAATAAAGTTTTTTAAAAAATAATAAATACATTAAAATGAAAACACAGCTTATTTAAGAATGGCAAAGTCAACCCAAAGTACATCACTTGAGGACTTTGAAGGAAGATGACAGCATAGTAGCCATGCAAATGCAGTCTAGGGAGGGAAATAAGCAGAAAACAGCAAAATACACTCTTCTACAAAAATGTGAAGGTGTATAAGGAATCACCAACTACAAGAGAAAAGCAGTAGAGACTCAGATCTTCTAGCAAGCAGGAAACTGGCCATATTCCTGCTGAGGTGCCAATGACCCCAATCTGCATGCCTGCCCAGCCAGAGCAGAGCTGCAGGAGCAGACACTAGGTGAAGGGATTTTCCCTCACACTAGCCTCCTCACAAAGTCAAGAAACCTGAAGGAGAAGCAGCAGGGACCAGCTGAGCAGCTGTTGTAGGATATCACAAACAGGACCAACTGAACAGCACCAGTACAACTCCATGCATCCTGCACAGCCTCCCATCCTCTAACCTCCAGTGCCATGAACCAGTGGAGAACTCATCAATCCCCTGACCACACAGCATCCAGCACAGCCTTCCAGAACACTAGATCCAGGGATCCAAGCAGCCTGAGTCCACAGTACAACAGAGAGGAACCAAGGTGGACACTCAGCATTGGTGAGATTGGAAGCCCTCCTAAAAGGTAACAGGGCCTACTTACACAAATGCAGGTACATAGGCCTGCACTAGAAGTGCAAATCTCACCTTCCATGTCAGGGCAGTTTATGTGTTATATCTGATATATTCTTGGTCGGCTTTATTTACCATTTTCACATAAGCTGTATTTTGGTGTTGACTATTGTTGCCTTTGACATTTCCTGATTTATAGGGCCTTTGTCTTTTTCTTCTGTCATTATTGGGAGCAGGGTCTAACTCACCCCCAGTCTGACCTGGAACCCATTTCAGAACAGAAATCTAAGCCTCCCACTTGACAGGACTAAGAGTGTGGGGCAACACACACCATTAGGAACGTTGGCTTTAGTAGATTATCTGTTTATTTTAATCCCCACATTTGCATAAATACTCTGTACTGGTTTTGATTGGATGTGTATATTGCTCGGTTGAATTTTAGAATTTGCCAGTAATTTGCTCCACTCAGCCTACTAGAATACTTGAGTAGCAGGCAAACTCAACACCTAGGGTCACTTCTGCTGTTATGTTACTCTGAGAGTATAAGAGCTACACCTGGCACCTTAAACTCCTACCCTGAAGATATATAAAGTTGGATTTACATAGCTAAGAACACTACAGATAATTAGAAAACCCAAGCATCAAATTAACCCAAGATGCAAAAATCTTTACATTATAAGAAACAAAAAAATCAAGACAATATTTCACCAAAATTTATAAATTCATCAGACATGATCTCCAATGAGACTGATTTAGATGAAATGTCTGACAAAGAATTCAAAAGAAATTATAACTATGTTCAAAGAAATCAGAGAATAAATCAAAGGAATCAAAGAGGAACACAAACTCCTGAAAGAATCCCAAGAGAACACAGGAAACCAACTTAATGAAATAAGTCTATATAAGGAAATAGAAACAATGAAGAAATATGAATAAGAAATACTAGAAATGCAAAACAGAGTAAGTAAAATAGAAAACTCTCGAAAGTCTCACCAGTAGAATAAATCAAGGAGATAACAGAATATCTAAATTAGAAGACAAAGTCATTAGGTCCTGCAGGAAAGAGGCAAGCACCTTAACCACTGATCCATCTCTCCAGCCATTGAATGGGAATTTCAAGACATTTGGGACATTATAAAGAGATCAAACATAAGAATTCAGAGAAGAATTCCACTCCAAAGATATAGTAGGTATTTCAACAAAATCAAAGAAGAAAATTTCCCCCAAATAGGAAAAGAGATGCCAATACAGATATGGGAAGTCTTTAGAACACCAAACAGCAAAACCAGAAAAGAACCTCTCCTTGCCATATTATACTTAAAATACTAAATACACAAACTAAAGAAAACATACTTAAAGCAGTTCCACGGAAACATCAAGCCACTTATAAAGGCAAGCCCATCAGAATAACAGCAGATTACTCAACACAAACTTTGAGTGACAGAAGGTCTTGGAATGATGTATTCCAAGTTCTAAAAGGTAAAAACTGTCAATCAAGAGTACTATATCCAAAAATCTATCCATCCAAATTGACAGAAATAAGGACTTTCCACAACAAAAATAGGCTAAAGGAATATATGACCATTAAATGAGTTCTACAGAAAATGCTTGCAGGGATCCTTCATGCTGAAGAGAAAAGAAAGCACACACATGAGGAAACAGGAAAAAAAATAAACCATAATCAAATAATAGTTAATACAAGAGAGTAAAGAAAAAACAGGAAGCACTACAAAACAAGAATGGCAAGAACAAATACACACCTTTCAATAGTAACTCTCAATGTCAATGGTCTCAGTGCCCCAACAGGATTGCAGACTAGATTAAAAGGCAGTGTCTTTCCATTTGTTACCTCCAAGAAAGTACCTCTCTATAAGAAAACAGACGCTATCTGTTGTGAAAGGATAGAAAATGGTATTTCAAGCAAATTAATCTAGAAAACAAGCAGGTGTTACTATCCTAATATGTGACAGGATAGACTTCAAACCAACATAAGTTAAGAAAGATAAAGGTCACTTTATATTAATTTAAGGAGCACTCAAACAGGAGGACATTAAAATTTTAAACACACACACATATACATACATACATATATATATATACCTAACATGAGGGGTTTCAATTTCATCACACAAACACTATTACACTTAAAGTCACAGATAACACCAAGCACAATTGTAGTGGGTGACATCAATACCCTATTCTCATCAATTGCCAGGTCATCCTAACAAAAAATAGAGAAGCATATAGATTAAATGACATCATAGAACAAATAGATCTAACCGATATGTATAGAACATTCCATCCAAATTTTTCAGAATACACTTTCTTTTCAACAGCACATGGAACATTCTCTAAAATAGACCATTATTAGGACAAAGAAAATCTTACAAATACAGGAAATTGAAATAATTCCTTGTACTCTATCTGATCACAATGGTATTAAACTACAAATGAAAAGCAAGAAAAACTATAAGCAAACATAAAATTATGGAAACTAAACAATATACTACTGAATGATGAATGGGTCATTGAAGAAATTAAGAAGGAAATAAAAAAATTAATAGAACCAAATGATAATGAAAACACAACATACTAAAACTATTGGGACACAATGAAAGCAGTCCTGAGGGAAATTTATAGCTTTAAGTGCCTATATCAAGAAATTAGAAAGGTCATAAGTAAACAGCTTAATGCTTCACCTTAAGGCCTTGGAAAAAGAAGAACAAGGCAAACCAAAAATCAGTAGATGGGAAGAAATAATAAAGATTAGGGCAGAAATTAATGAAATACAAAACAAAATAATAATACAAAGAATCAATGAAACAAAGAATTGGTTCTGTCAAGAGATGAACAAGATTGATAAACCCTTAGAAATCTGACCAAAAGAAAGAAAAAAGAGACCCAAATTAATAAAATTAAAGATACAAAAGGCACCCTTACAACACATACCAAATAAATTCATAAAATCATAAGGACATACTTTAAGAATATAAACTCCACTAAGTTTGAAAATCTGAAAGAAATAATGATTTCCTTGATTTATATGACCTACCAAAATTAAATCAAGATGAGGTTAACTACTTAAATAGACTTATAACAAGCACAGAGATCCAAGCAGTTATATATATATAAAAAAATCTCTCAACTAAAAAAAAAGTCCAGACACAGATGGATTCACTGGTGAATTTTACTAGACCTTCATGGAAGAACTAACACCAATGCTTCTCCACCTTTTTCATAAAATATAAAAGAAAGGAATTCTACCAAACTCCTACAAAGCCAGCATCACCCTGATACCAAAATCAGACAAAGATAGAACCAAAAAAGAAATTACAAGCCAAGCATCGTGGCATACTCTTTGAATCCCAGCACTCGGGAGACAGAGGTAAGGAGGCTCACCATGAATTTGAGGCCACCCTGAGACTACATAGTGAATTCCAGCTCAGCCTGAGCTACAGTGAAACCCTACCTCGAAAAACCAAAAAAGAAAGAAAGAAAGAAAGAAAGAAAGAAAGAAAGAAAGAAAGAAAGAAAGAAAGAAAATTACAGACCAATCTCCCTCATGAACATAGATGCAAAAGAAAAAAACCTCAACAAAATACTGGCAATCAGAATACAAGAATATATCAAAAAGATCATTCACCCTAACCAAGTATGCTTTATTCCACAGATGCAGGGATGGTTCAACATATGCAAATCGATAAATGTAATACACTATATAAATAGACTGAATCACAAAAATCACATGATCATTTCAATAGAGGCCGAAAAGGCATTTGACAAAATCCAACATCCCTTCATGGTAAAAGTCTTAAAGAAACTGAATAGAAGGAACATATCTCAACATAATAAGGGCTATTTATGACAAACCTACAGCCAACTATATGGGAAAATACTATATAGGAAAAAACTTAAAACTTTTCCACTAAAATCAGGAACAAGACAAGGGTGCCCAGTGTCCCCACTTTTATTTAATATAGTACTGGAAGTCTTAGCTATAGCAAAAAGGCAAGAGACACTCATAAAAGGGACACAAATTGGGAAGGGAGAGACCAAAATACCATTATTTGCAGATGATATGATTCTATACATAAAGGACCCTAAACACTATCTACCTAAAGACTAAAGACTCTCCTTGTTAGAGCTGATAAACACTTTTAGCAACATAGCTGGATACAAAATTAACACCGAGAAATTAGTAGCCTTCCTATATATTAACAACAAGCACGCAGAGGATGAAATCATTCACAATTGCCTGAAAAAAATAAATAAATAAAGTAGCTTGAGCCGGGCGTGGTGGCTCACGCCTTTAATCCCAGCACTCGGGAGGCAGAGGTAGGAGGATTGCCATGAGTTCGAGGCCACCCTGAGACTACATAGTGAATTCCAGGTCAGCCTGAACTAGAGTGAGACCCTACCTCGAAAAACCAAAAATAAATAAATAAATTAATTAATTAATTAATTAATTAAATTAAATAAAAATAAATATAGCAGCTTGGAATAAACCTAACCAAGGAAATTAAGGATCTCTACAACAGAAATTTTAAAACACTCAAGAGAGAAATTGCAGAAGACACCAGGAAATGCAAATACATCTGGTACTACCTACACAGGACCCTCATAATAGGAGGAAAAGATGACATAAAAATAAAAAAGAGACTAATTGAGAGAGAGGAGGGGATATGATGGAGAGTGGATTTGTGAAGGGGAAAGTGGGGGAGAGGAGGGACTTATCATGGCTTATTGTCTATAATTATGGAAGTTGTCAATAAAAAAAAGTTTTAAAAAAAGAAATCAGAGGCTGGAGAGATGACTTAGCAGTTAAGGCAGTTGCCTGAGAAGACTAAAACCACAGGTTTAATTCTGCAGTATCCACATAAGCCAGATGCACAAGGTGTTGCATGTGTCTGGAGTTTGTTTGCAGTGGCTGGAGTCCCTGGTGCACCCATTCTGTCTATATATCTGCTTCTTCCTCTCTCCTCCCTCTCTCAAGTAAATAAGTAAATAATCTTTTTTATAAAAAGAAATGGAACAACCCAATTAAAAACTGGGCTTTAAGACGGGTGTGGTGGCACACGCCTTTAATCCCAGCACAAGGGAGGCAGAGGTAGGAGGATCGCCATGAGTTTGAGGCCACCCTGAGACTACATAGTGAATTCCAGGTCAACCTGGGCTAGAGTGAGACCCTACCTTGAAAAAAAAAACTGGGCTTTGGAACTAAATAGAGAGTTCTCAAAAGAAGAAATACAGATGGCATATAAACATCTAAAAACATGTTCTACATCTGTAGCCACCAGGGATATGCAAATTAAAACTACTTTGAGATTCCATCTCATTCCTGTCAGAATGACTACCATCAAGAAAACAAATGACAATAAATGCTGGAGAGGATGTGAATAAAGAGGAACCCTTCTACACTGTTGGTGGGAATGTAAAGTGGTACAGCCATTGTGGAAATCAGTGTGGAGGTTCCTAAGACAGCTAAAAATAGACTTATCATATGGCCCAGCTATAACACTCAAACACTCCTGGGAATATATCCTAAGGACTCTTCTCACTACCTTAGAGATACTTGCTCAAATATGTTTACTGACACTCTATTCACAATAGCTAGGAAATGCAACCAGACTAGATGTTCCTCAACTGATGAGTGGATAATGAAGATGTGGTACATTTATACAATGGAGTTCTATTCAGCAGTAAAGAAAAATGAAATGAAATTTGCTGGAAAATGGATGGATCTAGAAAGGATTCTACGAAGTGAGGTAATCCAGGCCCAGAGAGTTAAATGCCACTTGTCCTCTCTTATATGTGAATCCTAGCTACAAATGTTTAGACTTGTGAGTTGGAGTAAAAATTGGTAGCAGAGGCCAGTAAGCTAGACAGGGGCTATATGGGAGGGAGGAGAGGAGAGGACTTAAGGAGAGAGTATTGTATATATGTAAGTAGATAAACAGATTACTAGGGGTGCAATGGCCTAAGTGAGGTCATGGGAAGGGATTGAGTAAAGGAAGGGTGAGAGGATGGTTAATCATTAATTTAAGATGTTATAAATAAGCCATATGCAAACCTACTTTTTAAGATAATGGTGTACTTAGAAGCCATAGACTGTACTAGAAAATTTTCAGTGCCAGGGATGGGATACCTTCCAATGAGTTGTTGGCCATGGAGATCCCTGATTCCCCCAAAACATTACAGGCTATTGCCAAGGTTCTTGGTTTCCTACCAGAAACAGATGGTTAGACCTTATTGTGGAGACTCCACATGATTAGGCTGCATGGTCACTGAAAAATCAAGCTGTTGACTAGCCAATTTAAAGCTGGAAGAAGCTACCCTGCATACAACTCTATGTGAGAGAGAAGTCATCAGCAGTGATAAACAATAGTAGACATTGCAAACCTTAAGATTGGCTAGTCAAGCCAAATGAACCAACAGGTACAGTAGAGGCGTATCTATTATAGGAGAAATCAACCACTCTCAAACCTGTATCTTTTTTTGAGAGAGAGAGAGAGGGATAAGGGGGCAGAGAAAGAGAGAATGGATACACCAGGGCCTTTCAGCTGCTGTGAATGAACTTCAGATGCATGCACCCCCTTTGTGCATGCGCGACATTGCATGCTTGCATCACTTTTGCGTCTGCCTATACATGGGACCTGGAGTTCTCCAGCCCCCAATCATTCTTTAATGGAACTAGAGGCCCATTCTATAGTAGGGACTATTTGTGGTACTGAAAGCCTAGTCAAAAGCCTACAGCAGAGGAGGGCAGGAGCCCTAGGGGAGTAACACCAGCTATTGTCTGGCTAAACACATATGTTATACCCACCAAACTGCCCTGCAAGCGCTTTTCTTAAGGTTCATACCATATTGTTAGGATCGGAGAATCACGCAGTAATGGAAGACAGAGGCGGAGGTTTGAGCTCAAGCTTACAAAAGATTTTATTGAAGCCGCAGAGAAAACCAGGACTGGTCCACCAGGGCACAGCCAGACTCAAGAGCTGAAGCTGCTGACCACGAGGGTTGGGGAACTGGGTTTATAAAGGGAAAAACCATAAAGCAGGAAATCACTACTACAAGGTGGGAGATATTGGGTTGACTTTTAAAATAATTGGCTGGTTTAAAAGTTTAAAAATAAGCCAGGCGTGGTGGCGCACGCCTTTAATCCCAGCACTCGGGAGGCAGAGGTAGGAGGATTGCCGTGAGTTCGAGGCTACGCTGAGACTACATAGTTAATTCCAGGTCAGCCTGGACCAGAGTGAGACCCTACCTCGAAAAACCAAAAAATAAATAAATAAATAAATAAATAAATAAATAATAAATAAAAGTTTAAAAATAGGCACGTACAAACTAGGAATTTAAAGCGAGGCAGGAAACTGAGGCAGGAACCACAGGATGTCTGTTGTAGTGTTTTGTTTTGTTTTGGTTTGGTTTTTCGAGGTAGGGTTTCACTCTGGCCCAGGCTGACCTGGAATTAACTATGTAGTCTCAGGGTGGCCTTGAACTCAAGGCAATCCTTCTACCTCTGCCTCCCGAGTGCTGGGATTAAAGGCGTGCGCCACCACGCCCGGCTTTTCCGTTGTAGTGTTTTTAGCTGATAACCAGTACAAGCATTCAAGCAGGTTTTACAAGCATAGTAAGCAACAATTCCAGGAACTACCATGCAGGAGTGTGAGGCAAGTCACTCAAGCCTGAGTCAGTCAGGCTAAGTGGGACCCTACAAATTGTCCTTAGCGAAAGCAAGCAAGCATGATTACAAAAGGAGAATTTTTGCAGTTAGCACCATGTACACAGTGGGACCTTACAATATATTAATGCTACTCTCACTTTTGATTAAAGAAGCTTCTCTTTTCAGATGGCAGTGACCACAGGCATGACTCAAAAGGCAACATAGTGTGGAGAAGAAATGACAGATCAGTATTCAGCACTGAGACATCTCTTTCACACCTTCCAGACACAAAATGGCCTGATATCCATGACCTCACCTACATAAGTCCCTCATAATAGGAGGAAAAGATGTTGACATCAAAATAAAAGAGAGACTAATTGAGAGGGGAAGGAGATATGATGGAGGGTAGGTATGTGAAGGGGAAAGTGGGGGAGGGGAGGGAATGATCATGCTTTATTGTCTATAATTATGGAAGTTGTCAAAAAAATAAAAATAAATTTTAAAAAGAGGTACTTTGCAGAATAATGCTCAGCACAACTCAGAACAACAAGGTCATGCAGCCTGGGGAAGTAGCTCAGAGCACTTAGAGGTTTTGGTCAGAAAGCATATTAAAATGATTGTATTTGGGAAACAAAATGTGTCACACAAGCATGTGAAAAGGCTTGTACCCCACAATGAGTATGCATCACTCATGTCTTTATGAGTAGCTTTCTCATGGCTTCATTTGGCCTTTGGATTATCTGTAATAATTAAATAACAGTTTATTGTCTTCCCACAAATATTATTGGCATAGATATATGTTAATAATTTTAATAATAATGTTATAATTTCTATTGTAGTTCCAGAAAAAGTAAATAGTTTATAACAAGAAACAATTATTTGGACATGGTGGCTCACACCAGTAATTCTAGCACTTAGGAGGCTAAGGCAGAAGGATCACCACAAATTTGAGGCTAGCCTAACCTACATAGTGAGCTTGAGGCCTGGGCTGCATAGTGAGGCCTATATCAAAAATCCAAGAAAAAAATCTCAATAATGTTTCAATTAGGAATAAGTAGAGGGGGGTCAGGGGACTCTACTCAGCAGAACAGAGAGACTCCATCAGCACAGAACTCTGGGTGTGGCCCTCCTGAGTCCTGTAGGTGCTTGATCATCTGGGGTTCAGGGTATACTCACCTTGGGCCAAGACAGCTTAGGCTTTGAGAACAAGTCTTCCACCCAGTTGTCCAGAAAGCTAAGCTCTTTCCTTGATATTCCATAACCCCATCCCTCAGCTCTGGGCAGACCTAGCGCTTGCTCATCAGCCCCAACAAGCTGAAGGAAACAGTTTTGCTAGTGGATTCTCTGCTAATATCCACTGTACTCCATGCATCTCCAGCCAAACAGCCTGGCCAATCCTCCTCTTCCTCCTCCTTCTGCCTGGCCACTCCCCAACACCCTCTAATTTAATTTCCTGTCAATCTCCAGATAATGAGTTGTAATTGCTTTAGAAAACATTATTCTTACAGTACAAACAAGTCTTATGTATGCCAGCTCTCAGCATCAGGCAAACTTCACTTTGAATAACCCATTCTGCAAGGGGTTGTGGGAATGGGGAGCAGGTAGGTTGCAAGATGTGGCCAATGGCACTCACTACTGGGAAAATGCCCTGCTGAGGACACACTCACTGGAAGTGGGGGATTGTGCTGGATTATGACTAGGACCTAAACTTATTCCCAAGAATCTTTATAAGAAAGAGGCAGGGTGGTACTTCACACCTGTACTCTCAGCACTTATAAGGCTGAAGTAGGAGTATCATACATTTAAGACCAGTCTAAGCTACATAGTGAGATCTTGTCTCAAAAAAAAAAAAAAAAAAAAAACAGGGGATGGCAAGATTGCTCAGTAATTAAGGGCACATGCAGCCTGGATTCAATTCTCCAGTACCCACATAAAGCAAGATACACAAAATTTGCAATGGCAGGAGGCCCTGGTGCTCCTATATTCTCTCTCTCTCTCTCTCTCTCTCTCTCTCTCTCAAATAAATGAAAATATGTAAAACAAAAAACCCAAAGGCTAAGGCTCACTTCTTGCTTAGCAAATGGGGGGGGGCTCCATCTTGAGTATCATAAAAACAATCAGGAGGCAGGAGATTCAGAGTCAGAGGAAAGGTGATTGGAAAATGTCATGTTACAGATTTTGAGGATTGTAGCTGGACTCAAGTCTCAGAATGCTATAAAAGC
This sequence comes from Orientallactaga sibirica, assembly GCA_036365145.1. Classification (NCBI taxonomy): domain Eukaryota; kingdom Metazoa; phylum Chordata; class Mammalia; order Rodentia; family Dipodidae; genus Orientallactaga; species Orientallactaga sibirica. The sequence continues at coordinate 46,129,443 of JAEOAD010000011.1, read as the reverse complement.
TGGAAAAAATCCATTGTTCTTGGATTGCAATCTACACATTTAATGCAATCCCCATCAAACTTCCAATGGCATTCTCCACAGAAACAGAAAAAAAACAATCCAAAAATTCATTTGGAAGCACAAAAAAGCTCAGATATCTAAAACAATTTTGAGCAACAAAAATAAGGCTGGTGGTATCACCACACCTGATTTTAACCTATATTACAGAGCCATAGTAACAAAAACAGCATGATACTGGCCCAAAAACAGACATGTAGATCAATGGAACAGAATAGAGGACCCTGATGTAAGTCCGGGTAGCTATAGCCACCTGATCTTTGACAAAAATGCCAAAAATACTCATTGGAGAAAAGACAGCCTCTTCAGCAAATGGTGCAGGGAAAACTGGATATGTATCTGTAGAAGGTTGAAAATAGATCCTTATCTCTCTCCATGCACAAGAATCAAGTCCAAATGGATCAAAGACCTTAATATCGGGCCTGAAATTCTGAAACTGATAGAAGAAGAAGTAGGGAGAACCCTTCAACATATTGGTCTTGGCAAAGACTTTTTTAATATAACCCCAATTTCTCGGGAAATAAAACCACAGATCAACCGCTGGGACCTCATGAAATTACAAAGCTTTTGTACAGCTAAAGACACTGTGAATAGAGCAAAGAAGCAACCTACAGAATGGGAGAAAATCTTTGCCAGCTATACATATGACAAAGGGATATACAAAGAATTCAAAAAATTAAATAATAAGAAATCAAACAACCCAATTTTTTAAAAAATGGGCTATGGAACTAAATAGAGAGTTCTCAGAAGAAGAAATACAGATGGCATATAAACATCTAAAAATGTTCTACATCCCTAGTCATCAGGGAAATGCAGATTAAAACTACCTTGATATTCCATCTCACTCCTGTCAGATTGACTACCATCATGAAAACAAATGACTATAAATGCTGGTGAGGATGCAGAAAAAGAGGACCCCTTCTACAGTGTTGGTGAGAATGCAATCTGGTCCCACCATTGGGGAAATCAGTGTGGAGGTTCCTGAGACAGTTAAATATAGATGTACCATATGACCCAGCCATAACACTCCTAGGCATATATCCTAAGGACTCATCTCACTACCTCAGAGATACTTGCTCAACCATGTTTATTGCCGCTCTATTCACAATAGCTAGGAAATGGAACCAGCCTAGATGTCCCTCAACTGATGAGTGGATAATGATGTGGCACATTTACACAATGGAGTTCTACTCAGTGGTAAAGAAAAATGAAGGTATGAAATTTGCTGGAAAATGGATGGATCTGGAAAGGATTATACTTAGTGTGTATTGGCCCAGAAAGCCAAAGTCACATGTTCTCTCTCATATGTGGATCCTAGCTACAAATGATTGGACTTCTATGTGAGTAAAAATAAAACACAGTAGCAAAAGCCAGTAAGCTAGAAAGGGGATATAAAGAGAATAGAAAGGGAGGGAGGGGGACTTAATAGGATGGTATTGTATATATGTAAGTAGAAGAACAGATTAATGGGGGTGAAAAGGCCTAAGTGAGGTCAGGAGAAGAGATTGAGTAAAGGAAAGGTAGAGGGAGGGTTAGTCAAAATCTAAGAGTATATAAATAAGTCATATGGAAATCTACTTTTCTGGACAATGGAACACTCAGAAGCAATAGATTGTTGCTAGAAAATTTTCAGTGCCAGGGATGGGATGCCTTCCAGTGAGTTGTTGGCCAGGAAGGTCACAGATAACCCCAAAACATTGTAGGCCATTGCCGAGGCCCTTGGTTTCCCACCAGGAATAGATGGTAAGACCCTATTGCTGAAGACTCCACATAGTTGGTTGGCAAGGTCACTGAGAAATCCTGCTGGGGCTGAGCTGCCTCCATGTGGACCAGCTGACAGAAAGTTGGAAAAAGCTATGCTTCATGAAGTTCAACGGGCGAGAGAAAACACTAGTGAAGGTACTCACTGGGTGCGATAGTGGCATGTCTGTTGTGGGGGAAACCAACCACTCTCTAATTGGACTGGAAGCCTGCTCCATGGGAGGGAATACATCCCTGATACTGAAAACATACAACAGAGGTAGTCATGAGCCCTAGGGATGTAACGTCTGCTTGTGTCATGATAAATGTATATACTATGCTCACCAAACTGCCCAGTAAGCACTTCTCTTAATTACCACACCCATATATTAATGCTACTCTCACTTTTGGTTAGAGAAGCTTCTCTTTTCAGGTGGTGTTGACCATGGGATGACTCAGAAGGCACCAAGGTGCTGAGAAGAAGGGACAGAGGAGTGCTCAGCACTGAAACATCTCAAACACACCTTCCAAGGCTCAGGGTCCATTGCGGAAGAGGGGGCAGAAAGAATGTAAGAGCCAAAGGAAGAGTAGGACACCTTACAACGTGCTCCTCCAGACACAAAATGGCCTGGATATCCATGACCTCACAGTGCCTGACACTACTTACACAAAACCATCATAATAGGAGGAAAAGATCATGACATCAAACTGAAAAGAGAGACTGATTGAGAGGGGGAGGGGATATGATGGAGATGAAGTTTCAAAGAGGAAAGTGGGGGAGGGGTGGAGGGAAGTACCATAGGATATTGTCTACAATTAAAGAAGTTGTCAATAAAAAAATAAAAATTAAGGGCTGGAGAGTGGCTTAGCGTTTAAGGCGCCTGCCTGCTAAGCCTAAGAACCCGGTTCCAATCTCCAGGTCCCACGTTTAGCCAGATGCAAAGTGACGCAAGAGCGCAATGTCGCACTTGCCCACAAGGGGCGCACACATCTGGATTTTGTTCACAGCAGCTGAGAGACTGCTGGCGTGCCCATTCTCTGTCTCCAGCTCTCTCTCTGTCTGTCTCTCTCTGTGTCTCTCTCCAAAAATAAATAAAATAAAATAATTTTTAAAATAAATAAATTAAACTAAAATTAAAATTAATTTTTTTTAAGTTGGAAAAAGAAGCTATAGACTGTGTCATTTGGAACTTCAATAGGAACCAGGGCTGGAGTGACATGGACCTCTAGCCCATGAGACTATGAAAACCAATTGTGATGGTGTGTTTTTTTTAAGTTTTCTTTTTTTCTCTTTTCAGTTTTTTTTTTGGAGAGAGACAGAGAAAGAGGGAGAGGAAGACAGATAGAGATGAGCACGCCAGCAGCCTCTCAACTGCTGTGAACGAAATCCAGATGTGTGCGCCCCTTTGTGGTCAAGTACGGCATTGCACCCTTGCGTCATTTTGCATCTGGCTAAACGTGAGACCTGGAGATTGCAACCGCTGGAGATTGGAACCAGCGTTCTTAGGCTTAGGAGGCAGGCACCTTAACAGCTAAGCCATCTCTCCAGCCCTTCAGTTTTGTTTTTGAAGCAGGGTCTCACTCTAGCCCAGGCTGACCTGGAACTCACTCTGTATCCCAGGCTCGAACTCCTGGTGATTCTATCTCAGCCTCCTAAGGGCTGTGTTCCACCATGACCAGCAGGTGAAGGACTGCCCCTAAGAGCCAGCTGGGCCCCAGATACTGAGGGGACCTCTCCATCAGCATCAGGAGAGGAAAATGGAGGGAGTCATGTGGCCTCAGCTTGCATGATAAAGTGGATCCAGGTCCAGACGGATGGCAGTACCACCTCCATTCTAATAAGGAGCCACACAGATGTGTTTCTCAGGTGGATACCAGTATGGGGTGGAGGGAACCTGATTGAGAGATTGATCACCCTGCTTATGGCTGAGTTATTTACTCCTCAGCTCATTATGCAAAGCCAATTCCTCAGGACCCATGTTAGCCAGATGCACAAGAGGGTGCATGCATCTGGAGTTCATTGCAGTGGCTGGAGGCCTTGGCGCACCCATTCTCTCTCTGTGTCCTCTCTCTCCCTCTCTCTCTCTATCAAATAAATGAAAATATATAAATTCTCCAAAGACTTTATTTTTTTAAATGCAAATGTTTAAAAGAACAAACAAATTTAGCTGAGTTTAATCTGCAATCAAAAGAAAGCTGATAACTTTGTGATAGCAGGTGAAGGACATAGATTTTAGAACTGGGCCCCAGATACTGAGGGACCTCTCCATCAGCATCAGGAGAGAAAATGGAGGAGTCATGTGGCCTCAGCTATGATAAAGTGGATCTCCAGACTTCTGGCAGTAAACAGAAGGACCACACAGATGTGTTTCTCAGGTGGATAAACAGTATGGGGTGGAAACCTTATTGAGAATTGATCACCATATGACAATGGCTGATATTATTTAGAATCAGCTCATTATGCAAAGCCAATTCATGGAAAAATGTTAGCTAATGCACAAGAGGGTGCATGCATCTGAACATTGCTGGCTGCAACTCTTGGCGCACCCACCTCTCTCTGTGTCCTCTCATCTCTCTCTCTAGTTCCTCAAATGAGTGAATGAATTTTTTTTTTTTTTGGCTTTTCAATCTAGGGTCTCACTCTAGCTCAAGCTGACCTGGTAATTACACTCTTTGCTCAGGGTTACCTCTGTCTCAGCAGAGTGACCTCTGCCTCTCGAGAAATGGGGAAAAAAAGGGTCAAAAGCAAATTTAAAATTATTTTTTAAAAAAAGAACTTATGGTTAAGATGGCGACATAGGAACCACGCCAAACAGGGTAGGGGAAAAAAGCAAAACAAACCCCAGCAACATACACTCTTCTACTAAAAAGTGAGGTGTATAGTAAACTATCAACCACAGCAGAGAAGTAGAGATCCAGAGCGTCTGGAGCCCACAGAAGCAGGCAGAAGCGGCTCCAGCAGCTGCGGCGAGTCCCAAGCGGCGGCAGCCGTCAGGCTCCAGCAGGATTTTAAAGCCAGGTGAGGGGATTTGACACTCACACCAGCCTCCTTGCAAACTCAAGAAATGTGGAAGGAGGACGGCAGAGACCAACGGAGCAGCTTGTGAGGAAGAGGATCATGTGGATGAGCAGACGGACTTCAGCCTCCATCCACAGCCTCCCCTCCCCCACCACCAGCACAAGCACCAGCAAGCACCAGCAAGCACCAGAGACCTGGGGAAGAAAGCTCACCTACCCAGCATCTGGCAAGGCGAAAGCAGTGACCCACAGATGCAGCCAGCCTTCCTGAGCCCACAACACAGCAAAGGACCCAAGCAGCCATGCAGCATAGCTGTGATCAAACCCGTTCCAAAAGGTAACTTGGATTAAACCAGGTCAGTACCCATCAAATAAGCCCAGTGTATAGGCTTGCATTGGAAGGGCAAATTGCACCTTCCATCTCAGGGTACATTCTATGTTAAACCTGATGGATGGTCAGATCTGACATTCTTAAATAAGGCTGACCTAATTAACTATTTCTCAGGGCTGCTCATTTGCCTTGCTGGGATTAAAGCTTCTGACATTCTTAAATAAGCTGCTGCTTTGTTTATAGTGCCTTTGTTTCCTCCTCTGTTATTCATTGGGGAAGGGTCTCACTTGATCACAAGCTGACCTTGGAACCCTCTACAGACCAGAAATCTTAGCCTCCCAGTTGACAGGATTAAGGGTGTGGGGTAACACACATCCTTAGGGGCTGTGACTTGGTTAGAGGATCTGTTTGTCATAATACCTGCCTTTGCACAAATACTCTGTGCTGTATTTCATTGAATGGGTACATTGTTGAGTTAAATTTTTAGAATTTGACTGTATTCTGTTCCATTCGCCCCACTTGATACTCTCATAGCAGGCAAACCCAACCCCTAGGGTCACTTCTGTGATTACTCTGAGAGCCTTAAGAGCCACACTTAGCACCTTAAACTCCTACCCTGAAGATATATAACATCAGATTGATTGATACATCTAATATTACTGCAGATAATTAGAAAACACAAGCATTAAATTAATCCAAGATGCAAAGATCTCTACATTACAAGAAACACAAAAAATCAAGACAATATAAATCCACCCAAAAGTATTAATGACCTTCAGTGAGGCTGACTTAGAGGAAATGCCCGAGAAAGATTTCAAAAGAATGATTATAAATATGTTCAAAGAACTCAAAGAGGAAATGAAAGGGTTCAAAGACCTCAAAGAAGAAATCAAAGGATTCAAAGAACACACAGAAAACCAATTTAATGAAATAAGGAGGTCAATACTAGACATAAATATGGAAATAGAAATAATAAAGAAATCTCTCTAGTAGAATGGATGAAGGAGAGAACAGAATATCTAAACTAGAAGACCAAGTGGCATATCTAATACAGTCCAACAAAGAGAAAGAAAAAATAATAGGAAGGTATGAATGGGAATTTCAAGATATTTGGGACACTATGAAAAGATCAAACATAAGAATTCAAGGGATAGTAGGAGAAGAATTTCACTCCAAAGGCATAGTAGGTGTTTCCCCCAAATTGGGAAAGAGATGTCAATGCAGATACAGGAAGCCTTTAGAACACCAAACAGACAAAACCTGGAAAGAACCTCTCCCCACCATATTATACATTAAATGTAATCTGGTGCAGCCATTGTGGAAATCAGTGTGGAGGTTCTTGAGACAGCTAGAAATAGATTTACCATATGATCCAGCTATAGCACTCCTAGGCATATATCCAGAGGACTCTTCTCACTACCTTAGAGATACTTGCACAACCATGTTTATTGCTGCGCTATTCACAATAGCTAGGAAATGGAACCAGCCTAGATGTCCCTCCACAGATGAATGGATAATAAAGATGTGGTACATTTACACAATGGAGTTCTATTCAGCAGTAAAGAAAAATGAAATTATGAAATTTGCAGGGAAATGGATGGATCTGGAAAGGATTATACTAAGTGAGGTAACCCAGGCTCAGAAAGCCAAACATCACATGTTCTCTCTCATGTGTGGATCCTAACTACAAATGTATAAACTTGTGTGTGAACTGGAACCAAAAATAGGTACCAGAAACCAGTAAGCTGGTAAAAGGCTATAAGGGAGGGAGGAAAGGGAAGGACTTAAGTGTGTGGTATTGCACATATATAAGTAGAAGAACAGATTATAGGGAGGGGAATGGCCTAAGCGAGGCCATGGGAAGAGAATGCATAAAAGAAGGGCAGGGGGAGGGTCAATCTAAATTCAAAATATTGTGAATAAGACTTATATAAACCTACTTTTTTGAATAATGGAACATCTAGAAGCTGTAGACTGTTACTAGAAAATTTTCAGTGCCTGGGATGGAATACCTTCCAGTGAGTTGTTGGCCAAGGAGGTCCCGGTAGCCTCCAAAACATTAAAGGCTTATGCCAAAGCCCTTGGTTTCCCTTGAGAAACAGATAGTAAGACCCTATTGCTGAGGACATCTCTTGCCTGAGAAGCAAGGTCACTGAGAAAGCAAGCTGTTGCGGAACAGAAAACCGTCTCCCTGTAGACCAGCCAACTGAAAGCTGGAAAAAGCTGCACTGCATGCAGCCGTATGGGAGACAGAAGTCATCAGCAGTGAAAACGGTGGACACTGAATATTCAAGTTTGGCCAGACAGGCTCAATGACTGAACGGGTGCAAAAGTGGCATGTCTACTCTTGGGGTAACCAACTGCTCAATAATTGGACTGAAGGCCCTCTCTACGGGAGGGAATACATGCCTGGTACTGAAAAACCTAAGCAAAAGTCTATGGCAGGTGAGGTCATGAGCCTTTGGGGTATAAAGCCTGCTCTTGTCTGACTAAATGTATATTTTATTCCCACCAAACTGCCCTGAAAGCACTACACTTAATGTTCATATTCACGTATTAATGCTACTCTCACTTCTGGTTAGAGAAGCTTCTCTTTTCAGATGGCGATGACCACTGGGATGACCCAAAAGGCAACATAGTGCTGAGAACAAGGGATGGAGGAGTGCCCAGCACTGAAACATCTGTCACACCCTCCAAGGCTCAGGGCCCATTGCGGAAGAGGGGGCGGATAGAATGGAAGAGCCAAAGGAGGGGTACGACTCCTTACAATGCAACTGTCCAGACAGAAATTGGCCTTGATATCCATGACCTTGCAGTGCCTAGCAATACCTTCACAAAACCCTCGAAATAGAAGAAAAAGATGATGACATCAAAGTAAAAGAGAGACTAATGGAGAGAGGGAGGGGATATGATGGAGACTGGAGTTCTAAAAGGGAATGGGGGGAGGGGAGGGAAATATCATGCACTTTTTGTATGTAAGTATAGAAGTTGTCAATTAAAAAAATCTAAAAAAATAAAAATAAAAAAGAACTTATTCCTAAGTATCAACCTGGATGAAAAGAAAAAACTGTAATTTGAAATCAATTCTACACAAAGATCCTCAAGTACAATACAAGTGCTGTCACAACCAATGCTCAATAACCACCAGCCTTCAGAAGCTCCTCACAAGTTGTGGGGTTTCCCCCCATCAGAGTGCAGGAGTCCTCAGCCTGTGTATCACAGAGATGGGAAGAACAAGCACATGAGCCTGGAAGAGCAGGGCCTGTCCACCTGTTCCTTGGCAAGCCAGATCGTAACACCCAGCAGTGGAAGGCCAGAGGTCAGCAGTCCCAGGACAAACATTCTGGACTACATACCAACACAGGACCACCATTCATTGCTCTGCCTTTTCCTGTAACAAGGCCCCTGGGATCTATACTGGGAGGACTTCAACCAGCACCCAGATAATGTTGGGACTGCTCAATGTGTGTGATATTTTCAATAGACTTCATCACCCCTGATATCCACAGAGCAAAGATTTATTTTGCCTCATATTTCAGAGATCTCAGTCCATGGCCAACCAGACCTACTGTTTCTGACCCTATGGTGAGGCATAGTATCATGACAGAAAGGTGTGGAGGAACAAAACTGCTCTGTTCACCTGAGAGACAGCTGAAAGAGGAGAGAGAAGGAAAAAGAGGAGGGAGGTAATAGAAGAAGGAGCAAGGTATGATTGCCTCACTTAGGTCCCACCTCCTAATAGTCCATCAGATTATGAACCAATCAATGGATTCCTCTATCCTTGAGGTCATGACCCAGTCACTTCCCTCAATTCCACCTGTGAGCATTGCTGCATCAGAGCCCAGACTTTTGGGTGACATGTCAGATCCAAAACATAACACATGGGCACACAAATAGATACAATAGGTGATTTGATACAAAGAAAATAGATATATGTACAGATACATAGATATCTAAGCAATCACAGATACAGAAATGCACACAAATTCATAGACAAACATGATAGATGAAGCTTGTGCACACAAGGTCCTGGGCTCCATCCTCAGCACCAATAGAAAAGGAAAAAAAATCTTGCCAGCCAGGCATGGTGGCGCATGCCTTTAAACCCAACACTCAGGAGACAGGGTAGTAGGATCACTGTGAGTTTGAGGCCAGCCTGGAACTAGAGTTCCAGGTGAGCCTGGGTTAGAATGAGACCCTGCCTCAAAAAAAAATCTGGGGCCTGGAGAGATGGCTTGGTGGTTAAGCACTCGCCTGAGAAGCCTAAGGACCCCGGTTTGAGGCTCAATTCCCCAGGACCCATATAAGCCAGATGCACAAGGTGGCACATGCATCTGGAGTTCGTTTGCAGTGGCTGGAAGCCCTGGCGCACCCATTCTCTCTCTCTTTCTGCCTCTTTCTCTGTCTGTCGCTCTCAAATAAATAAATAAATAAATAAATAAAAATTAAAAAAAAATCTTGCCATATATGATAGATAGGTATATAGATATGATAGACAAGTAGGTGGGTGAATGGATGGATAACTTATTATAGATTATTGGTAAGAGCTAGACGATAGACCAGATAGATATAGATAGATAGATAGATAGATAGATAGATAGATAGATAGATAGATAGATAGATGATAGATGATGTGGGATATACAGTTTCATATGAGTGATTCATAATGATAGATAACACATAGGTAGATGATGGATCATCAATATAGATGATATATTGAAAATAGATACACATACAGATGGCATAGTGGAACATAGATAGGTGATAGGTGATGGTAACATATGAATGACAGATGTGTGACGAGCAATGGACAGGTGGATAGAGGAAGTGAGAGGACAGGGTCTGTAGCATTTAGACCGTTGTGTGCTATGGGTGAGGACTCAATGACAGCCCTGTGAAAAATAATTTGATGCACCTGAATCATACTTCAGGTCAGCAAGGATCACAGCCACGTGGTCATCCTGGGTCAGGCCCAGCTTTCAAGATGAGTCTTTCCCCGCTTCGTCAGGGCACCCAACTCCCTCCAGCACCCATGGCTCCTTGGCACCCAACCACCACAGCATGCAAGCTTGATAAGTCCCCATACCATGCAAGAACAGGTGTCCTGGGTGGCCTCATGCCACAAACATCTCCAGAGCACAGTTTGGGGATAGAAAAGATGCAATGTATGGGTAAGGTGAGGTACAGGGTGTGGAATGCAGGAGGCTAGAGATGGGTCAGGGGTGTCAGCAGTATGCTGCAGACTGGCTCTCCACGTGCTGTCCACAGAGGCACCATAATGCCTGGAGTGGGGAGAAGCAGACATTTGCCTGCCCTTGCTCCCATGCTACCCAGAATTGTCATTTTATTGTATTTTTTATTTTTATTATTTATTGACAACTTCCATACATGTAGGCAATATAACATAATCATAATCCCTGGCTACCACTGTCCATTTTCCCCCTCCCAAATCCACTGAATCCTTCTTCTTTCCAACTAATCTCTCTTCTATTTTGATGTCATCATTTTCCCTCCTATTATGCAGGTCTTATGTAGGTAGTGTCAGCCACTGAGAGGTCATGAGTACCATGGCCCCTTTGTGTCTGGATGACAATATTTCAAAGCACTCCTCCCTGTTCCTTGGCTCTTGCATTCTTCTGCCACCTCTTCTGCAATGGTTCCTGAACCTTGGAGGGTGAGATAGAAATGTCTTAGTGCTGAACACAGCACTGTCATTTCTTCTCAGCACTTTGGTGAGTTTTGAGTCTCCCCATTGGACACCTCCATCTGAAAACAGAAACTTCTCTAACCAAAAGTGAGTAACATTATGGTATAAACATATATGGGTATAAGCATTAAGAAAAGTGCTTACAGGGTAGTTTGTTGGGCACAATATATGCATTTAGCCAGAGAACAGCAGGCATTACTCCTCTAGGGCTCATGACTTCCCCTACCACAGGCTTTTGACTAGATTTTCAGTACCAGGCATGTATTCTCTCCCATGGATTAAGCCTCCAGTCCAAGTAGAGAGCAGTTGGTTTTCCCCATAAAGACATGCCATTATTGCACTCATTTGGCCTGTCCAGCAATCTTAAGGTTTGCAATGTCCACTGCTGTTTACCACCACTGATGACTTCTCTCTCTCCCATGGAGCTGCATGTAGCATAGCTTTTTCCAGCTTTCTGTCAGCTGGTCTACAGCTACAGCTTGATTTCACAGAGACTTTGCAGCCCAAACATGTAGAGTCTTCAGCAATTAGGTCTTCCCATCTAGTTCTGGTGGGCAACCAAAGAGCCTTGGCAATGGCTTGTAATGTATTGGGGGCATCAGGGACCTCCCTGGCCAACAACTCACTGGAAGGTATCACATCCCTGGCACTGAAAGTTTTCTAGTAAAAATCTATGGCTTTGGGTGCACCATTAGCCATAGGCTTTTGATTAGGGTTTCAGTAGTAGGCATGAATTTCCTCCCATGGAGCAGGCCTCAAATCCAATCAGAGAGCAGTTAGTTTCTCCCATAACAGATTTGCCACCATTGCATCAGTTGACACATTTGACCTAGCAAAATTCTTAATTTCATTTTCTTTATATTTACACATTGGATAAAACCCCAGTGTGTAAATACACCATATCTTCATTATCCATTCATCAGTTGGTGGGCATATATGCTGGTTCCATTTCCTAATTATTCGGAATAGAGCAGCAATAAACATAGATGAGCAAGTGTCTCTATAGTAATGTGAAGAGTTCTTAGGATATATGCCTAGGAGTAGTATAGCTGGATCATATGGTAAATCTATTTTTAGCTGTCTCAGGAACTTCCACACTGATTTCCACAATGGCTGGACCAGTTTACATTCCCACCAACAGAGGAGAAGCCTCTCCCTTGAGCTGCAGATTCTTACCCATACTCTCACCAGCATTTATTGTCATTTGATTTTTTGATCATAGCCACTTTGACATGAGTGAGATGAAATCTCAAAGTAAAATTTTTTTTTTTTTTGGTTTTGCGAGGTAGGGTCTCACTCTGGCCCAGGCTGACCTGGAATTAACTATGTAGTCTCAGGGTGACCTCGAACTCTCGGTGATCCTCCTACCTCTGCCTCCCGAGTGCTGGGATTAAAGGCGTGCGCCACCATGCCCGGCTTCAAAGTAATTTTTTTATGAAAGGGAGAGAATTGGCACTCCAGAGCCTCCAGCCACTGCTATTGAACTCCAGACACATGCACCATCTTGTGCACATGTGCAACCTTGTGTGCTTGTGTCACCTTGTGCATCTGGCTTATGTGGGATCTGGAGAGATGAACATGGGTCCTTAGGCTTTGCAGCCAAGCACTTTAACCACTAAGCCATCTCTCCATCCTCAAAGTAGGTAAGATGCATTTTTAAAATTTTATTTTTGAAGACAGAGAGAAGGAGACAGGAGAGAGGGAGAGAAAGAGCACACCAGGGCTTTTCAGCCTCTGTGGATGAACTCCAGATGTGTGCAGCCCCTTGTGCACAAGTGCAACAGTGCACACTTGAGTCACTTTTTGCGTCTGGCTATACGTGAGATCTGAAGATTCGAACAAGTGTTCTTAGGCTTCACAGGAAAGCACCTTAACTGCTAAGCCATCTCTCCAGCCCTCAAAGTAGTTTTAATTTGCATTTCCATGATGCCTAAGGATGTAGAACATATTTTTAGATGTATATTGGCCAGGTGTGGTGGCACACACCTTTAATCCCAGCACTCAGGAAGCAGAGGTAGGAGGATCACCATGAGTTCGAGGCCACCCTGAGACTACATAGTGATTTCCAGGTCAGCCTGAACTAGAGTGAGACCCTACCTTGAAAAACAAACAAACAAAAACACCTCTATTCAGTTCGATAGCTCTTTTTTTTGAAGAGAGACAGAGAGGGAGACGGATAGAGAATGGGCACACCAGTGGCCTCTCGGCCACTGTGAACAAACTCCAGACATGTGTGCCCCCTTGTGGGCAAGTGTGGCATTGCACCCTTGCATCACTTTGTGTCTGGTTAAAGTGGGACCTGGAAAATTGAACGGGCATTCTTAGGCTTAGCAGGCAGGCGCCTTAACCGCTAAGCCATCTCTCCAGCCCAATAGCCCATTTTTTGATTGGGTTGTTTGGTCTTATTATGTAGGTTTTTAAAAAATTATTTGAGGGCTGGAGAGATGGCTTAGTGGTTAAAGCGCCTGCCTGCTAAGCCTAAGAACCTGGTTCCAATCTCCAGGTCCCACATTTAGCTAGATGCAAAGTGACGCAAGGGCGCAATGCCACACTTGCCCACAAGGGGGCGCACGCATCTGGATTTCGTTCACAGCAGCTGAGAGACTGCTGGCGCACCCACTCTCTGTCTCTCTCTCCCAAAATAAAAAAAAAATTTTTAATTTTTGAATTTCCCAAATATTAATCCTCTATCAGATGTATAGATGACAAAGATTTTCTCCCATTCTATAAGTTGACTCTGCTCTATTCACAATGTTCTTTGCTGTACACAAGCTTTTTAATTTCATGAGGTCCCAATGGTTGATTAGTGGTTTTACTTCCTGAGCAACTGGAGTTATATTCAGAAAGTCATTGCCTATGCCAATACATTGAAGTGTTTCCCCTAATTTTTCCTCTAGCAACTTCAGAGTTTCAGGTTTGATATTAAGGTCATTGATTAATCTGAAGTAGATGGTTGTGCATGAAAACAGATAAGGATCTATTTTCATATTTCTACATATAGATTTCCAATTTCACAGCACCATTTATTAAACAGTCTGTCTTTTTCCCAGGTGATTATTTTTTAATTTCTTTTCAGGGAAATCACTGTGTTTTAATTTTTTTATTATTAACAGCTTCCATAATTATAGACAATAAGCTATGATAATTCCCTCCCCACTCACTTTCCCCTTCACAACTCCACTCTCCACCATATCTCCTCCCCCCTCAGTCTCTTTTATTTTGATGTCATCTTTTTTTAAATTTTTTAAAAATTTTATTTATTTTTGGAGAGAGACACAGAGAGAGACAGACAGAGAGGGAGAGGGAGATAAAGAATGGGCGCACCAGCAGTCTCTCAGCTGCTGTGAATGAAATCCAGATGCATGCTCCCCCTTGTGGTCAAGTGCGGCATTGCACCCTTGCATCACTTTGCATCTGGTTAAACGTGTGATCTGAAGCTGGGCGCGGTGGCGCACGCCTTTAATCCCAGCACTCGGGAGGCAGAGGTAGGAGGATCGCTGTGAGGTCGAGGCCACCCTGAGACTACATAGTTAATTCCAGGTCAGCCTGGACCAGAGTGAAACCCTACGTTGAAAAAAAAAAAAAAGAAAAAAAAAACGTGGGATCTGGAGATTGGAACCGGGTTCTTAGGCTTAGCAGCCAGGTGCCTTAACCACTAAGCCATCTCTCCAGCCTTGATGTCATCATTTTTTCTTCCTATTATACTGGTCTTGTATAGGTAGTGCCAGGCACTGTGAGATCATGAATATCCAGGACATTTTGTGTGTGGAAGAGTGCATCGTAAATAGTCCTATCCTTCCTTTGGGTCTTACATTCTTCCTGCCACCTCTTCCTCAATGGACCCTGAGCATTGGAAGGTGTGATAGAGATGTTTCAGTACTGTACACTCTTCTGTCATTTCTCAGCACTATGGTGCATTTTGAGTGATCCCAGAAGTCACTGCCATCTGAAAAGAGAAGCTTCTCTAACCAAAAGTAAAAGTAGCATTAACATATAGGTATGAACATTAAAAAGACATGTTTACCAGGCAGTTTGGTGAGCATAGTATACACATTTAGCCAGACACCAGTAGGCATTATACCCCTAGGGCTCATGATTTCCCCCGTAATAGATTTTCAGTATCAGGTATGTATTCCCTCCTGTGGAGCAGGCCTCCAGTCCAATTCTAGAGCAGTTGGTTTCCCCCATAGCAGACATGCCTCTATTGTGCCCATTGGCTCATTTGGCCTGGCTGGCCCAACTATTGTTTATCTCCACTGATGACTTCTCTCTCTCTCTCCCATGGAGCTGCATGCAGCATAGCTTTTTCCAGCTTTCTGTCAGCTCTTCTGCAGGGAGGAGGTTTTCAGATCAGCTCCAGCAATATTTCTTAGAGACCTTGCAGCCCAAGCATGTGGAGTCTTATCATCTATTCCTGGCGGGAAACCAAGAGCCTGAGTAATGTCCTGTAATTTTTTTTGGGGGGGGGGCGACCAGGGACCTCACTGGAAGGTATCCCATCCCTGGCTCTGAAAATTTTCTTGTGACACTCTATGGCTTCTGGATGCACCAATGTCCAAAAAAGTAGGTTTCCATATGAGTTATTCATACCCTCTTAGATTTTGATTAACCCCCCCAACCCTACCTTTACTCAATCTCTTCCCCTCACTTAGGCCTTTCTACCCCAAATAAATTTTCTACTTGCATATATACAACACCATCTCCTTAAGTCCTCCCCTATCCTCCCTCCTTATAGCCACATTCTGGGTTACTGTCCTCTGCTGCCAAGTTTTATTCCAACTCACATACAAGTCCAAACATTTGTAGCTAGGATCCACACAGGAGAGAAAACATGTGGCACTTGGCTTTCTGGGCCTGGGTTACCTCACTAAGTATAATCCTTTCCAGGTCCATACATTTCCCTGCAAATTTCATAATTTTATTTTTCTTTACTGCTAAATAGAACTCTATTGTATAAACGTACCACATCTTCATTATCCACTGATCAGTTGAGGAACATGTAGGCTAGTTCCATTTCCTAGCTATTGTCAATAGAGCAGCAATAAACATGGATGTGCAAGTATCTCTAAGGTAGTGTGATGAATCCTTAGGATATATGCCTATGAGTGGTATAGCTGGGTCATATGGTAAATCTATTTTAGCTATCCCAGGATCCTCCACACTGATTTCCACAATGACTGTACTAGATTGTATTCCCACCAACAGTGTAGAAAGGTTCCTCTTTTCAGCATCATTGCCAGCATTTATTGTCATTTGATTTCTTGATAATAGTCATTCTGACAGGAGATAGAATCTCAAAGTAGTTTTAATTTGCATTTCCCTCATGGCTAAGGACATTTTTTTAGATGTTTATATTCCATCTGTATTTCTTCTTTTGAGAACTCTCTATTTAGTTCCATAGCTCATTTTTAATTGGGTTATTGATTTCTTAGTTTTTTGAGTTCTTTGTTTATCCAGGATATTAATCCTTTGTCCAGTGTATAGCTGGCAAAGATTTTCTCCCATTGAGTAGGTTGCCTCTTTGCTCTATTCAGTTTCCTTTGCTGTACAAAAGTTGGCAATTTCATGAGATCCCAGCAGTTGGTCCATGGTTTTATTTCCTGAGCTTATACAAACTCACATTCAGAAGGTCATTGCCTACGCCAATATATTGAAGGGTTTCCCCTACTTTTTCCTCCAGCAGTTTCAGAGTTTCAGGTTTAATATTAAGATCTTTGACCCATTTGGACTTAATTCCTGTACATGGAGAGAGATAAGGATCTATTTTCATCTTTATACATATAGATATCCAGTTTTCCCAGCACTGTTTGTTGAAGAGGCTGTCTTTTCTCCAATGAATATTACTGGCATTTTTGCATCTGGGTCCTCTATTCTGTTCCATTGATCTACATGTCTGTTTTTGTGCCAGTACCATGCTGTTTTTGTTACTATGGCTCTGTAATATAGGTTAAAATCAGTTATGGTGATACCACCAGCCTTATTTTTGTTGCTCAAAATTGTTTCAGATATTCAAGGCTTTTGTGCTTCCAAATGAATTTTAGGATTGTTTTTTCTATTTCTGTGAAGAATGCCTTTGGAATTTTGATGGGGATTGCATTAAATGTGTAGATTGCTTTTGATAAGATTGACATTTTCACAATATTGATTCTTCCAATCCAAGAACAGGGGATGTCTTTCCATTTCCTAGTGTCTCCTGCAATTTCTTTCTTGAGTTTGGAATTTTTGTAAAAAATCAGATGGTTATAGCTGCCTGGGTTTATATCTGGGTCCTCTATTTTGCTTTGTTGATCTACACCTCTATTTTTCTAACAGATTCATGATGTTTTTGTTAGTGTATCTCTATAATAGATCTTAAAATCAGGTATGGTAATACCCCCAGCCTTATTTTTGTTGCTCAGAATTCCTTTGGCTATTTGAGGTTTTTCAGAATTGTCATTTTAACTGAAACCCAGGTGGACTGTGGCAGCAAGGAACAACTGACAATAGCTCCTCCTGGATGTGCAGCTGCTGTATTTGGCAGAATGCAGGGCTCTGCTGCATCCAGAACCTCTATGTGGGCAGCACAAGGACTCTGTCCACCTGGCCCTTCATGCCAGCCTCTCCTTGAACTGCAGATCCTCCTCACACTAGGCACCAAGACAGTGGTAGCTGAAGGGAAGGCTGAGACACCCAAGAAGGACACATTCAGGAACTTCTGAGTGACACACAGTGACTTCAGCTGATGCTGGAGACCGCACTGGAATGTGGTTAGGCCCAGCACAACTTGGAGAGTGGACCAACTACAGGGGTCATGGACATTCTCTGGAGGCCATAGCCTTCTTTATAAACAGTGAGGCTATAGTATGTTGGATGATAATGTATGTGATATGAAGAAACTGTCTTTTTGTTTTTGTTTTTGTTTTTTTCTTTCAAGGTAAAGTGTCATTGTGGCCCAGGCTGACCTGGAATTCACTATGCAGTCTCAGGCTGGTCACAAACTCACAACGATCCTCCTACCTCTGCTTCCCAAGTGCTGGAATTAAAGGCGTGCACCACTGTGCCCTGCAGGAGGAACTATCTTTTTTTAATAATTTTCTTTTTATTGACAACTTCTATACTTACCGACAATAAACCATGATATTTCTCTCTCCTCCCCCCATTCCCCTTCAGAACTCCACTCTCCATCATATCCCCTCCCTCTCTCCATTAGTCTTTCTTTTAATTTGATGTCATCATCTTTTTCTCCTATTATGAGGGTCTTGTGAAGGTATTGCTAGGCACTGTGAGGTCATGGACATCAAACTATCTTAATATGAGCGGAGATGAAAGAGGGGTGTGGCTGTTCCAGGAGTCACTATGCGATAGAATACACAGAGGGGACCTGGGATGATAGCTCAGTGGATAAAGTGTTTGCTGCACAAGTGTGAGGACCCAAATTCCAGAATACAGGTAAAGCTGGACACTCTACCCTTGTGTCTATAGTCTCAGAGTGTGTACAGTGAGAGGGGAAGCAGAGAGAGAAGACTTTGCAGTCAGATAGACTGGTGAATGCAGCTGTGAACAAGAGAGCCTGTCTCAAACAAAGTAGAAGGCAAAGACCAACACCCAAAGTTGTCCTCTGACCACCACATGTGCACTGTGGCATGCACACACACATACACACCCAGGGAAAATGGACAATGTAGAAAGAATGGTGCAGAGAAACTGTGTTCCTACACTCCTCAATCCTGTAGCTGGGTACATAATGTAGCAGGCAGTGGGCTCTGCTTTACCAGAGGGTCTGCTTTGAGGAGAGGACACAGACTCCTCCAAGTGCACAGCACCCTTCCCAGCTCTGTCCTTGAATGGAGCCAGTTGGCAGATTCTGATGCTTCTGGTGACAGAGAGGGGACACAGGAACATCTCAGGAGCAGAAGGTCCAGTTGGGATGGTCCAGTAGCAGCTCCTGCAGATGTCCCTTAGCAAAGAGAAACCCCAGGAGGGTGTACTGAAGCCTCCAAGGCCCGTTGGTATAGAAAGAACCCGAAGGTGCTGGGTGTGGTGGCGCATGCCTTTAATCCCAGCACTCGGGAGGCAGAGGTAGGAGGATCACTGAGTTCAAGACCACCTTGAGACTACATAGTGATTTCCAGGTCAGCCTGGGCTAGAGTGAGACCCTACCTCAAAAAATTAAAAACAACAATAGCAAGGCATGGTGGCACATGTCTTTAATCCCACCACCCAAAGGCAGAAGTAGGAGGATCGCCATGAGTTCAAGGCCACCCTGAGACTACATACAGAGTGAATTCCAGGTCAGCCTGGGCTAGAGTGAAACCCTACCTCAAAAAAAAAAAATAGCTGGAGAGATGGCTTAGTGGATAAGACGTTTGCCTGCAAAGCCAAAGGCCCCAGGTTTGATTCCCCAGGACCTACATAAGCCAGATGTACAAG
Organism: Orientallactaga sibirica; assembly: GCA_036365145.1. NCBI lineage: Eukaryota > Metazoa > Chordata > Mammalia > Rodentia > Dipodidae > Orientallactaga > Orientallactaga sibirica. The sequence continues at coordinate 46,110,181 of JAEOAD010000011.1, read as the reverse complement.
GTGGAGCATGTGTCTGGAGTTCATCTGCAGCATCTGGAGGCCCTGGCATGCCCATTCTCTCTCTCTTTCTCTCTCTCTTGTAAAATAAAAGTTTTTTTTTTTTTTTTAATGAAAGAACCCAAAGGTAGAGGAGACAACAAGAGGATGTGTCAAGGAGAGTTGTAGGTAAGCATGACCATAAACCAGCTGCCTAACTTGGGCACTGGGGTACAGCATCCTGTCCACCAGTATGTATTGACACCCACATGCCCATGCTGTGATTTTTAAGGTAGGATAGGAAAAAGAGATGGGACAATGAGGCACATGAGGCACCCATTGCTCCCCTGCATAGAGGCCTAGGGAAAACCTTGCAGGCTGTATGATGCCACTTTGATTGTCAATTCCTCTTACCTGTGACAAGGACAGGGAAAAAGCCCAACCCCTAGCTCCAGCTTTGCTGAAGCCAGCCACACTTTGATCATTGAGACTGTAGTGGAAGAGCGGGTCACCTGTTGTTTCTACTCCCTCTTCTTTCTTCTTTTTGCTGGAATGAAAATGTCAAGGCTACTTCCGGGTAAGATGGCAGCATAGGAGCCATGCCAAACCAGATCAGGGAGGGAATTAAGCAAAACTACACTCTTCTTCGGAAAAGAGCGGAATATTTTCTATGGGAAATAGTGGAAAAGCAGAAGATGGCCAGAAACCCACTGTGGAGAGTGCAGCCCCAACCCACGGCAGCCCGCTCCACAGTGGCTCCAAGCCACAGCTCCAACCCGCCGCCCAGAACAGCTGAGCCTCCGCTGAGCATCCGCTGCAGCCACTGCCGCCCAAATCAAAAAAAGGGGGGACTATTCAACCTCATCAGTCTCCTCACAGAGCCCAGAAATCGAAGAAAAATCTGCAGAGCGACTGAAAGAGAAACACAGCGTGAGCTACTACAGGCTTCCTGAACTTGCCCATCCCCCAACCATTAGATCCCGAGTGAATTGGCAGAAGCTCTGAACCACATCGCCAACACCAGACCCAGCATAGCTGAGCCAAGCTCCACAGCTCAGGGAATGAAGTTGGCACCCAGCATTAGTGAGTTTGAAAGCCACACCAAAAGTTAATAAAGGCCTGCATTGGAAGTGCTAGCCTCTCTTTCCAGGTCAGGGCAGGTTATGGGTTACATATTTGTGGTTGGCCTTACCATTTTCAAATAAGCTGAATATGAGGGGTTGAATATTGCTGCATGTAATACTTTTACATTTAAAGGGCCTTTATCTTTTGCTTCTGTTATTATTGAGGGCACGGTCTGATTCCCAAGCTGACAGGATTAAGGGTGTGGACCAACACACACCCTTAGGGATTTTGACCCTATAAGACTGTTTGTTTCAATTCCCACACTTGTATACTCTGTGCTCATGTTAATTGAATGTGTATTTTGCTCAGTTGAAGTTTAGAACTTGCTACTAAATTGTTCCACCAGTCCACTAAAATACTTGCTTAACAAGCAAATTCAACAGCTAGGATTACTTCTGAGGTTGGACATAGGTACAAGTGGTACACTTGGCACCTTAAACTCATATCCTGAAATTATATAAAGGTGGATCACAACACCTAAGAACACTGCAGATAAATAGAAAACCTAAGCATCAAATCAATCCAGGATGGAAAAGTCACTATACTATAATACAAGAAACACAAAGAATCAAGACAATGCAATCCCACCAAAAATTACAAATCCATCAGAATTGTTCACCAATGAGACTGTTTTAGATGAAATTCCTGACAAAGATTTCAAAAGAATGATGATATCTATACTCAAAGAAATGAAAGAAGAAATAAAAGAAGAAATGACAGCAATCCAAGAAGAAAACAAAGGAATTAAAGAAGAAAACAAACTCTTGAAAGAGAATACAGAAAAACAGTTTAATGAAATAACAAGGTCATTACAGGACATGAATAAGGAAATAGAAATACTGAAGAAAAACCAGGCTGAAATCCTAGCTCTGAAAAACACAGTGAAATAAAAAACTCTGTGGAAAGTCTCACCAGTAGAATGGATAAAGGAGAGGACAGAATATCTAAACTAGAAGACCAGATGGCAGACCTATCACAGTCCAACAAAGAGAAAGACAAACTAATAGAAAGATATGAATGGGAACTCCAAGACATACAGAACACTATGAAAAGATCAAACATAAGAATTCAAGGTATAGCAGAAGGGGAAGAATTTCAATCCAGAGGCTTAGTAGGTGTTTTCCACAAAATCATAGAAGAAAATTTTCCCCAAATTGGGAGAGAAATGCCAATGCAGATACAAGAAGCATTTAGAACACCAAACAGACAAAACCTAGAAAGATCCTCTTCTCACCATGTTATAATTAAACTACTAAACACGCAAACCAAAGAAAATATGTTGAAAGCAGTTAGAGAAAAAGCAAATGATCTTCAAAGGAAAACCTATCAGGATCACAGCAGATTACTCAACACAAACTTTAAAAGCCAGAAGGGCCTGGAGTGATGCAGTCCAAGTTCTGAAAGATAAAAACTGTCAACCAAGATTACTTTATCTTAGCCGGGCGTGGTGGCACACGCCTTTAATCCCAGCACTTGGGAGGCAGAGGTAGGAGGATCGCCAGGATTTCGAGGCCACCCTGAGACTACATAGTGAATTCCAGGTCAGCCTGGACCAGAGTGAGACCCTACCTTGCAAAACCAAAAAAAAAAAAAAAAAAAGATTACTTTATCCTGCAAAGCTATCTATCCAAATTGATGGAGAAATAAGGACATTCCATAACAAAAACAGGCTAAAGGAATTTATGGCAACTAAAACAGCTCTACAGAAAATACTTGCAGGAATCATTCAAACTGAAGAGAAAGCAAAACACACACAGCAGGAAATAGGAAAAAATAAACCATACTCAAATAGCAGGTAAAACAAGTGAGTAAAGCAAAAACCAGGAAGAACTACAAAACAAGAAAAATGGAGAGATCAAATACATATTTTTCAATAATAACTTTAATATCAATGGCCTCAATGCCCCAACAAAAAGACATAGACTTGTAGACTGGATTAAAAAGCAGGATCCTACCATCTGGTGCTTCCAGGAAACTCACCTCTCATTAAAAGATAGAAACCTTCTTAGGGTGAAAGGTTGGAAAAAGGTATTTCAAGCAAATGGGCCTAGGAAACAAGCAGGGGTTGTTATCCTAATTTCTGACAGGATAGACTTCAAACCAACATTACTGAGGAAAGATAAAGAAGGTCACTTTATACTGATTAAAGAACACTCCAACAGGAGGACATCACAATCCTAAACATATATGCTCCCAACACAGGGGCTCCAAATTTCACCAAACAAACACTATTAGACTTAAGGTCAGAGATAACTCCTAACACAATAGTAGTGGGTGACTTCAATAACCTGCTCTCATCACTTGACAGGTCTACCCAACAAAAAATAAACAGAGAGACATCTGCATTAAATGATATCATGGAACAAATGGACCTAACAGATATATACAGAACATTCCATCCAAATGCTGCAGAATATACATTCTTATCAGCAGCACATGGGACATTCTCTAAAATAGACCATATAATAGGACACAAATCAAATCTTAAAAAATACAGGAAAATTGAAACAATCCCTTATATGCTATCTGACCACAATGGGATTAAACTGCAAATCAGCAACAAGAAAAACTACAGAGCATAAAGAAATTCATGGAGACTAAACAGTACATTATTGAACGATGTATGGGTCATTGAAGAAATTAAAAAGGAAATCAAGAAATTCATAGAATCAAATGATGATGGGAATACAACATACCAAAACCTTTGGGACACAATGAAGGCAGTCCTACAAGGGAAATTTTAAGAAATTAGAGAGTTCACAACTAAACAATTTAATGCTTCACCTTAAGGCCTTGGAAAGAGAAGAACAAGGGAAACCAAAAATCAGTAGATGGGAAGAAATAATAAAGATTAGGGCAGAAATTAATGAAATGGAAACCAAAAAAACAATTTAAAAAAATCAATGAAACAAAGAGTTGGTTCTTTGAAAGGATAAACAAGATTGACAAACCCTTAGCAAATCTGACCAAAAGAAAGAGAAAAGAGACAAAAATTGATAAAATTAGAGATGAAAAAGGCAACATCACAACAGATACCAAAGAAATTCATAAAATCATATAGACATACTTTAAGAATATATATGCCTCTAAGTTTGAAAACCTGAAAGAAATGGATTATTTCCTTGATTCATATGACCTACCAAAATTAAATCAAGATGAGATAAACCATTTAAATAGACCTATAACAACCACAGAGATCCAAGCAGTTACAAAAAGTCTACCAACTAAAAAGAGCCCAGGCCCAGATGGATTCACTGCTGAATTTTACCAGACATCCCTGGAAGATCTAACACCAATGCTTCTCAAACTTTTCCATAAGATAGAAAAGGAAGGAATTCTACCAAAATCCTTCTATGAAGCCAGCATCACCCTGATACCCAAACCGGACAAAGACAGACCAAAAAAAGAAAATTATAGACAAATCTCCCTCATGAACATAGATGCAAAAATTCTCAACAAAATACTAGCAAACAGAATACAAGAATATATCAGAAATATTATTCACCCTGACCAAGTAGGCTTTATCCCAGAGATGCAGGGATGGTTCAATATATGCAAATCCATAAATGTAATACACCATATAAATGGTCTGAAGGACAAAAATCACATGGTCATCTCAATAGATGCAGAAAAGGCATTTGACAAAATCCAACACCCCTTCATGGTGAAAGTATTACAGAAACTGGGAATAGAAGGAACATATCTCAACATAATAAAAGCTATTTATGACAAACTACAGCCACCATAATACTAAATGGGGAAAAACTTGAAGCTTTTCCTCTAAATTCAGGAACAAGACAAGGGTGTCCACTTTCCCCACTTCTATTTAATATAGTACTGGAAGTCTTAGCCATAGCAATAAGGCAAGAGGCACTCATAAAAGGGATACAAACCGGAAGGGAAGAGATCAAACTATCATTATTTGCAGACGATATGATTCTGTACATAACAGACCCTAAAGACTCTACCCACAAACTGTTAGAGCTGATAAACACTTTTAGCAATGTAGCAGGATACAAAATAAACACACAGAAATCAGTAGCTTTTCTATACACTAACAACAAACATGCAGAGGATGAAATCAGGGAATCTCTCCCATTCACAATTACCTCAAAAAAAATAAAATACCTTGGAATAAACTTAACCAAGGAAGTGAAGGATCTCTACAATGAGAACTTTACAAAACTTGAGCGACAAATTACAGAAGACACAAGGAAATGGAAAGACATCCCATGCTCCTGGATTGGAAGAATCAATATTGTGAAAATGTCAATCTTACCAAAAGCAATCTATACATTTAATACAATCCCCATTAAAATCCCAATAGCATTCTTCACAGAAATAGAAAAAACAATCCTAAAATTCATCTGGAAACACAAAAAACCTCAAATAGCCAAAACAATTTTGCGCAACAAAAATCAGGCTGGTGGTATTACCATACCCGATTTTAAGTTATATTACAAAGCCATAGTAACAAAAACAGCATGGTACTGGCACAAGGACAGGCAGGTAGATCAATGGAACAGAAGACCCAAATATTAATCCAGGCAGCTATAGCCACCTGATTTTTGACAAAAATGCCAAAAATATTCATTGGAGAAAAGATAGCCTCTTTAACAAGTGGTGCTGGGAAAACTGGACATCTGTATGTAAAAGGTTAAACATAGATCCTTGTCTCTCTCCATGGACATGAGTCAACTCCAAATGGATCAAGGACCTTAATATCAGAACTGAAACTCTGAAACTGCTAGAAGAAAAGGTAGGGGAAACCCTTCAACACATTGGCATAGGCAAGGACTTTCTGAATATAACTCCAATTGCTCAGGGAATAAAACCACTAATCAACCACTGGGACCTTATGAAACTACAAACCTTTTGTACAGCAAAGGACACTGTGAATAGAACAAAAAGACAACCTACAGAATGGGAGAAAACCTTTGCCAGCTACACATCTGACAGAGGATTAATATCCAGAATATACAAAGAGCTCAAAAAACAGAATAATAAGAATTCAAACAACCCAGTTAAAAAATGGGCTATGGAACTAAATAGAGAATTTCACAGAAGATGAAATACAGATGGCACATAAACATCTAAAAAAAGTGTTCCACATCCTTAGCCATCAAGGAGATGTAAATTAAAACCACTTTGAGATTCCATTTCACTCCTGTCAGAATGGCTACCATCAAGAAAACAAATGACAATAAGTGTTGGCGTGGATGCGGAAAAAGAGGAACACTTCTACACTGTTTGGTGGGAATGTAATCTGGTGCAGCCATTGTGGAAATCAGTGTGGAGGTTCTTGAGACAGCTAGAAATAGATTTACCATATGATCCAGCTATAGCACTCCTAGGCATATATCCAGAGGACTCTTCTCACTACCTTAGAGATACTTGCAGAACTATGTTTATTGCTCTTCTCTTCACAATAGCTAGGAAATGGAAGCAGCCTAGATGTCCCTCCACAGATGAATGGATAATAAAGATGTGGTACATTTACACAATGGAGTTCTACTCAGCAGTAAAGAAAAATGAAATTATGAAATTTGCAGGGAAATGGATGGATCTGGAAAGGATTATACTAAGTGAGGTAACCCAGGCTCAGAAAGCCAAACGTCACATGTTCTCTCTCATATGTGGATCCTAGCTACAAATTTATAGACTTGTGTGTGAACTGGAACCACAAATAGGTACCAGTAAGAAATAGAAACCAGTAAGCTGGTAAAAGGCTATAAGGGAGGGAGGAAAGGGAAGGACTTAAGTGTATGGTATTGCACATATGTAAATAGAAGAACTGATTACAGGGAGGGGAATGGCCTAAGCGAGACCATGGGAAGAGAATGCATAAAAGAAGGGCAGGGGGAGGGTCAATCTAAATTCAAGATATTGTGAATAAGACTTATGTAAAATTACTTTTTTGAATAATGGCACATCTAGAAGCTATAGACTGTTACTAGAAATTTTTCAGTACCTGGGATGGAATACCTCCCAGTGAGTTGTTGGCCAAGGAGGTCCTGGTAGCCTCCAAAACATTAAAAGCTTTTGCCAAAGCCCTTGGTTTCCCTTGAGAAACAGATAGTAAGACCCTATTGCTGAGGATATCTCTTGCCTGAGAGGCAAGGTCACTGAGAAAGCAAGCTGGTGAGGAGCAGAAAACCTTCTCCCTGTAGACCAGCCAACTGAAAGCTGGAAAAAGCTGCACTGCATGCAGCCGTATGGGAGACAGAAGTCATCAGCAGTGAAAACGGTGGACACTGAATATTCAAGCTTGGCCACACAGGCCCAATGACTGAACGGGTGCAATAGTGGCTTGTCTACTCCTGGGGTAACCAATTGCTCCATAATTGGACTGAAGGCCCTCTCTACGGGAGGGAATACATGCCTGGTACTGAAAAACGTAAGCAAAAGTCTATGGCAGGTGAGGTCATGAGCCTTAGGGGTATAAAGCCTGCTCTTGTCTGACTAAATGTATATATTATTCCCACCAAGCTGCCCTGGGGGCACTACACTTAATGTTCATGTTCACATATTAATGCTACTCTCACTTCTGTTTAGAGAAGCTTCTCTTTTCAGATGGCGATGACCACTGGGATGACCCAAAAGGCAACATAGTGCTGAGAAGAAGGGATGGAGAAGTGCCCAGCACTGAAACATCTCTGTCACACCCTCCAAGGCTCAGGGACCATTGCAGAAGAGGGGGCGGATAGAATAGAAGAACCAAAGGAAGGGTATGACCTCTTACAATGCAACTGCCCAGACAGAAATTGGCCTCGATATCCATGACCTTGCAGTGCCTAGCAATACCTCCGCAAGACCCTCAAAATAGAAGAAAAAGATGATGACATCAAATTAAGAGAGAGACTAATGGAGAGAGGGAGGGGATATGATGGGGACTGGACTTCTAAAGTGGAATGGGGGGAGGGGAGGAAAATATCATGCACTTTTTGTATGTAAGTATAAAAGTTGTCAATAAAAAAGTAATAACTAAAAAAGAAAAGAAAAGAAAATGTCAAGGCTGGGAGATCAGTAGCCATCTGGTTACCATGAGACAAGAAGGAAGAGAAATGAAGAGTCTGGATTGTGGGAGACCTCACTGAGCCACCCTACCTACCCAGCCTACCTTCCCTATGACCCTCACATGAGCTTCTCTAGTATCTCCAGGATAGGCCAGGTTTAGAATTATGAGCGCAGATTCAGTGTGTGGATTCATAGTTGGCCTCTGCCTGGCTTTTCCTGTGGTTTTGGCCAGAGTGGGATGAGCTATCTGGGTCCTATGAGTGGCTGGCTCTGCTCTATGTCTCATACCAGCCACCCATCCATGTGCTCCCACAGTGATGGCAGAGGGTGTAGGCACAGTGAGCCAGTGCACATACTCTACAAGCTTCGCTCACAACACACCATCCTGGCTAGGGACATAGCTCAGTTGGTAGAGAGCTTGCCTGGCATTGGGTTCAGTCTCCACCATTTCAAAAACCAGGTGTGGTAGTGCAGGCCTACAATCCCAGCATTTGCGAGGTGGAAGCAAGAGAATCATAAGCTCAAGTTCATCCTCAGCTTCTTTGTGAGCTGTCCTCAAAGAAAAATGACTACTACCATCTTTAGCAAAAGCAGCTGCAACCACTTGCAGGAGATTCTTGAGATGTTACTCCATAGAAGGAGGTGTGGGGAGGGTCATGAGACCTTCACCTGAGATCTCAGTTGTCCTCTGTGCCTGCTGTCTGCATGGATGCATGTGGTCTCGTGGCCTCAGATGGCATGTACTAAAGGCAGAAGATCAAGGGAGGGGGCACTCCAACCCAGCAGCTGTGGGGAGCTGAGATGAGACTTTTATACTTTTCTATACTATAACTGCTTCAGGGTCATCCACACCTCTGCAAGTAATCCCTCATTCATGCTCAGTAAGCACTGGTTCACTAGGTTGAATTTTGATGGAATCACATTAGTCTGTCACTGGTGCCTTACATGGGAAAGCAAGCACTCATTGGCATTTCCCCAGAAAAAGTTTCATACAACAGCTACATAGTGAGTTTGAGGATAGCCTGAGCTACATGAGACCCTATCTAAAACCAAACCAAAGCAAACCATAAAACTACACACCATCCTGCTGTCTACAGCATATAATAGGCCAGTCCAAAATCAGGGAAGACACTGCCAATGTCCTTGAAAAAGGTACAAAGCAGAGAAAGGAATGATGTGGCCGAGTGCTGCCTCTGTTTAGGCTAAGGCTTGTGCCAACACCATAGCTGTGATCTCAGGCTGGGCCCTCTTGATTTGGTGTGACCCCAGCTACAGGGACAGGCTGGAGGAGGGCAGACTTGGTGTCCCTCTGTCCAGTACAATGCTTCTTTCTGAGAATGTCCTTGAAAATGTTTCCAGGAACAATCTGAGCACTTCGGAACAGTGTGTACATGTGCATTAGATGGTGGCAGCCCCTATCTTTCGGCATTCAAGGTGGCTAGCATGTATGCTGATAAGGACAGTGGAGATTGGACACACTCAGGTTTTACAGGGCAGAGAGCGAGGACTGGGCTGCCAGCTGCTTCCATCCAGCCCCTCCTCCACTGGGAAAAAGCCAGGCATCTAAGGGATACTGTACCCTGGGGCAGGACCTTCCCTCCCAGTCCTCAGGACTCTTAAATAGCACCTGAGAACACCTCTTATCATTGTCCCTCCCCATCATTTTCTGCCAGCTCTGACAAACTGTATTTGCAGAACCAGAGATGAGGAAACTTCCCGTGATCTGAACACTCTTATCTTTTAATTACTTTTCTCTATTATCTGTTAAGAGTTTCTTTTTCTTCTGCAGCCCCAAATCATTGTACCCAGATGGCAGCCATCTCCCCAGCTGATCCGGCTACTCAGAGCTCTGCCAGTTGCCTGGGCAGCAAAGTACGTACTGGGACATGAGGACCAGTGTGGTAGTGGTGCAAGCACCATCACGCACCAAAACTCTAACCTACCCACTCCTGCTGAGTAGAGGTCAGAGTAGGTAGATGCTTGGCCTGGTTGCCCTATCAGCCCATGGAGCGTGAGCTGAATTGAACAGACATGTGGGTAATGTTCAAATACACAGGGAAGGAATGAAGGAGGGGTTTGAGGGAAGGTGAGGCAGAATGAGCTGTGTCAGACCCTGAATTCAGTTGTATTGCCAGCAACCCACCTGCCTGCATCCAACATAATGAATCTATCCCCAATGACTAATGATAACTGGATGGAGTTTAGAATCTTCTCTTCAAGGGTAATTCATGCAACATACTATCATACTAAACCCTGAATGCTCTAAGCTGGGGGACACACAGTTGACCAGGAAGGATACAACCTATGGGTGCCCACAAAGTCCTACCTGCGTGGATTCCTGGAAACTGGGTGCTATGGGAAGAAGATCCACAGTAGCTGTCACTCCCTAGCAGCCCCACCTCCAGCACCAAAAAGAAAGCATAAATCCACTAGCCTGCATGATCCTTTTGACCACCTCAGCCCAACTAAGGGAACAAGGGCAGCCCTCCAAGTCACTGTGTGCCCACATGGAACCAACCCAGTTCTTCAAACCATCCTAGCAGAGGCCCAAGGAACCAACAGTGATCACAATGGGATCCCTGACCCTGACCAACCCAGTTCTGCCTGCCTGCCTGGCCTGCTGAACTCAGGAAGATCAGTGACTTCCTGGGGCAAAGCCTGTGGGTGGCTGCTTCACAGTTGTGTTGATAGCAGCAGGTTGAGAGAGACCACAGATGGATATGTACCTCTCATCAGAGAGTCTTCTTGTCTGTGAATGGGGACACCAGGGCAGCTGGGCCTTTCCATAAGCCTGGCACGAGACACAGTGAAAGATAGTCAGGCTCTACAAGACAATGCAAGAGTAGGCTAGCCTACCTTTCTGAGGCAAGGACCAGCTCCAGAAAGTTGCTGCAAGACAAAACACAAGCCTGGGCCCCAGAGGAACCCTGCTCTGGTACCCATACAAACTTTCTAGCTGTTTTCTCCTCAGTCTTGGGTGAGACCCCTCAGCACCATGGTAGCCAATTTCTCAAAGCCTTGCCCATAGACCACCACATGGCCACAAATCTCCCCCAAGAGAGAATCCCCCAGGCAGTGTAAACAGGCATAGCCAGACATGTACATACTTCAGCTTCATACACAGTGGCCATAGACATCCACAAATGATACTCCATGAAATGTGATATGGCAAGCCATCAGAATAATGCTGACATGTCCAGTGTGGGCAAAGCTGGACTCAGTGCAGGAGCCCAACACAGGAGGCCATCAGTGTGTGACTCTACTTGTGATATGTTCAAGGATGGGAAGTGACATCCAGTTACCATCGGATACAGGGAGGCATGACTGCTGACAGGTGGGCTTTACCCTAAGGTGAATTAATGGCAGTCTGCCTGCCTCAGCCTCCCAAATTCTGGGATTATAAGCATTACAAGCACATCTGGCCTTCCACAGTGTTATTTTATTCATTTGAGAGAGAAAAAGAGGCAGATAGAGAATGTGTGCACCAAGGCCTCTGGTCACTGCAAACAAACTCCAGATACATGTGCCACCTTGTGCATCTGGCTGTACATGGGTACTGAGGAATCAAAACTGGGTCCTTTGGCTTTGCTGGCAAGCGCCTTAAACCACTAAGCCATCTCTCCAGCCCCATGATATATTTAAAAAAAAAAAAACATTTTTTTTAAAGCTGGGCATGGTGGTGCACACCTTTAATCCCAGCACTTGGGAAACAGAGGTAGGAGGATCTCCACGAGTTCAAGACCACCCTGAGACTACATAGTGAATCCCTGGTCAGCCTGGGCTAGAGTGAGACCCTACCTTGAAACCCCCCCCCAAAATTTTTTATTTATTTGAGAGAAAGAGACAGAGAGAGAGAGAGAGAGAGAGAGGGAGGAAAAGAATGGATGCACCAAGGCCTCTAGCCACTGCAAACAAACTCTACATACATGCGCCACCTTGTGTGTCTAACTAATGTGGGTAATGGGGAATCGAACCTGGGTCCTTAGGCTTCTGAGATAAGCACCTTAACTGCTAAGCTATCTCTCCAGCCCCACAATGTATTTTTAAATGTATTTAATTGATTATTTGCAAGCAGAGAGAGAGAGAGAGAGATAAAGAGAGAAAATGAGAATGGGCATACCAGGGCCTTCTGCCACTACAAACTCCAGACACATGTGCCACTTTGTGTATCTGGCTTTATGTGTGTGCTGGGGAATGGAACCCTGGACCATCAGGTGTTGCAAACAACTGACTTTAACTACTGAGCAGTCTCTCCAGCTCCACAATGTTTTTTTTTAATCTTGAAAATGGTTTATATAGAAAACCCAGAGACTGAGGAAGGCTTTAAATTACATTATTACAGCAGAAAATACAGGAGGTACAAGATAACTGAAAAAACTAATCCAACATTAGATTCAAATCTCCTGTAGCTACTTAAAAACATGGTTTTAGAAACTAAATCCAACCTGGGCGTGGTGGCGCACGCCTTTAATCCCAGCACTCGGGAGGCAGAGGTAGGAGGATCACCGAGAGTTTGAGGCCACCCTGAGACTACATAGTTAATTCCAGGTCAGCCTGGACCAGAGTGAGACCTTACCTTGCAAAACCAAAAAAAAAAAGAAAAGAAAAGAAAAGAAAAGAAAAGAAAAGAAAAGAAAGAAAGAAAGAAAGAAAGAAAGAAAGAAAGAAAGAGACTAAATCCAACATTTTCAGCCTGAGCTAGTGAAACTCTAGAAAAACAAAAAAAAAAAAAAAAAAAAAGTTAAAAAAGAAGGAAAGAAAGAAAGAGACTAAATCCAACATTTTCAGTAACCTTAGAAACAGTTAAAATAAAATTTGCCACAAAGCCCTTACATCATGCTTGATATAGGAACAAAAAAACCTGAGCAAAGGCTTGCATGGTCTCTAGGTCTTCTTGCGCTGCAAACACGCAGACATCTGTGCGCATCATGTCGTCTGCCAGCATTTCACCGGCCACCAGAATGTCAAAGCATAGCGGCAGTAGTCAAGTTTTGCTCCAGAAGCATCAAGAAACTTAACTACTGTTTCCAAACCAGTACCAGATTCAGTTAAGCCTTGAATAATACAGTCTTGAAACTAAGTAGGGTAAAACCTCTTTTTCATCTTTTTCTGGTTTTAAAACGCTGGCCCGATAGCCTTGGTTTTTGCTGCTTTTGATTATTCATAAAAGACCCCGGTCGCCTGGGGTGGTGGACGCCACACAGAGCGGACCCCAGGCGCCGAGGCGCTGCGCATCCAGGCCGCCCCGCACGGCGTACGTCACCCAACAGAGGCCGCGGCGGCTTTGTTACCCAGGACCCCCAGGAGGGGAGGGCAGGCCACGCGCCGCCGGCTCTCGCCCTCCCGACCTGCCCGCCGGCGGCTGCAGGCCTCAAATCCAGGCCCCGGTCCCATAGGGTGGGCGGGCCTCCGACGAACCCCATCCTGACCATGTCTCCGCCGCCTCCTTGGCTGGAGCCTGCTCACAACGTATTTTTAATGCAACATGTGCTGACCAAAATTCAGTTCAGCAGGAGACTTGCTGACAGGATACAAAGATAAGCACACCACACACATATGCATATGTGCACACACACACACACACACACACACACACACACACACACACATGCACATAGCAAACACACACCTCTCAGATGCACCACAGATATCATAAACATACACAGGCTTCAGCAAGCATGGGGAAGGGTCTCCCCATTGACATCTCCTTGTTGGGAAATGACTTTAAACCCTTTGCACAAAGTGGCTTGTCAACTCAGTTCAAAGAAAACTAATCGTCACTCCTACCCTCCTTCCCATCCCTCTGCTTTAGCTTGGCGGCATGCAGACATGCCCTCCACACTGGGGCAGTCACAGCACTGGAACTCCACACATGAGCTTGGCAGGTTGGTACCCATGACTGCCAGAGCATGGAAGATATGCAGGCCAAACATAGCTGTACTCAGGGATGAGAATCCTGGGAAGGGTGGCAGGAAGCAGATCTAGGTGAGGCCAACCCACATCAGAGCTATTTTCTGAGCTGTTCTTAGCTCCCTGTGCCTGCCTCGGGCCTATGCAGGGTCCGTGACTGGCACACCACTGCCCAGAGAACTCTCTGTCCAACTCTTAGGACTATTTCTCAGAGCAGTGTATAGCTACCATCCTGGCTTGCCAAGGTCCAGTACTAGGCAGATCCACCAAGGAGAAGTGATGACTGTGGCAAGATCTCCTATCCTGGGGTTTCATACACATGTTGTAGGCAGAGACTGGACTGGGCCTAGCTGTAAGGTAACCAAGAGAACCCTTGACTTTCTTGGGGAGATGTAAAGAAACAACTGTTTATGAAGTGGGATGGCACCAGTACCCCAAACAATGATTCATACAAGTCCAGCTTGATGAATAAAGCAAGTACCAGGTTCCTTACAGAGTGGTGGGCAACTACCAACTGCTGTACTCATCCAAGTCCCCCCACTCACACAGACCATGAAGCTCTTTTATGATCCTAAATCTACAGAATTGAGGCAAATATGGCCTTAGAGCACCACCTAATGTTAAGATAATAGAAGTGACTCCAGGTTCAGAGCACATAAGGGTACAGACAAAACCAAACCTGCCTTTGCTTTTATCAGTGATCCTGCTGGTCTCACCAAAACTCTCAGATTGTGGGAAGGGTGGTTATTGGTACTGAGAACTTGGTACTGACAGCTTGCTGCAAGATGGATTTACTCTGGCCAGAATTTAGAAGACTACTCTCAATGTGTGACTATGCTGAGAGCTCCCCCCCTCTCCAGCCAGTGCTGGCTTGGGGTATGATGGAACTGCATTCTTTGGGTTGAATACATCCCAGGCCTTCCCTGGAGCACTTTGGAAAGAGGCTCTTGAGAAGCTGTTATCTGTGGCTCCCTGCAATCTTTTTGCCATTAGCAAAGGGTTGGAAGCAAAGTTTCAGGTGCCCTTGATGAACCCTCCTGTCCAGCCACACCTGACCAAGTAAGTCATAGGAGCTAATAGGAGCACAGGCTTAGTTCACTGTACCCCAAATAAGAACCCCTTCGAGAAACTTCAGGCTCAAAGATGCTGTCAAAGAGACACTGATGTCCACAGAGGAAACCTCAGATAGCCAGGGCACTTCTTTCTATGCACCAGGAAGAGATAAACCCATCACAGCCACCACCAGGTGAAGGGGGTGGTGGTGGTTCTCAGGTGCATATTCCACCTCTCCTTGTGTGCATCTGTCTGCCTTCCTTGGACCTCAGCCTCAGTGAATTCAGTACTCAGGATTGGAGCCAATGGCTCTCTGAGTCTACCCTGGAAAATTATTTCTCCAGGTTGTCATCCACCTATAAAGAAGGCACACATGTGGTTGGACCTATTTCTCTTTTGTTGCAGGAAGACTCAGCCAAGAGGCAATGGAGGCTGCAGAGAGATTATTTCTCCTCCCCTACAGGACCTCCTGGTTTGTACAGAGTGTAGAGCTACCACTCACTTACAAAAGCAAAGTTAGGATGTTTACAGGCAGGGAACAGTTCACAAGAGAAAAGAAGTACAGGGTCAGTTGCAGAACCTTCACTCTCCCTCCACTAGATGGGGCCCTGTCCAATGCAGGCCCGTGCTAGCTCCTGCAGGCTCTGGAGTGCAAGGATAAAGAATGGACTGACAGAGCTGGAGAGATGGCTTAGCAGTTAAGGCACTAGCCTGCAAAGCCAAAGGACCCAGGTTTGATTTCCTGGTACCCATGTAAAGCCAGATACACAAGGTGGTATGTGGTAGCTTGAATTGATGGTCCCGAATATATTCAGTGTTTTATTAGTTTATAGTTTACATCTGCAGCCACTTGGCTGGAGGCAGTGTCTCTAGGTGGGTCTTAAGGTGTGGTGGTGGGCTTGAGATTCCATTGTAAAGATATGCAAAGTGTGCTCAGTAGGAGTTCCTGAGGTGTGCTATACTGTGAGGCTTTTCCTCTCTCTTGCCTGGTCCTGTAAAAGCAGGGCAGCTTCTCCTGCCATTATGGAACTTCCCCTGGATCTGTAAACTTCAATAAAACAATCCCTTCCTCCATAACTTTGCCTGGTCTGGAAGTTCATCTCAGCGAACCTGAAGCTGTCTGCTACATGGTACATGTATCTGGAGTTTGTTTGCAGTGGCTAGAGACCATGGTGAGCTCATTCTATCTGCCTCTTTTTCTCTCTTAAATAAATAAATGGCTAAAAAAAGAATGGAATGACAGTGGCTTGGAGGGCCCCACACAGGAGCCACACCTCTCCTGTGATTTTTTTTTTTTTTGAAACAGAGAGAGACAGAGAGGAAGACAGATAGAGATGGGCGCACCAGCAGCCTCTCAGCTGCTGTGAACGAAATCCAGATGCGTGCAAACCCTTGTAGTCAAGTGTGGCATCATGCCCTTGCATCACTGCATCTGGCTAAATGTGGGACCTGGAGATTGGAACAGGCGGTCTTAGGCTTAGGAGGCAGGCACCGTAACTGCCAAGCCATCTCTCCAGCCCTCCTGTGATTTTAACATTTAATCAAGCTTCTGAAAATCTTGTTCTTAATATACCAGAAAGGAGCACTCAAGCCTACTGAAGGCACAACAAAAATACCCAAGCCAAAGCAACGGGAATCAAGAGTAGTAACCATCATCAGGAGACAAACCACCCTCCTCAAACAGTAGGTGTGCAGTGAAGCACACATGATCAGCAGTTTTAATCAGATGTCCCTCATAAACCCATGTGTTCGGAATGCTTGGTCTCCAGCTGGTGGCAATTTGGGAGGTGAAGCTTTGCTGGAGGAGGTACATTTCTGGGATGTTATAGCCAGCTTCCTCTTGCTAAAACTTGGTTCACTCTCCTGCTGCTGTTTTCCACCTGCAGTGGTAGAGACAATGTCCAGCCTCTGCTCGTGCCATGTTTTCTTCGGCCATCATCAAGCTTCCCCTCAAGACCCTAAGTCAAAATAAAAACTTTCCTCCCATCAGCTGTTTTTGGTCAGGTACATTGCCCTAGCAACAAGAAGGTAACTGCAACAGTGTCCATGCTGGCCAGTCAAGGCTCAAGAGAAAGGAATGTGAGGGAGGCCACAAAGGTTGTATGACACGAGCCAAGAATGTTTAACCAAAAGACCCAGGGTGGGTGTAAGTGTCCATCAGCCTGGTAGCTATAGTCCTATGGGATTGAAACTATAGCCTCATACAAAGAATAATTTTTTGTTTGTTTGTTTTGTTTTCCAAGGTAGGGTCTCACTCTAGCTCAGGCTGACTTGGAATTCACTGTAGTCTCAGGGTGGTCTTGAACTCATGGTGATCCTCCTACCTCTGCCTCCCGGGTGCTGGGATTAAAGGCATGCGCCACCACGCCCAGCAAAGAATAAAATTTATACAGATAAAGTCACAGCCCTCATAGAAAGATAGAATGAACCTAGTGGTTGATGAAGGGAATAGTGAGGCAGTCACACCACTCAATCAGAAACAGACCTATAAGCCTTAGGGAATTGGCATTCCTCCAGAATCTGTAGTTATCAGCTGCCCTCTTATAGCTAATGTCCACACTAAGCTGGCTCAACTGCAGTGAGTGCTGTTGTGGTTTGTGCACAAAATGCCAAAACAACTTCTCTGTGGCCATGGTACCTGAACGGCCCACTCTGCAAATGAGACAGCTGGGGCTTAACGGGGGTAAGCCACCTTCTTGAGTTAAGCAGGGAGCTTGCTATTGGATGGTGAAGCTGTGTATGGGCCTTCCTCAGCAGCTTCTGGCCAAGGGAGGAAGAGCCCAGGCCGCAAGGAGACAAACAGCCCCAGATATGTGGCCATGTACTCCCACCATCCAGCAGGGAGCTATGATCAGCTGGGGCATTAGCCAAAGCTCCAAATAGACTGGCATCTCCGAAGCCTGCCAACTGACATCTCATTTCCTGTAGCCAGTTGGCTAAGTACCAATTAAATGCTGGAGTGTTCCTTATCACCTCACTGAGATGTGTTCCCTACCTCTCCAGGCAGTCTTCATTACTTACAAACATTATTTAATTGCTCACAGCACATGCAACTCTGAAAGGGGAAGGGAGAAAGATAGGCAGAGACAGACACAGGGTGGGGAGGAGGAAAGAGAGAGGGAGGGAGGAAGAAACACAGAGGGAGAGGAAAGAGGGGTACAGACAGAGAGATCCTGGATGGCACACAGTAGGTACTCAGTAAATGGAGTGTGTCCAGCCCCTGCTTCCAGGTTCCTCTGGAGCACTACAGTAGAATACCTAAGGCAGAGTCATTGACAACCAACAGAAATTAACCACCTCTCTGGAAATCTGTGGTCAAGGTGCTGGCCTTGGTGAGGCCCTCCTGCTGTGTTACCATATGGCAGGAGTGAGAGGACAGAGATGAGAATGTGCCAGTGGAAACCACTGAAGCCCCTTCACTAAAGGCCTTCATTCGACAATGAGGAGCCCTCCTCGTGGCCTCACCACCTGTAATGACCACAATGACAATCCTAGACCTTATCTTTAATTCATTGAGACAGTCTTTTTTTTGAGGTACGGTTTCACGCTAGTCCAGGCTGACCTGGAATTCACTATGTAGTCTCAGGGTAGCCTTGAACTCATGGTGATCTTCCTACCTCTGCCTCCCAAGTGCTGGGATTAAAGCCATGTTCCACCACTCCTGGCTATACCTACTTTATTTATTATTTATTTATATTTATTTGCAAGCAGAGAGAGAGAGAGAGAGGGAGGGAGGGAAAAATGGGCATGCTAGGGCCTCCAGCCACTGCAAATGAATTCCAGATGCATGCGCCACTTTGTGCATCTGGCTTTATGTGGGTACTGGGGAATCAAACCTGGACTGTTATGCTTTGCAGGCAAGCGCCTTATTATTGTTTTTTTGAGGTAGGGTTTCACTCTAGTCCAGGCTGACCTGGAATTCCCTGTGTAGCCTCAGGCTGGCCTCAAACTCACAGCAATCCTATCTCCACCTTTCAAGTGCTGGGATTAAAGGCACATGTCACCAACCACGCCCACCTGCTTGCTTGTTTGCTTGATTTATTTATTTTGGTTTTGTGAGGTAGGGTCTCACTCTGGTCCAGGCTGACCTAGAATTCACTCTGTAGTCTCAGGGTGGCCTCAAACTCTCGGCAATCCTCCTACCTCTGCCTCCCAAGTGCTGGGATTAAAGGCGTGTGCCACCACGCCCAGCTTATTTATTTAATTAATTTATTTATTTTGAGGTAGGGTCTTGCTCTAGCCCAGGCTGACCTGGAATTCAATATGTAGTCTCAGGGTGGCCTCAGACTCATGGCAATCCTCCTACCTCTGCCTCCCAAGTGCTGGGATTAAAGGTATGCACCACCATACCCAGCTGCCTCTATTTTTGACATTGGGCTTCACTCTGGTACTGATGGGGAAAGAGTGTACTCCCCATAGGCTATGCCTATATCCCATTTATTTACTTATAATTAACTTTTTAAAGATTTATTTTTATTTATTTATTAGAGAAAGAGCCTGGATGCATCAGAGCCTCTAGCCACTGCAAATGAACTCCAGACACATGCACCACCTTGTGCATCTGGCTTATGTGGGACCTGGAGAATCAAACCTGGGTCCTTAGGCTTCACAGGCATGTGCCTTAACCATTAAGCCACCTCTCCAGCCTTAACTTTTGTTTTTTTGAGTCAGGGTCTCATGTAGCCTGGGATGCTCCTATTTCTGCCTCCCATCTTATTGTAGGAGGAGAGGGATTACGTGGGTACTGGGGATCTGATCTGATGTTTTCAGGCTTGCACAGCAAGCACTTTTACCCATGGAGCCATCTACCCAGTCCCTATTTGTCATTTTTGTTTCAAAAGCATTGTGAATATAAAAATTCGAAGATGGGCCGGGCGTGGTGGCGCACGCCTTTAATCCCAGCACTAGGGAGGCAGAGGTAGGAGGATCTCCATGAGTTCGAGGCCACCCTGAGACTACATAGTGAATTCCAGGGCAGCTTGGACTAGAGTGAGACCCTACCTCAAAAAAAAAAAAAAAAGGGCTGGAGAGATGGCTTAACGGTTAAGCGCTTGCCTATGAAGCCTAAGGACCCCGGTTCGAGGCTCGATTCTCCAGGACCCACGTAAGCCAGATGCACAAGGGGGTGCATGCATCTGGAGTTCATTTGCAGTGGCTGGAGGCCCTGACACACCCATTCTCTCTCTCTCTCTCTCTACCTGCCTATTTCTGTATCTCTCTCTCTCTACCTGCCTATTTCTGTATCTCTCTCTCTCTCTCTCTCTCTCTCAAATAAATAAATAAAAAATAAAATAAATAACAAAGAAAAGAAAAGACAAAGCCATGCATGGTGGTGCCCACCTTTAAAAAAAAAATTCGAAGATGGGCATGATGGCACACGCCTTTAATTCCAGCACTTGGGAGACTTGTCATGAGTCATGAGTTCAAGGCCACCTTCCAAGCACTGGGATTACAGGTGTAATTATATGAATATAAATTATATGAATTTTAAATACTTATTTGAGAGAGAAAGAGGCAGATAGACTGGGTGTGCCAGAGCCTCCTGCTACTGCACATGAACTCCAGACGCGTGCCTCATCTTGTGTATCTGGCTTACATGGGTACTGGGGAATCAAACCTAAGTCCTTAGTTTTCATGGGCAAACACCTTGACCACTACGCCATCTCTCCAGCCCCTGCTGATTTATTTATTTTTATTTTTTTTAGTTTTTCAAGGTAGGGTCTCAGTCTAGCCCAGACTGACCCGGAATTCACTGTGTAGTCTCAGGGTGGCATTGAACTCATGACTCATGACAATCCTCCCACCTCTGTTTCCCAAGTGCTGGAATTAAAGGCGTGTGCCATCATGCCCATCTTCGAATTTTTATATTCACAATGCTTTTGAAACAAAAATGACAAATAGGGACTGGGAAGATGGCTCCATGGGTAAAAGTGCTTGCTGTGCAAGCCTGAAAACATCAGATCAGATCCCCAGTACCCACGTAATCCCTATCCTCCTACAGTAAGATGGGAGGCAGAAATAGGAGTATCCCAGAAGTTGGGGGGCCAGCTAGCCTGACAAGCACAGCAATGAACAACAGACCCTGCCTTTAACAAGATAGATGGCAAGGGCCAACAACCATATTTGTCTGCATGCATGCACACACACGTGTATGTGTTAAAAAACACTAAATGGATGGGAGAGAGAGAAATCATCAGTGGAGATAAACAACAGTGGACTTTGCAAGCCTTAAGTTGGGCCAGTCAGGCAAATGAATCAACAGATGCAAGAGTGGTATGTCTGTTATGGAGGAAACCAATCACTCTCTAATTGGATTGGAGGCCCACTCCACAAGAGGGATGGATTACATGCCTGATACTGAAAACCTATGACAGGAGAGATCATGAGCCATAGGGGTGTGAGACACCCGGCTGGTGTCTGGTTAAATGTATGTATTATGCTCACCAAACTGCCCTGTAAGCATTTCTTGTAAGCATTTCTCTTAATGTTCATACCCATATATTAATGCTACTTTCACTTTTAATTAGAGAAGCTTCTCTAGATTGTGGTGACCTCTGGGATGACTCAAAAGGCACCATAGCCTGGCATGGTGGTGCACACCTTTAATCCCAGCACTTGGGAGGCAGAGGTAGGTGGATCGCCATGAGTTCAAGGCCAGCCTGAGACTACACAGTGAATTCCAGGTCAGCCTGGGCTAGAGTAAGACTCTATCTCAAAAAAACTGGGGGGGGGTACCATAGTGCTGAGATGAAGTGACAGAGGAGTGCTCAGCACTGAAACATCTCTATCATACCTTCCAAGGCTCAGGATCCATTGTGAAAGAGGTGGCAGAAAGAATGTAAGAGCCAAAGGAAGGGTAGGACTCCTTACAATGTACTCTTCCAGATACAAAATGGCCTGGATATTCATGATCTCGCAGTGCCTGGCACTACTTACACAAGACCAGTATAATAGAAGGAAAAGATGATGACATCAAAATAAGAGAGACTGACTGAAAAGGTGAGGAGATATGCTGGAGAGTGGAGATGAAGGGGAAAGGGGGAGGGAATTATCATGGTTTACTGTCTATAATTATGGAAGTTGTCAATAAAAATTTTAAAGCCAGGCGAGGTGGCACACAGCTTTAATCCCACCAGCTAAAATAAATAACAAAGAAAAGAAAAGACAAAGCCATGCATGGTGGTGCCCACCTTTAAAAAAAAAATTCGAAGATGGGCATGATGGCACACGCCTTTAATTCCAGCACTTGGGAGACTTGTCATGAGTCATGAGTTCAAGGCCACCTTCCAAGCACTGGGATTACAGGTGTAATTATATGAATATAAATTATATGAATTTTAAATACTTATTTGAGAGAGAAAGAGGCAGATAGACTGGGTGTGCCAGAGCCTCCTGCTACTGCACATGAACTCCAGACGCGTGCCTCATCTTGTGTATCTGGCTTACATGGGTACTGGGAATCAAACCTAAGTCCTTAGTTTTCATGGGCAAACACCTTGACCACTACGCCATCTCTCCAGCCCCTGCTGATTTATTTATTTTTATTTTTTAGTTTTTCAAGGTAGGGTCTCAGTCTAGCCCAGACTGACCCGGAATTCACTGTGTAGTCTCAGGGTGGCATTGAACTCATGACTCATGACAATCCTCCCACCTCTGTTTCCCAAGTGCTGGAATTAAAGGCGTGTGCCATCATGCCCATCTTCGAATTTTTATATTCACAATGCTTTTGAAACAAAAATGACAAATAGGGACTGGGAAGATGGCTCCATGGGTAAAAGTGCTTGCTGTGCAAGCCTGAAAACATCAGATCAGATCCCCAGTACCCACGTAATCCCTATCCTCCTACAGTAAGATGGGAGGCAGAAATAGGAGTATCCCAGAAGTTGGGGGCCAGCTAGCCTGACAAGCACAGCAATGAACAACAGACCCTGCCTTTAACAAGATAGATGGCAAGGGCCAACAACCATATTTGTCTGCATGCATGCACACACACGTGTATGTGTTAAAAAACACTAAATGGATGGGAGAGAGAGAAATCATCAGTGGAGATAAACAACAGTGGACTTTGCAAGCCTTAAGTTGGGCCAGTCAGGCAAATGAATCAACAGATGCAAGAGTGGTATGTCTGTTATGGAGGAAACCAATCACTCTCTAATTGGATTGGAGGCCCACTCCACAAGAGGGATGGATTACATGCCTGATACTGAAAACCTATGACAGGAGAGATCATGAGCCATAGGGGTGTGAGACACCCGGCTGGTGTCTGGTTAAATGTATGTATTATGCTCACCAAACTGCCCTGTAAGCATTTCTTGTAAGCATTTCTCTTAATGTTCATACCCATATATTAATGCTACTTTCACTTTTAATTAGAGAAGCTTCTCTAGATTGTGGTGACCTCTGGGATGACTCAAAAGGCACCATAGCCTGGCATGGTGGTGCACACCTTTAATCCCAGCACTTGGGAGGCAGAGGTAGGTGGATCGCCATGAGTTCAAGGCCAGCCTGAGACTACACAGTGAATTCCAGGTCAGCCTGGGCTAGAGTAAGACTCTATCTCAAAAAAACTGGGGGGGGGTACCATAGTGCTGAGATGAAGTGACAGAGGAGTGCTCAGCACTGAAACATCTCTATCATACCTTCCAAGGCTCAGGATCCATTGTGAAAGAGGTGGCAGAAAGAATGTAAGAGCCAAAGGAAGGGTAGGACTCCTTACAATGTACTCTTCCAGATACAAAATGGCCTGGATATTCATGATCTCGCAGTGCCTGGCACTACTTACACAAGACCAGTATAATAGAAGGAAAAGATGATGACATCAAAATAAGAGAGACTGACTGAAAAGGTGAGGAGATATGCTGGAGAGTGGAGATGCGAAGGGGAAAGGGGGGAGGGAATTATCATGGTTTACTGTCTATAATTATGGAAGTTGTCAATAAAAAATTTTAAAGCCAGGCGAGGTGGCACACAGCTTTAATCCCACCAGCACTTGGGAGGCAGAGGTAGGAGTTCAGGGCTACCCTGAGACTACAAAGTGAGTTCCAGGTCAGCATGGGCTACAGTGAGACCCTACCTCCAAAACAAAACAACAACAAAAACCAGTAGGGCTGGAGAGATGGCTTAGCAGTTAAGGCACCTGCCTGCTGAGCCTAAGAATGCCCTTTTGATTCTCCAGGTCCCACGGTCAGCCAGACATAAAATGACACAACGGCGTAATGCCGCACTTGCCCACAAGGGGGCGCACATGTCTGGAATTCATTCACAGTGGCTGAGAGGCCTCTAGCGCGCCCATTCTCTCTCTCTGCCTCTTCCTGTCTCTCTCAAATAATTAAAAAAAAAAAACAAAACTAAATGGGCTGGCAAGATTGCTCAGTGGTTAGGGCACTTGCCTGCAAAGCCTAATGACCTGGGTTTGATTTCCCAGTACCCGTGTAGTCAGAGTCACAAAGTGGCATGTGCAGTGGCTGGAGGCCCTGGCATGCCCATTCTCTGTCTGTCTGTCTTTGCTTACAAATAAATAAAAATGCTAGACAGGGATGGAGATGGCTCAGTGCTTAAGTGTGTATCCTGTGAAAGCATGAGTGCCTGAGACTGCTGAAGTTCAAATCTCCAGAGTCTGTGTAAAACACAGCTGGGCATGCACACCTATAACTCCAGTCTTACAGGGATGCTGAGACCCGAGAATCTTCAGAGTCCTGCAAACTTTAGAATTAGTGAAAGGAGACTGGCTCAAAACAAGACTAGGCAGAACAGCCATGGAGTGGTTCACTTGACATCCCACACTGGCCTTTGCAGGTACCTGACCCCCAACATAGGCAAGCTTATGAGGTACTGCAAAGACACTTATATGTGCATACACCATACATATAGCAAAAAATAAAATAAAAATGCTAATAAATGCCAGACACATCCCTTTAATTCCAGCACTCTGGAAGCAGAGGTAGGAGGATTGCCATGAGTTCAAGACCAGCCTGAGACTACATAGCGAATTCCAGGTCAGCCTGAGCTAGAGCGAAACCCTACCTCAACCCCCCCCAAAAAAAAAAATTCTAAATAACGCCAGAGTTATGTCTTAGGGAAAAGATCATTGCTAGCCCAGGGGCTCTGGGAGGGCTGAAGCTGCAATGAAGCAGCTGGACCTTCCAGAAAAGGCTCCAACTCCATCTCCAGCTTCCTCCTAATTGAGGACCCAGTAGTCACTGGCCTCTGGAGCCCTTCCAGGCTCCTTGGTGAATACTCCCAGGCAGCAGTGCCAGAGCCTCAGCCATACCCCTGATCTGGGATACTGCCCTTTTGGGAAGCAGGAGTCCATCTTTGCCTATCCCCAGCACCTTTCACTACACGATCCACTGAGGATTGGCTCTTGGGACATTCAGCTCCTTGGGAGGGTAAGAGCCTCACAGCTGATCTGAACCATCTTATTCTCAGCCCAGCCCAGTACCCATGGGAACAGAACAGGGTGGGGTGAGGCACGAGAAGGCTTGCTTATTCAAGGGTGGCAGATATCTGAAGATAGGCCACTTGGGCTCCACATTCTCCCAGGCCCCAAGGCAGAAGAACCTCCTTCTACAATGGCCTTGCATGTGCAAAGGTACCTGGTAGCAGCAGTTGAGTTCACCCTGGGATACCTCTGTTGGCCCCAGCCTAGTACATGCTCTCAAAGGTTGAGAATGCAAACCACTTGATAGAAGGCAATCTTCCTACCACCCACCCTACAGAGCTCCCACCTCCTCCTGACCATCAGGGGCTGCTACCAGAGGCCCTGCTCAGCAGAATACATTACTCCTTTGTGTCCTTGGCACTACTCTAGTGCCCTGCCAATCCTCACATTTTTATCCCACAGGGCTCTATATCACCCATGGAGGCCCAGAAGTGCCAGAACTGCCCTTCAATCCTACCAGAGCAGGTGCCATAGACCACAGCATAAACAGAACTGAGACATAAATGTGGATGGCAGCTGCCTGAATCCAGCTGAGCCTGAAGCTATTTGTCATCTCAACCAACAAAGCCCAGCTAAGCCTTCTTGGATTACTTGGTCACTTCTTCAGAACAAACCTGTGAACCTAGAGGAGAGGGTGGAGTAGCTGAGGAGTCCAATGTATCTGTCTCAGGCATACCCAGTTTGGCTGCTGAACAACCTTGCCCATCACTGATCTGGCAGATGCAAGTTTTGATCATGGCATGGGTGCAGGGAGCCGTAAGCAGTCGCCATTACAAGATGGCGCTGGCTCCTCCATATTAGGGAGTGCCTTGGCGCCAACCGTATCTAAGGTATGCGCATGCGCTTGACGCAACCTGTCCCAAGCCTATCCCGTGGTGCCTGGTGATGGCAAGCTGGTCGCAACCAATCAGTAAACGCCTTGTAGCAGTACACTCTATAAAAGCAGCTGCAGATTTGGGCCCCGCCCCCCCCTTCGCCATCAGCTTTCCTGTTAACCAAGGGCTCTCCAATAAAGTGTGATACAAGAAGAATCCTCGTTTGTGGCCGTTCCTTTCCTGCTGGTCGGGAGGAACGCTGCAAAGTGGTGCCGAAAAACCCAGGACGCCGGGTGTCTTGCGGTCGCCAGGCAGAGGGCCGAAGAGGATCCAGAACTTGACACATGGAGAGGAAGGCGCCGGTAAGTCATCCCCGGGCTTGTTTTCTGATTGACACTGATGGAAATTCATCTTGTCCTTGCTGCCCTCGCTTGTTGCTGTCTGTATTGTCTGGGCCTTTATCTCTGCTACCAGTTGTTCTTACTTTTTTTATAAGGAAAGGGGTATTTGACTCTTGGGCGCGATAGCGAAAGTAAAACCCTGGTAAATAACAGGGTCTTTCTCAGCTTGCGCCTCTTCCTGGTGGTAAGTTCGCTGGTAGATAACAGCGCACATCATGGGTAATACTCAAGGTGCCCCGGCAGCCATTGATCATTTTTCAGGGTTGATAAAAGCGCTTCTTAAACAGCGTGATATTCAGATTTCCACTGTCACAATTAGAAGGATACTTAGAGATATGGATTTGGCCGCCCCCTGGTTCGCGGTTTCAGGACCCCTCACCATCTCCTCCTGGGAGAAGCTGGGCCACGATCTGCGGGAGGTGGAGAAGGAAGGAAGTCTAGGAAAGGGCACGTTGCCATTTTGGCGGTTAGTCCATTCTTGCTTGAGTAGTGGCAGACATGCAGACATTATTGGGGAGGGCCAAAGGGCTCTAGCTCAACATCAGGACAGTCTTTCAGAATCAGACACAAGCGGGGAATCAAATAATAGGCCTAGAAAGAAACAGTTGGAAAAAATAGAACAAAAGAGACAAGAAAAGGAAAAAAGCCTAAAAGAGGAACTTGAGGAGATGGGTGAGGCTTGCTCAGGCCCACCCCCTCGGAAGGGGCACAGAGGCCCCGGAGGATTGTATCCTCCATTAGAGGAGTTTGCAAGGTTACAGGTGCTGGAGGCAGATGATGAGAGTAGCTCAGAATCGGACTCTCATCAGGAGGAGGAGACTTTTGGGATTAAGGGAGAGGAAGTGGAAATTTTACCGGAAGTAACCCATAGAGAGGGGAGCTGGCAGGCATAGTTACCGTTGCCGCAATGCCATCTGCTGGGGGGTAATAAGGTTACAGGAGGGTGTGGCCCCATGCAGCCCTCGGCCCCTCCACCATACGCTCCCATAAGAAACAAATACCATTTTATAAAAGACAAAACGTGGTCAAAGCTAGCTTCAGCTTTCCCGGTCTTTGAGGATCCTGCTACTTATCAGAGGAGGTATCAGCCCATTCCTTATGAACAACTAAAGGACCTTGTGCAGGCGGTTAAAGATTTTGGCCCTGGGGCAGAGTATAGTGATGCCCTCCTGCGTAGGCTCCTGGTGACTCCTTTGACACCCACCGATTGGACGGAGCTGGCGAGAGCTTGCCTCTCGAGGGGTCAGTTCCTGGAATTTAAAGTGTTAGTCACTGACTCTGCCCATACCCAGGCCAGAAAGAATGTTGAACAAGGACACCCAGCCTGGATGGCGGAGATGCTCTTGGGGCTGGGTCCACATGCGGCAGACCAGACTACATACCCCTGGGATGTTTATACACAGATTAATGATATTCACTATAGGGCATGGAAGGCTCTCCCTAATAAGGGGGAAGTCACTGGACATCTGACAAAGATTATCCAGCGGCCCACAGAGCCTTTTGCGGATTTTGCTGCTCGTATGCTGGAGGTTGCAGACAAGACCATTGGTTCCGCTGAACATACCATGCCTTTTATTCAGCAGTTGATTTATGAGCAATGCACTATTGAGTGCCAGAGGGCAATAAATCCAGTTAGAAAGAAAAATTTAGAGGCTTGGATTAAGGCCTGTCGCAAGATTGGCGGCCCGCTGTCAAATGCAGGACTAGCGGCGGCTGTTCTTGCTGCCACCAAGTCTCGGCAAGGTCAGAGTTCGAGGGGCTGCTTTAATTGTGGTCAACTTGGTCATTTTAAACGCCAGTGTCCACAAGCCAGCGACCCAAAATTTG
This sequence comes from Orientallactaga sibirica, assembly GCA_036365145.1. NCBI lineage: Eukaryota > Metazoa > Chordata > Mammalia > Rodentia > Dipodidae > Orientallactaga > Orientallactaga sibirica. The sequence continues at coordinate 46,081,616 of JAEOAD010000011.1, read as the reverse complement.
TTCAGAGGGAGGAACAAAAACAAAAGGCCCCAGGGACTTGCCCGAGATGTAAAAAGGGGAAACACTGGGCTAACGAATGCAGGTCAGTGAGAGATATCAATGGAATGCCCATACCACCACTTCAACAAGGACAGGGTTCAAAAAACGGGATGAGGGGCCCCCGACCCCAGGGCCCTCAAATATATGGGGCCCTTCAGGCGCCAGTCCCGGTGACGGCGCTGTCGCCGCCCCCTCAATCCGAAGAGCCACCTCAGGCTCCGCAGGGCTGGACCTCTGTGCCGCCGCCGGACTGGTCCTGACTCCTGATATGGGAGTCCATGCCCTGGAGACGGATGTCTGTGGGCCCTTACAATCAGACACCGTGGGTCTTCTTTTGGGGCGCTCCTCGTCAACGCTGAAAGGATTGATTGTTTTCCCGGGGGTCATTGATCCAGACTATAAGGGCATCATCAAGGCCCTATGTCACTCTCCTCATGGGGTTGTGTCTATTGCCCCGGGGGATCGTATTGCCCAGCTGTTGCTTTTACCCTCCCTCCATTCTTCATTCCCCGCAAGAAATAAAGAAAGGGGACATGATGGTCTTGGGTCCACTGGTGTGGACCTAGTATGCCTGTCTTTAGAATTAGACCAGAGACCGCTTTTGCAGTTAACTATAGAAGGAAAAATATTTTCAGGTTTAGTTGATACTGGGGCAGATAAAAGTATTATTCAGATGAATTCTTGGCCAAAATCCTGGCCTCTTCAGAGATCTTCTCAAACTCTGCAGGGCCTGGGGTATGCGGAGACACCACAGATGAGTGCAAAAGAGTTGACTTGGTATACTGAGGAAGGACAAAAGGACAAGATACAGCCTTTTGTACTAGCTGTCCCAATTAATTTATGGGGCAGGGACGTTCAGTCCCAGATGTGCCTTCGTCTGACTAATGATTATTCAGAGGCTAGTATAAGAATGATGAGAATGCAAGGCTATGTCCCTGAGCGGGGCCTTGGGAAGCGTCTTCAGGGGAGGGCAGAACCAATTATTCCAAAAGAGAAATTGGACCGTCATGGATTGGGTTTTACGTAGGGGCTGTTGAAAATGAGGCTTCCACGGTTACACAGGTACCCATACCTTGGTTAACCTCGAAGGCGGTGTGGGTTCCTCAATGGCCCCTGTCACAGGAAAAGTTGGAAGCCGCTCAAAAATTAGTCCAGGAGCAATTAGATCTTGGTCATTTGGAACCCTCTGTCTCCCCCTGGAACACCCCAATATTTGTGATCAGGAAACAGTCAGGCAAATGGAGATTGCTTCATGACCTAAGAGCAGTTAATGCTCAAATGCAGGTCTTAGGGCCTGTCCAGAGGGGCCTACCTGCGCTCTCTGCCTTGCCCAAAGGCTGGCCAGTGATAGTTCTAGATATCAAGGATTGTTTCTTTTCCATACCCCTTGCCCCCAGGATAGGGAACGTTTTTGCTTTTACGCTCCCATCAATTAACCATGAGAGGCCGGATGCTCGTTTTCAATGGCGTGTGTTGCCCCAGGGAATGGCGAATAGCCCCACTATGTGTCAGCTATTTGTGGACTCCGTGCTGATTTCTGTCGTCAAGCGTTTCCTTCTCTTCGTATGATTCATTATATGGATGATATTTTGCTGACTGCCTCTACATTGCCTCTCCTGCATGCTGCTTTTGAGATGGTCATTAGAACCTTGGAAAGTAATGGATTAATAATAGCTCCAGAAAAAAAATTCAACAGACGGACTCGATTAAATTTCTGGGTTCTGTCGTCAGTTTACATTCAATTAGGCCACAAAAAAATGTGCATCCGCACTTCTCACTTACATACTTTAAATGATTTTCAAAAACTTTTGGGGACATCAATTGGCTGCGAGGTTTCTTCATGTGCCTCGATCAGAACTGCTGCCACTCTTTTCAATACTTAAAGGCAACCCTGATGTCACATCCCCGCGTGAGCTCACCCAGCCTGCTCGTGAGGCCCTTAAGAAGATTGAAGAGGCGCTTGGGAGAGCGCAGCTTGATCTCTATAAGCCTTCAAAATCGCTTCTCCTGTGCATTCTTAAGACTAGGAATGTTCCCACGGGGGTGCTTTGGCAGGAAGGACCCCTATTATGGCTCCATGGACATTCCTTGGGAGCCCGCACCCTTCAATACTTCCCACAATTGGTAGCTCAACAGGCCTGCTTAGGGCTCAAATATTGCTTGATGCACTTTGCAAAGCTCCCTGACAAGCTTATAATCCCCTATACTAAAGAGCAGGTAGAGGTTTTAGCTGGTACTGTGGATGATTGGGCCATTCTTATGTGTGCCTTTCCAAATGTCATAGACAATCATTATCCAAAGAGTCCTATTCTCTCTTTTGTTGAGCACAACTTAGTTTATTTCCCAAAAATTACTGCTCAGGATCCCATCACATCAGCCCTGACCATCTTCACTGATGGGTCAAAATCTGGCCAAGGAGCGTATTTGGTACAAGGGTCAAAACCTGTGGTGAGAATGTTCAGACCTGAATCCCCCCAAATTGTGAAATGTATGATTGTTTTAGAGGTTTTTCAGACCTTTTCCACTCCTTTTAATCTGTTCACTGACTCTCAATATGTGGCCAATGCAGTTGCTGGCCTGAAAATTGCTGCTTCTGTTAAATCTGCTAGCACAATCTCTAATATTCTTCTACAGCTTCAGTCTTTGATCTTGCAACGAGACTGTCCCTTTTATGTCACCCATATCCGTGCACACTCGTTGTTGCCTGGCCCTTTGTCACAAGCTAATGATTTGGTGGACAAGGCCACGAGGCTGGCCATGCTTTCCTTAGATGATTCCAAGGCCTTAGCCACTGAATTTCATAGATTATATCATGTCCCTACAAATACCTTGAGGAAAAAATTCTCTATCTCAAGAAATGAGGCGCGAGACATTGTAAAATCTTGTCAGTCTTGTGTTACTTTTCTGCCCTCCCCTCATGTGGGTGTTAATTCCCGAGGCCTCTGTCCTGGTGATCTTTGGCAAATGGATGTAACTCATCTCCCTGAGTTTGGAAGGTTGAAATATTTACATGTCTCAGTGGATACTTGCTCGGGAGTTATCTTCGCCTCGCCGTTGGCGGGTGAGAAGGCTTCTCATGTAAAAACCCACTGCCTGGAAGCCTGGGCAGCGTGGGGAAAGCCGCACCGTCTAAAAACTGATAATGGCCCGGCATATACATCTACTGGTTTTCGGGCCTTTTGTGCGCAGATGCAAGTTGCCCACACCACTGGCCTGCCTTATAACCCACAAGGCCAAGGCATTGTGGAGAGAGCCAATAAGAGTATCAAAGCCATTTTATTTAAACAAAAGAGGGGGATAGCAGAAGATGCAACCCCTAGGGAGAGGGTTTCCTTAGCCCTCTTCACCCTTAATTTTTTAATTTTGGACAATAATGATAAGTCTGCAGCTGACAGGCACAGTCAAGATGTGGCCCAGGCACCCAGAGAAGTAGTGATGTGGAAAGATGTCCTAGATAACAAATGGAAAGGACCGGATCTTGTTATAATAAGATCCAGGGGAGCTGTTTGTGTTTTCCCACAGGACCAAGAATCACCTCATTGGGTTCCTAGTCGGTTGGTGAAGGCGATCCGATCTTCTCCAGAAGATGCCTTGGAGACTCAGAATAACCACGAGGAATGAGAAAAATCGAGTATGGATGGGCCTCTGGATGGTGACCCTCCAGTACCTAGCAAGTAGCAAAGGAGAGCAACGCTGGGGAATAATGTCAACATTTCCCCTTCCGATGCCGGTGATGTATAATGCCCAGGTTTTCCCACGCCTTTTTACTACTAATAAAACATTAGGGCTTGCCTATTTACCCCAAGATGATCATATAGAACCGGTAAGGGAAAATAATAGGACCTTCTTTCTTAAAGGCAGCCTCTGTTTTTCAATAGTTACTAATGTTACAAATGCATCTTTAGAGCATCCCTGCATTATGTTGTTTAACCATTCCTATGCCTTTCTCAAAAGACCCGCTAAAGTTACTAAGGACAATAATAATTATAGGAGATATGAAGCCAATGCCACTGTGCTTTATGCCTGGTGGCCTCTGACCAATTCATCAGACCACACATGTAGTCACCCCCCTTGGCAGCCAAAAATAGCTCCCTTTTGCAGAGGGGCGCCCATACAGGGCTCTGCATTTCCCTGGACAGGTTGTCAGGCGCGCAGAACCACGCTGGTCAGGGGGGGAGAAGAGTTTTTTACGTTCTCGCCCCTTGAGGGTCAAGGAAAATCCATGGATCCATGGAGTTATGACATCAACCCCTTTGATCTGTGGCTGCTCTGCGGCCGTAATGGTAGCTGTGCTGATCTTACACCCATGGCAATGCTCTGTGGGGGAAGTACTGTACAAAGTCGTGTGTGGTATATTACTTCAGACAGTGATAAAATTGAGTATTCACCTGATGAGACAACGAGGACAAACATTGAACCTACCCCAGTCTGTGTTTGGCGCCGTTTTGTGTGGGTGGTCAGCAATGGCACCTTGGACATGACTTCCAACACGACATGTTCAAATGCTTCATGCTTTTATGCTCAGTGCTGGAATGCTTCTGCATTCCCCATGGCGGTGGTAACTCGAATGCCCCGCTTTGTCCCAGTTCCTGTTGATGCTCCAGGTACTCTGACTTTGTTCAGGCAAAAAAGAGATTTTGGAATTTCTGCTGTCATTGTCAGCATAATTGCTACCGCAGCGGTTGCTGCATCCCTGACAGCTTCAGCCCTGGCGTTATCGGGCCAGGTTCAGGCGGCAGAGGCCATTAATGACTTGTCTGCGACGGTTTCCGTTGCTATGGACACACAAATTTTAGCCAACACCCAAATTCAAGGGGGTCTTATGTTGGTTAATCAACGCATAGACCTTGTTCAAGAGCAAGTTGATGTGCTATGGCAAATAGCACAACTTGGATGCGAGCGTAAATATCCAGGACTGTGTGTCACATCTGTCCAATATGAAAATTTTACCCGAGCCGCTAATCTGTCAAGAGCCCTCTCTCAATTTTTGTTACAGAATTGGACCTATGACTTCGAACAGACCCTCCGGGAGCTGAGGATTGCTATTGTCCAGGTCAACTCTACGCGCCTCGATTTGACCCTGACGGAAGGGTTATCTACCTGGATCTCTTCTGCTTTCTCCTACTTTAAAGAGTGGGTTGGGGTTGGATTGTTTGCGGTATGCTGCTTTGGTGGATGTGTACTTTGCCTCTGGTTGATTTGCCGCTTGCGAGCCCAGACCAGGCGGGACAAGGTGGTCATTTCTCAGGCACTTGCTGCTTTGGAGTGTGGGTCCTCCCCCCAGATTTGGCTGTCGGCCCTAAAGAGCACCTAGTTTCCCCTGGCCCTTGCACCCTTAGGGCTCAAAGTGCCCATTGCACAAGGATGGGCAGAGGGTTGGTGTTGGGAGCACGGCATTCATCACGCTCAGGATGCGAGACAAAGTACTGCACGTGGGGCGAGCTCTTAGCAGCTTCATGGAGGGCATGTCTGATTGCATATGGGTTGGTACTGTAATCCCATCTCTGAGGAAAGGTACTGGACGGGTGTGACACCAGCCTGGCTGGCCACTAGGTCTGGGGTCATCACAATGTCCTCTCGAGCATCAGAGATCAGACCTCTACCCTCGCCTGTTGCGTTTAAACAAGAAGGGGGAACTGCAGGGAGCCGTAAGCAGTCGCCATTACAAGATGGCGCTGGCTCCTCCATATTAGGCAGTGCCTTGGCGCCAACCGTATCTAAGGTATGCGCATGCGCTTGACGCAACCTGTCCCAAGCCTATCCCATGGCGCCTGGTGATGGCAAGCTGGTCGCAACCAATCAGTAAACGCCTTGTAGCAGTACACTCTATAAAAGCAGCTGCAGATTTGGGCCCCGCCCCCCCTTCGCCATCAGCTTTCCTGTTAACCAAGGGCTCTCCAATAAAGTGTGATACAAGAAGAATCCTCGTTTGTGGCCGTTCCTTTCCTGCTGGTCGGGAGAGACGCTGCACATGGGAAGTGTTTTAACTCTCCCAAGGCCATCTTCACATTCATCTGTGTCTGAATTTCCCATCGTAAGGATACCAGTCAGAACTCTTCCATGGCTTCACTTCAATTTGATCACCTCTGTAAAACCTGTCTCCAAACGACATCACATCCTGAAAACTATTTTGAGAGAAACAACCCAGCCCGTACCAAGGAGATGATTTGAAACACTCATTTCTGCATCCTCTTGTCACCTTGACCACATGGGTCATTAAAGATCAGCTTTGCAAACACAGCAATAAGATGATCGTGTGCTGTGGTAGGGATCAAGTCCCAGGCTGGGAATAGCTGCAGGGCTGGGCTATGTTTACTTGGCAGGCAGCACCCACCACAGGTACAGGAGGATGTGGATGGAAGGAGTGTCCTGGACTGTGCTGGATACATGTAATCAGCCACAGAGCTCCACGGAGGATGTGAACCACCTTGCACGGGTGTCCTGTACACAAGGCCCCAGTCCTGGGGGACAGGGTGGAGAAACTGAGGCCAGAGATTGAAGAACAGAAGCTGCTTAAAGCACCTGAGGCAAAGACTTATCTGGGCTGGTGTCTGCTCACCCAATGACCCTCCATGACTTCCCACCTTCACCAGGATGCCATAGCACTGTCCAGCTAGACATGATGGGCAGTAAGGGACTAGGGTAAAGGGAGGTACTCTGTGCTGACCCAAGCTAGGAACCTGTGCTAACAGATGAATTTTGTCTTCCTTTGAGCTACAGACCCCTGGATAGAAGCTCAGAGCTGCAGTGGACTTTGGTGGCTGCCTGAGCTAAGGACACTGGACTGGGCTCCTTAGTAGTTTCTGACAGCTCCACAGGCACAAAGCCTACTATAGCCGTGTTGTGGAGTGGTGACAGCCTATCTTAGGCTGCACTGTGCAGTGCCATGGAGGTGCAATGGCACTCTGTGACATGGGTACATTGAGATTGGAAACAGAATGTGATAAACTGGGGCCTGAATAAGAAGGCAACAGAAAAAGGACCGAGGCAGGAATGGTCAACACAAAGGCCCAGAAACCAGGCTGGCCCAAGGACTACACACAGCATGGTGGGGAAACAGTACAGGGAAGAAAGTCGGCCTTTTGTTCCCAAATCACATGCAGACAGCGGGAACCTCCAAATCATTCTGCTTCTTGAAACCCTCCTATCTTTCCATTTTCTTCCCACAAACCAGCTTAAAAAGACTGAAAGGGGGGAGGGGCCGCAGGCGCTGCAGCAGCAGCAGAGGTGGTTAGGGCCGTGGCCTGGGAAGAGGGAAGGAAGGAGGGAGGGAGAGATCACTGGTTCCTGGGCTGCATGGATGCACTGCATCCCTCACCTGGGACATTGATCGCTTGCCTGGTCATGGCGCCCATGAGCTCCCTCCCAGCATGAGGGTGGCAGGGACTTGGGACTCTGGCTGCTGCTCCACACACCACCCAGGCTGGTAGGTGTTCATCTTGGACCCAGGCAGCATGCTCCCAGAGCTCCGAGGAGTGTCTCGTCAAAGCTTCACGGCACCAGGTTGGGGGGGTTGGGGAGGGACTGAAGCACAAAGACCTGAAGTCACTTGCCCAAGATGGCAGGATTAGAACCCATGCACAGTGAAGCCAATTTATAGGGACAACACGCTCCGCTGGAGGAGTGCCTTACAGTGCTGCCCCAAAAGCTTTGCAACTTAACACGGACATGCTTTTTGTGCCTGTTCCCCCCATCCCCGGTTTGAATAAGCATTCATTCATTCATTGCAGAAATGTTTCTGCGAGCTCTTGTTCTTGTCAGAATCTAGCATGGGACTAACTGCCAGGTACTGTGCTAGGTGGCTGTAAGGAGCACAGCTTCTTCCCTTGTGGCTCCATTCATTCAGTAACCAACATTTCCTTGGAGTGAGTCTGGAGAAGTGCTGATATGAGGGAGCCTCTACCCAGCCCTCTAGGCATTTGCTGCCACTTAAAAAGAGGAAGAGCCAGGCGTGGTGGCACATGCATTGGGGAGGCAGAGGTAGCAGGATCACCATGAGTTAGAAGCCACCCTGAGACTACGTAAGTGAATTCTAGGTCATCCTGAGCTAGAGTGAGACCCTACCTCGAAAAACAAAACAGACTAAAAGCCAGTTAACCCTACTTCATGGTACCATTTTGTTTGTGTGTGTGCGGTTAAGGAGGGGTCTCGCTCTTGCCCACGCTGACCTAGAATTCACTATAAGGGTGGCCTTGAACTCATAGTGATCCTCCTACCTCTGCTGGGATTAAAGGTGTTTACCACCATGCCCGGTTCTGTTTGTTTATTTTTAAGTATTTTTTAAATATCTTATTATTTATTTACTTATTTGAGAGAGATATATACATAAGTAGGCAGGTAGAGAGAGAGAGAGAGAGAGAGAATGGGTGCACCAGGGCCTCCAGCCACTGCAAATGAACTCCAGATGCATGCACCCCCTTGTGCATCTGGCTTACGTGGGTCCTGGAGAATCGAGCCTCGAACCAGGGTCCTTAGGCTTCATAGGCAAGCGTTTAACCGCTAAGCCATCTCTCCAGCCCTATTTATTTATTTTTTCCCCGAGGTAGGGTCTTGCTCTAGCCCAGGCTGGCTTAGAATTCACTATGCAGTCTCACGCTGGCCTCAAACTCACAGCAACACTACCTCAGCCTCTTGAGTGCTGGGGATTAAAGGCATGTATCACCACACCTGGCCTTAGTACCAATTTCATGTAGCAGTTACTTTCTCATTGCTGAGACAAAACATCCTGACCAGAAGTACCTTATGGGAAGAAAGGGTTTATTTTACACTTAGTTTTGAGGCCCATGGCAGAGATCCAGGCAACACATCTTGTCCCATCAGCTAGGAGGCAGTAGCAAAAGTGAACTGTTCTGGCAAGTGAGAGGATATATAAACCCCAATGCTCACCCTTAGGGACCTCTCTAGCAAGGCTCCACCAGCTGCAGACTAAGTATGAGGCTTAATCACAGATACTTGAGACAAATCTCCAACCTATTCTTGTACTTCCTTTTAGGAGAAAACCTGGGTGTGATGGTTAAGTTTGTGTCAACTTGATTTGTTTAGGAATCCAGACATTCCTCATAAGTGTGTCTCTGAGGCTGCCTCTAGGAAGGATTAACTAAAGGAAGAATCCTTCCCCCAGGGGTGAGCCCTTCCCCCAGAGTGGGCGGCCCCTCTTGGAGGAGGGGGCTGGTTGATAAAAAGAAGCTCTGGGAAGAAAGGCTCTCTCTCTCTCTCTCCCACCTGGCTGTCGGTGCTTGCCGCTTGGTACTTGCTGCTTGGTGATTGCTGCTTTCCAGTGTGGACTGAAGACCAGGGTGGACTGAAGAGCAGCGTCTCTCCAGGAAGCCTCCAGGCCTTCAGTGCCAGATTGAGACTGCTGAGGCCTCCAGCCTTGTGGACTGAGCAGTACTGGGTTCCTTGACTCTCAGACCTGCAAACTGCTATTGCTGGACTGTTGTAAGCTAATCCAATAAATTCCCTTTTAATACAATTCATTCTATCTGTTCTGTTCCTCTAGAGAACCCTGACTAATACACTGGGGCTCCTGTTTTTGATGGAAAATCTGGTTTACCAGGGATGAATGGCCTGCAAATTAGCTAAGTTCCAGCAACATGAAGGGAAAGGCCAACCTGCAAGAAGGAAAGGAGCACACATGCCCCCAAGATTCTGTTTGGCTGTCCTCTGTGGTTCTGAGTACAAAAACATCCACAGGAGCTGGGTATGGTGGGACATACCTTAGACCCAGGTCAGCCTGGGCTAAAATGAGACCCTACGAAAAAGCATCCAAGGGGATGTCAATCATGACCACATGGACCCTTGCCAAAAGTGACTGGCCAGGGCAGAGAGAGCTCTGGACCATACCAGATTCTAAGCATAGCAAGACATGCCAGGGTTGCCCTACTATGGGGTGGGCCCAGTGCTCTTGGGTCACTTCTGGATCCTTGGGGTGGTACTTTTCTGTTCTTGGAACCTGGCTGTGAAGAAGGCAAAGGACCTCAGCAACCTCACCCTATGCCTAGCACAAGAAACACAGCCTTGCTCCAGGACCCAAATGCCCAGATCTGCTCACCTACAAAACCATACTTCAACAAAACTATTTATTTGAATCTGGACATTGTGGCAAACACCTGTAATCCCAGCACTGTGGAGGCTGAGGCAAATTACAAGTTCCAGGCCAGCCTGGGTTACGATAGTGAGATCCAGTCCCCAAAATAAAAATTATTTGGTTGGGGAAGGAATGGCAGCCAGGGTCAGCTGAGTGTGAAGAGCTGGGCACAGAGGTTATCATACTGGCCCAGAAGACCCTGGGCTGGGATGAACTCCAGTGGTACCGACTTGGGCTCCTTCTTCTTCAGGTCCCTCTCAAAGATCTGCAATGGAAAGATGGTGGCCTTGGACTAGGGCTCAGCAATCTGTGGCCTGCACCCCAAATCCTTGCTTCCTGGTCCTCACCTCATATGCAGTAAGCTCCAGGAGTGGTGCAATGCTGACCTCTGGGACAGACAACACCTGATTGATGACTCTGGCAGCTTTAGACACCTCGGGGTGGTAATGCTGTTGAAGGGTCTTGGAGGGGCACATAATGCAGTCAACACAGACCAAATGACATACCAAGCATACTCTCCCCAGTGAGGTGGAGGCTGGAGCCCTAAGCCAGTGGCAGGTGATGCAGGCTTCATCTGGGAGTGAACAGCCTTAAAGGGCAAGGTGCATTGTGCCATTGACTGGGACACAGGAAATGCAGGAGATGCATGTGGTGGAGACTCTAGTGACCTTTAGGGGCCAGAATAAGCAAATACCTCACCTGCAGCTCCCACAGGCAGCTCTCCATGGCACGGCTCCTGGCTGGGTCCTCCTCCACTGGGTCATACGGGTCAGCATCTAGCTCTAGAGACATGATCCAGGACCCATTTGCCACCTGACCTGACTGCAGGCGCCAGGGACTTTGTCAGGTATGTTGCCCCACTAAGACCCCAGCACACACCTGGGCCCTGCGGGCGGTGTACCAGCAAATGGCAGGCAGGATGTCTGCGTAGCAGGTTGCAGATGAAGGGTAGGACCATGAGCAGAGCCTCGGGAGGTGCTGTCAGAGCCAGGCGTGCCAGGCGCTTGGCGAAGGCAGCCACCAGGTAGGCAGGAAGATGACTAGGTAGTGTAGCAGGTGTGAGATATCAGGGTTCCAACCAGTCTCCCACCCCTTTCCCAGCCAGGGCTGCAGTCCCAGAGCAGACAGAACCTCTCAGCAACATCTAATCCTAAGCTGCTGGGAAACGAAGCCAGGTGCTCCCAACACTTACGAGGAAGACAGGAAGAGGTCAGCCAGGTGGAAGAAACGGGCTCGGTACTTAACATGGAAGATGGATGGGTTCAGGAGGCCATAAAGCTTCTTGTAGAAGTCAGGGTATTCCCTGAGAAAGGTAGCCACAGGGGCCACATGGGGTGAGTTGGTGGGAGAGCCCAGTTCGTCAAGCATTCAAGGCTTCAGTCCCCCTCTTTCGCCTCAACCTCCTCCAAATGAATTCCCTGGGCTCCCCCAGCATCCTGGCCATTGAGGGAAGGAGGAATGACAGGTTGGACGGCACTGGGTGCACTAAGCTGACACTCACAAGTTGTGCTTGTGGATCAGGATGAAAAGTCCATTCAAGGCTAGAAGGCTGATGGCACCACCTACAGAGATGCAGACAGACATGAGACCAGGCTTATGCAAACCTCACCACAGCTGAGAACAGGCTGGTACACGCAGCACAAGACCAGCTGAGGTGGCCAGACCATAAGGCCTCCACCTGAGTCCACATGAGAAGAGCCAGAGTTAAGCCTTGAGCCAATGAGCTTGGGTTTGTCAGTCAGGAGATACAATTGGGCCACTCCCCCTTTCCACTAGCCTGGCCAGGAGCTCCACTCACCCATGTTGCAGGCACTGGTGAGAAAATCAATCATGAGAGTCGGCTGGGCCAGGTGAGGCAAGATGGAGTCATGCATGGCCACAAGCACCTTCTTGTAGAGGCCGAGAGGTAGCTGCAGAGGTTGTGGGCAATCATGGCGCTATCTATCTTCCCATGCTCCCCTACATTTTAAGACCCGGGTGTCCCCACCCAACCTAGCCCTACCTTGTGTTTGAGGAAGCCAAGCCACATCTCTTGGAATGCCTTCCTGTGTTCCTGCAATAGGGCCATGCTGCATAAACCTCCCATCACAGGCTCTCCCTGCCCATGTCCACCCTACCTGGCCTTCTTCCCATCCACTGCAGGCCCTTATTCCCAAGAACCCCAAGCCAGCCTGTGATACCAGGTTTCTGGTCCACTAGTGAAGGAGCCTCAATACAAGGAGGGACAAGACAGAGATCTGAAGGTGGCAACAGGGAATGTGGAAATGGCATCACCTGACTTTTTAAGATACATGTCACTGCCTACAGGATCCAGGAGGGAGGGAGGGAGCTACACCAAGAAAGGCCCTCAAATCTCTAAAATGGCTCACCTTCAGATGAACAACCTTCCATTTGTCTGACGGTTCTGCAAGGACAGCAAGGAGGAGTCACAGATTTCCCAGAGGGAATGGCACTGGCTAGGCTGATGGACTCAGGACTGCTCAGCAGCCCTCCTACCAGGTGGGGCAGCGCTGAGTACACTTAGCTGACACAAGCTGTGCTTGAGAATCAGGATAAAAAGTCCATTCAAGGGTAGCCCAACACTCACGTGTGTGCTTCACATAGAAGTTGGTGAGGTCACACTCCTGGTGGGGCAGATTCATGGCAGACAGCAACATGAAGGAATTATTCCAGAAGGTGGGAGACACCTGTAGGAAGCCTGTACTAAGTATCCAACTGCCTCCCTGAGGTACCAGGCAAGTGGAACCAGTCGCTCACCTCAGTTTGCTGGCTGATAACCCGGGCCATGGTGCTCGTGGCCACCTGCATCGTGTGGTAGCGGATATCATCATATTCCAGGTACTCACAGAACTGGGAGTGGAGCAGGCTACAGTCGTCTTCGGGTGAAAGCAGGCCTCTCACCACTGCCTGGGTGGGTGCAGGGACAGGGTGACTCCACCAGAGTGGTCCCAAAAGCCAGGCAGGGTGACACAGCTGTACTGAGCCCCATATCACCAGGCCACCTGTCACAACCCCTCCACTGCCAAGCCACATGCTAGTCTTTACTCACTCCCAGGTCAAGGCAAGGTAGAAACATCATATCCCCAGCTGTCTGCTCAGGCAGCTGACTCCCAGAGCAATCTCAGACTGTGACCAATGCAATTTTCCAGGACCTACCAGGGCCTTACCCTGAAGAGCATGCGGGGGAAGAGGTACTGGCCTTCCCACTGGGGCTTTTCCAGAGGCTGTGCACCTTCCAGCTGAACAAACTTCATCAGTGTCTTGAGGGCCACCTCCTGGGAAGCAGGGGAGAGCGGCTGTGACACCCTACCCTTCATAAGGCCCCACAGAACTCATCCTAGCCTGGGGGCCTCTTCTAATTAGACACGAAGCACTGGAGAGGCAGAAGTAGGAGAACCACCATGAGTTCAAGGCCATCCTGAGACTACATAGCAAATTCCAGGTCAGCCTGGGCTAGAGCAAGACTCCACCTCAAAAGAAAAAAGAAAAAAGAAAGAAGAAAGACAACTCTAGCTTATCTTGCTCCAAGTCCCATGCATAGAATGGTGGTGACAATGACACAATCCTGTTAACTAGGACAGAGCTTAATACAGGATCTGGCCTGGAGAGTGCAAGCAAGTTAGGTCTTCAAGATAGGCCACTTGACTGCTCTCATATCATTCAACTGTGAGACTCTACAGCAAACGACAGAGCACACTCAAGGTTACCCAGAACCAGTTTTCCAAACTCCATGCCTTCAGGGTCAAGTAGATGACACCATGGAATCACACTGGAGAGTCAGGGAGTAGCAGGGACCATGTCTAGGTAGAAGCAGCCTTACCTAGAAAGTAAGAGGTGTCCACATTCACAGGCTCCTCTCCTGCACTATGGCTTATTTTGGAGGTGATAGGTCAAGGACTCACCTTGACCTGGAAGGAGGGGTGGGCCAGGAGTTCCCCCAGGCGGTTGCAGCAGCTGTGATAGCGGTGTCTCATCCACACCTTGTACTTATGAGTGGCTCCCTGGGACCCTGAAGACAGAGTTAGGGAAGGTGTCCCTTACTGTGTACCAGGCTAGGCCCATCCTTCCATTGTTTCTCATCTCTACCAGTGGTAACCAGGCCAGGGCTAGGAAAAACCATTTTCTGGGCCCTGTAGACATAGCCACCAGATATTGAAACTCTCCTTTCCTCACTATTCCTCAGAAACTGGATGTCTCAGAAATTAGGACTTAAGGGATAGCCATTTTAAGGGATAGCATCATTCTAAGCAAGTGCATTGATAAGGAAAAATAATCGTACTCTGTCCATGTTCATTTAGACCTAGCACAGACACATGGATTCCATGCCCGGTGTTAACATACTCGCCCCACAATGGGCTCAGTGAGTGCTCCCACCAACCTGCACGGTCTATGACGGTGCCAATTGACAAGGAGTCCCAGAGACTAGGCCTTGCGGAGAGGTCCCCGAACCCCTCACCTGCCAGGACCGTATCCTCGGAGGGCAGCGGGCCCACGAACAACTCTCCCCGCTCCAACAAGGCACCGAACAGTCGGCTGCACGTGCGCACTGCTTCCTGGATCTCTTCCTGGTCCTCGGACTGAAGAGAGGCCGGGCACAGTGACGCCTACATCCTGCCCCAGGGACAGCTTGACCCGTCTCGCACCCACCAAGCCCACCTGCAGCACAGCCAGGATGTCGAACACGGAGTTGGCCTGGCTGCGGTCCTCCAGCACCGCCTGCAACATGCGGCCAAGCGCCCGCCGCAACCCAGCGCTGCGAGACTCCTCCATCGCCACCTCCTGCCTCGCGTAAGAACTGGCGTCTGCGCTTGCGCTGCCGGCGCACCCATGACGTCTCTGGCGTTTGCGCTGCCGGAGCACCCATGACGTCTAGCCCCCCTGCGTACGTCATCGCAGTGCGCCGAGCAAGTCTAAAGGCGTTAGGCAGCATGGCGCTGTTCCACGTCGCGCGGTACGCGGGCCCCGAAGCTGCAGGGCCGACGGGATCCGAGGAGGAAGCGGGTGGCCGGGCGCGTGCGCTGCTCGAGCGGCTGCAGAGCCGGGCCCGCGAGCGGCAGCGCAGGGAGCCCGAGCCCACGGCCTCCAAGACGGCCTCTGAGGCGGCGGGCAGACGGAGGCGGCGGCCCCGGCGGCGGCGGCGAGCGAGCGACTCGGCAGCTGGCAACCCAGACTCACCGAGGACAAAGCGGCGGAAAGCAGACGTTGAGCTCACGGACGCACGTGGGTCGGCCAGGCGGGGATGGGGACGGGAATCGCGGGCGTGTCCCTCCCGGTGCTACGGGGCTGACACCACGTGCACCATGTCTGCCGCGCAGGAAGCAGCGAGGCGGCGTCAGAGAAGCCCGATGTTCGTGCTGAGGCCCGGGCAACCGCAGATACGCGTCTTCCGGAAGCGACCGGACCCCCGATTTCCGGCCCGGTGCTGGGGGGATTCGCGAGGAAAAAGACACCTAAGGTGAGCGGCCCTGAGGGGTCTCTTGGGAGGGAGATGGCGGGTCATCATCTTGTAACCCCGTGGAGGTTTCTAGCCGCCTGCCCAGGTTGTTTTGTCTCAGTGGGGAAGTCTTTGGTAGGAAGTACTTAAGGTAGAGACCGTGGAGGTGGCAGAAACCGGGAGACTTGGTAGAGCGTTTTCCAGCATTCCTGGACACCGTTAGACCTGTAATCCAGAGATGTTCCGTGATCTCAGGGTGTGCCTGGCAGGAAACAGCATTAATAGGAAAGGGATGCAAGTCCGGGCCAGCCTGGGGGAAAGTACCCAGTGCAGGTTTCTTTGGGGGGGTTCTTTTCTTGTTATTATTCGTTTTTGTTTTTTCGAGGTAGGGTTTCATTCTAGCCCAGGCTGACTTGGAATTTGCCATGTAGTCTCAGGCTGGCCTTGAACTCAAGTGGTCCTCTTACCTCTGCATCCCTAGTGCTGGGATTATGTGCCACCATGCCAGGCTGATTCCGTGTGTTTTGTCTGAAGACTTCATGATGAGTGGGTGATGGAGGGCTGGGAAGAGAGCCTGGTCAGAAATCTGGTCTCTTCACTTGGCGTCTCCATTCCTACCTGTTCTGCTGCCTCAGCCTAGAGGGCTCTGCAGAACTCTCCTAGTCTTTCTTTCTTTAAACTTTGTATTGACAGCTTCCATTAAGTATAGACAATAAACCATAGGAATTCCCACCACCACCCTCTATGGAATCCCTCCTGTTTTCCAATTATCTCCTGTTTTTTTTTTTTTTTTTTCTTAGGTCCAGCCTTTTCTGCCAAAGTGGTTGGCTGAACCAAGCCATGTCAAGAAGAATGTCACTGAGGATCTTACTCCCCTTGAAGACATCCCTGAGGTGCACCCTGACTTGCAGAAACAGCTGAGGGCACATGGAATCTCTTACTACTTTCCAGGTGCTTCAGCCCTGGGCAGGTGGCTAGAGGCACACCTGGAGCAGCCTCCCCTGGGTTGTGAGGTCCGCAGTGTAGAAGATTCTGCTGCAGATCACATCCAGTGACTGTTGGCATCTTGAGCTCAGGAGCCTTTAGGTCTCCTCCAGCCACGGTACCATCTTTGAGAGTAACTCCCTGGGTAAAGAGGCTGGTCCCAACATATATTTGACCTCCTTGCCTTCCTTCCTCCAGTCCAGGCAGCTGTAATTCCTGCCCTCCTAGAGAGCTCAGCTAGTGGATTTCTGGTAGGCAGAGGTGGCTACCAGCCCAGTGACTTCTGTGTTTCTGCCCCAACGGGTAGTGGCAAGACCCTGGCTTTTGTCATCCCTGTGGTACAGGTGAGTATAGGAGTCCCATTTTCCAGCTAGGGCATGATATGGAGCTTACCCTGGTGATATAGATGACCCTTCCTGTAGGCCCTGCTGTATCGGGTTGTCTGCAGTGTCCGTGCCCTGGTTTTACTGCCCACCAAGGAACTGGCCCAGCAGGTATGTCAGCCCCACACGCAAAAGTTTGTATCCCTAGCCTCAACTGCCCTGCCTCATGGGCATTGTTAGCCCCTGAATGATCCAAAGTAAACTTCCAAGTCCTTGCTGTAGAGGTGGCCAGCACTTACCTAGGCCATGACAGACTCTTCTTATAGGTGAGCAAAGTATTCAATATCTACACGGATGCCACACCTCTGCGGGTTGCCCTTGTTACTGGACAGAAGTCACTGGCCAAAGAGCAGGAGAGCCTTGTCCAGAAGACGTAGGTCTGCCAGATGGTGGGCTTTTCAAGGGGACCCTCCTCAGCCCAGCTGGTGTCCAGAGTTGGGGTGGCATCAGTGCTGTGAATGTGATTCAGGCAGTACCTTGTTGTTGGATGGTCTTGGGAGGAGCCTCCCTCCGCTGAGTCTCTCTCATCTATAGAGCAGATGGTTACCGTTGCTTGGCTGATATTGTGGTGGCCACACCTGGTCGCCTGGTGGACCACATTGACCAGACTCCAGGATTCAGCCTCCAGCAGCTCCGTTTCCTGGTAGGCCCACCACTATTGCTGTGTAACAAGATGGGGTGACCTCACCAGAGTCCAGCTGACCCTGACTCCTACCTCCTTGCAGGTTGTTGATGAAGCTGACCGGATGATAGACAGCATGCACCAGTCCTGGCTGCCACGGGTGGTGGCAGCAGCTTTCCACAGTGACGGCCCCACAAACTCCTGTTCCTTGCTCCAGAGGAGGCAGCCCCAGTCTGTGACCACTGCCAGGTATCCTGCCTTGTACAGGGACTAGCTCCTCCACACACTCCTTTCTCAGTGCGCATTGCTGGCCCTGTGATGGGAGTCATTGCATTTCGAGGAAACCTCTTCTGCCAATAAGACCTTTCTTTGCCTTCCAGCACTTGCTTCCCCCAGATGCCTCTGCAAAAGCTGCTATTTTCAGCTACTCTGACCCAGAACCCTGAGAAGCTCCAACAACTTGACCTCTACCAGCCCAGGCTTTTTTCCACAGGGCTGGTAAACAGACGACACCCCAGAGATACAGATAGGGAGGTGGAAGGAGACTCGAAGGGGAAGTATGCCTTCCCTGTGGGGCTTATGGTGAGCAAATGGGGAATACAGGGCAGGGAGGAACCCAGGCCCAGGACTCCTGGCCAGCTCTTACAATCTGTTTCCCCTAGCACCACTATGTGCCTTGCAGACTCAACTCCAAGCCACTCGCTGTCCTGCACCTGGTTCTCAGGATGAAACTCAAAAGAGCTCTCTGCTTCACCAACTCTCGAGAGAACTCCCACAGGTAAGCTGGGTTAGGGGACAGGTGTGGCCAACACAGGCTGGATCCTGACACCACTGGCTTCTGTTTCCTTCTCTTTCCAGGCTCGTTCTGCTAATGCAAGCTTTTGGGGGTGTGAGTGTGGCTGAGTTTTCCTCCCGCTATGGGCCTGGCCAGAGGAGGATGGTCTTGAAGCAATTTGAACAGGGCAAGATCCAGCTGTGAGTACCTGGGGAGGGAACCTGCCACATGGAATCAGGGTACCTATTCCTTGTCAGGGCTCCATGGTAGTTTGCAGGGAGGCCTAAAGTTTTCCCCAGCAGGGTGAGCACGTGTATGTATACACCCCACCCATCCTGGCCTGCTGAGTTCTCAAAGCCTGTATGTATCCCATCAGCCTTATCAGCACAGATGCCACTGCCCGAGGCATTGACGTGCAGGGGGTAGAGCTGGTAATCAACTATGATGCCCCTCAGTACCTTCGGACCTATGTGCACAGGTAAGAGCTAGTCAACAATGGTCACTAATGGAGTCAAGTGCTTGTGAGATCCTGGGTGGTGTATGCACAGGAGTTTGGGTGAAGTATGGCCAGGAGGGGAACTGTCTTTCTGTTAGGTCCCCATGGGTCAGCACCACTGTCTGGAAACAGCCATGTTTGATTTCAGGGTTGGGAGAACAGCTCGAGCTGGAAAAACTGGACAGGCCTTCACTCTACTTCTGAAAGTGCAGGTGAGGCCTTGTGGGTCTTGGCAGGCACTGTGGGGAAGCCTGTGCTGCTGTGGGGAGGAGGGCTGGGCTGACCCAGACCCCATTCCTCTAGGAGAGGAGGTTCCTGCAGATGCTAGCAGAAGCTGGGGTGCCTGAGCTGGTGCGCCATGAGATCCCCAGCGAGTTCCTGCAGCCATTAGTCCCTCGGTATGAGGTGGCCTTGTCCCAGCTTGAAAAGACTGTCAAGGTGAGGGCTACTGGGATTGGGTGGGGGTTCTGCAAATTGAGCCTCAGCCCAGAATAGAAGAAAAGTGAGGGAGACAAGAGGGAAGCATACAGACAACAGGAAGAAACACATGATGGCAAATTCCCTCTTTCCACAGGAAGAACAAAAGCTGAAGGCATCCTAGGATTTGGGGGACTAGTGGAGCCCTCCTGCTGAAATGAGTCTACCATCTTTGAGCACTGGATATTCTGCAAGCAGAAGATAAAATTCTTTGGATTCCTTGAAGTAGCCACCAGTGGAAACTGTCTGTTTTCTTCTTTTGTTTTCTTTTTTCTTTTGTGTGTGTGGGTTTTCAAGGTAGGGTTTCACTCTAGCCCAGGATGACCTGGAATTCACTTTGTAGTCTCAGGTGGTTTCAAACTCATGGCCATGCCTCCTATCTCTGCCTCCCGAGTGCTGGAATTAAAGGCATGTGCCACTATGCCTGGCTTTTTGGTTTTTCTTTCTTTTTTTTTTTTTTTTTTGGTTGGGAAACTGCCCATTTTTCTCAAGCTCACCGTCTCCTTGGGCCCAGGAGCCTAGAAGCTGACTTGGGTCTACAGCATGATGGCATGGCATACGTAGCCAGAAGTCCTGTTGGTCTTAAATGTAAACTCCAGTAAAGGTGAAGGCTGCCCTAGGGCTGATGGCATGGTGCTTTTCAGGTGACTGAGGGACTGGGTTTAGCTTCAAGGTGACCCTGCAGATTATGCACTTCCAACAATAGCATCTCATGCCTGCAGAGAAGATAAGGTGAGCCTGGAAGAGGAAGGTTGGCCTTGACAGCATTTTCATTGTCACAGTACTTTTTAATTAGCTACCGTGACTCTGCATGGGAAAGTCCTGATTTGAACATAAGTAGACAACACTGATCTGTTTTTGGAAAAATTTTTTGGTTTTTCAAGGTAGGGCCTCCCTCTAGCCCAGGTTGAAATGGAATTCACTGTGTAGGCTCAGGCTGGCCTGAAACTCAAAGTGATCCTCCTACCTCTACCCTCGCAAGTGCTAGAATTAAAAAGTGTGTGCCACCACGCCTGGCCTTGAAGATTTTATATGTTAAAAAATAAATTTTTTAAACAACAAACTGATTTCATCTGTGTTTTTAAAAAAAGTACAGGGAGCTGGGTATGTGTCTCAGTGGTAGAACACTTGCCTAATATGTAAAACCCTAGGTTTTTCATACAAGAATCAAAATTTTATTTATTTTTAAAAAAATTTTATTTTTACTTTTTTGGCTTTTTGAGGTAGGGTCTCACTCTGGCCCAGGCTGACCTAGAATTCACTCTAGTCTCAGGGTGGCCTTGTACTCAGGGTGGCCTTGTACTCACGGCGATCCTCCTTCCTCTGCCTTCCGAGTGCTGGGATTAAAGGCATGCGCCACCACGCCTGGCTCAGAAATCAAAATTTTAAAAAGAAAAGGTGGGGCACAAAACAAGAATTCACTAAAGTTACCAGTTGCCACTTCTTGTGATGTGCAAGGTGCACACAGGAAAGCAACTCAGTGTGGGTGACAGTGCGGTCATGGAACCAGTGTATAAGGCTAGCTCTGGGAACAGATTTGGGGAGGCCTCTCACCATTATTAAGCTCAAGGCCTTTTAGTATCTGGATATAGCATAGCCAAGCCTTACTGCTATCCTGACCCTCCTTGTCACCAAGCATTGGTACTGTCCCTGCTGTCTCAATGTTGTTTCTTCCATGTAACTATCCAGAATGTTCCTGTTTGTCCCAGAATTGGGCTAACATCACTTCCGTTCTCCCACAATGGGGCTCTTCCTCTGTACCCAGAGCTTGTTCCTAATAACTACCAGGGCTGAGTTCAGGTTTGTGTGCTGTGAGTTTCCATCTCAGTTGGAGATAGAAAATGCAATGGGTGCATGGATAGCTGGGTGGATGCACACTTCACCAATCCTTTTGAGTATTAGAATAACTTTGATAGCTATAACAACTTTAAAACTTACAAGGATATTAGTGTTACTGTTTAGTTCACTTGTATTCAGTTTAGCAAATAGTTTTCAAAAGTGTGTTACCTAGAAATATGTTTTCTTTTTTTTAATGGGAGGGTTTCAACGTAGGGTCTCGCTCTAGCCCAGGCTGACCTGGAATTCACTAGTCTCGGGGTGACCTCGAACTCACAGAAATCCTCCTCCCTCTGCCTCCCGAGTGCTGGGATTAAAGGCATGTGCCACCATGCCTGGCTTTAGAAATACGTTTTCTAACAAAACGTTATGTAGAACTTTAATACAGGGAACAAAGAGGCAAAATCACTGTGGTGAGGATGGGTGCAGAACCTGTGCAGCATGTGAAATGTTCTCCACAGGACAGCTTGAAATCAGGAGTGTGATTTCCACACACAAGTGCCCAGAGGTACAACTCAAATTTAGTGTTCAGGAGCATTTAGCCAGAGCACAACTCTGTAGGAAAGGCTGTCACTGTAGTTGTCTCATCACTAGGCCCCAAATGCACAGCTCACCAGCACAAACCCCACAACAGAAACTATTTTCTACTACTTATGGTCATCTGAGCCTATGTAAGAAAGGCCTGAAAAACCTGCCATGTTCTTACCCTGACTATCAGTAACTTTCACTAAATGACATTTTCCTGAACTGTGATGGTTTCCCTGCAGCCTCATCTGGCCTGGGTAAGTCTGAGCCATTTACTAAGGCCTTGGTGGGGAATGTCGCTTTGTACTATAAGGAAAAAGGCCTTTATGGGTAAATACATCCACTAATTTTAGGGTGATCATAGGTAATAGCACTTTCTGTTCTTAAAGGGGGTTATTGAGGTTAGAATTGTATGTTGCTTTCTGTAAGAAATACCGGCTAGGGCTGGAAAAATGGCTTAGTAGTTAAGGTGCACCTGTGAAGCCTAAGGACCTAGGTTTGATTCTCCAGAAACCAGGTAAGACAGATGCACATGGTGGTGCAGGCATCTGGAGTTTGTTTGCAATGGCTGGAGGCCCCGGCATGCCTATTCTCATAAATAAATAAATACAGGACAAGAGTCCTGTGCACGCAGGTGTGTTGAGCGCCCGCCCTCGAGCCCCTCCGGTGCCGACAGGTCTTGGAGTCGCTGAGGGCTCAGGGTCGGGCTTGACACGGGTGGGCGCACCGCGTCCTGGTGCCGATGCCATGGCCCTTGCGCTCGCCTCGCGGTTCACGCTGCTGGAGGCGGCCTGAGGCCATCCTCCAGCCGAGTACCAGGCTGAGGCAGATGCCCAAGAGGACCCGGTGGGGGGGCAACGACAAGCTGCTGGACACCTCGGAACTCCCGGGGAGCAGCGAGAGC
Source organism: Orientallactaga sibirica (assembly GCA_036365145.1). Taxonomy (NCBI): domain Eukaryota; kingdom Metazoa; phylum Chordata; class Mammalia; order Rodentia; family Dipodidae; genus Orientallactaga; species Orientallactaga sibirica. The sequence continues at coordinate 46,059,054 of JAEOAD010000011.1, read as the reverse complement.
ACGGCCAACCTGGAGGAGCTGGACATCGAGGATGCGCACGAGGGTGGTGGGGCGCCTGCAAGATGTGCACCAACGAGAGCTACAGCGAGACCACCAGCCAGGTGGCCAAGCAGCGCAAGCCGTGGATGAGCAAGAAACTGCCATGATGTACAAGGACAAGTACAAGAAGAAGACCAACCAGGCCCTGGGTTGTGGTGGCTCCGCAGCGGCCAGCAGCGCCGGAAGCGTCAAACTGGAGGTACTGCTCAAGGCCCTGGCCTGGGCAGTGGGGGGAGGGGAGGAGGAGGAAGCCCCATCCTTGCCCGAACCTCCCGTCCAGGGCCTGCTCCCCTACTCCCAAACGGGCTAGGTTGCTTGGCTGGACAGTGAAAGGAGGAGGAAGCCCCAATCCTTGCCCAACCCCCCTGTCCAGAGCCTGCTCCCCTACTCCCAAATGGGCTAGGTTCTTGTTTTCACTGTCCCTGTTCAGCAACTACCTCACCTTCCTTAGTACCCCTAGAGAAAAGTGTGGATTGATAAATGATCATTGTAAGCTGTTTCAGCGGACTTTGGGGTTCCTTGAGAATGAAATGTATAGTTAGGGCTCTGCAAATGGAATTCTGCCTGCATGTCCCCACCCCATCATTTGCTGGCTGTGTGGCCTCATTTAAATTTCCATTTTCTCACTGTTGCCATTAAAACAAGGCCTAGTTTTTAGTGTCACTGTGAATACGGGGTGTTCCAATTAAGTGTCCACAATATCCAGAGTGAAGTTTCAAAGGGGAAAGTGGGGGAGGGAGGGAAATAACATGGGATATTGTACAATTAAAGACGTTGTCAATAAAAAAATAATAACATAAAAAAATTTAAAAAAAAGAAAGACTATTTGCCAGGAGTGGTGGCACACACCTTTAATTTCAGCACTTGGGAGGCATAGGTAGGTGGCTCACTGTGAGTTCATGGCCATGCTATTACATAGTGAATTCAGGTCAGCCTGGGCTAGAGAGTGAGACCATACCTCAATAAACAAAATAAAATAAATAAAAATGAAGTATCTCAAAAAAAAAGTATAGGCCAAAACTAGAAGGGATTTTGACTGATGTTCCTTGGAGCAGAACCTGCTTGTGCCTGTGCTTGAGGGCCCTGCTATCTGGAGAGAGACAGACAGACATCCATTTGCAGTCACTAAGTTTGCTGAGAGCCCTGGGTATGTCTGGTAATCTCAAGGGAAGCTCCTGGGGAAGTAATTATTTTCTTTTTTGGGGGGTTGGTGTGGGGGAGAGACACTATTTGCAGCTCAGGCTGGCCTTAAACTCTATCTTCCTGCCGCACCTCTAGAGTGCTGAAATTATAGGCATGGGTCACAGTTCCTGGATTCCCAGAAAGTACTTCTGAGAGTGTCCAGAGGCTGTGGAGAGGATCTGAGGCAAGAGGTGGAGGCCATTCCAACCAGGGAAGGGCAAGTGCAAAGACTGGCATCCAGGAGAGGCTTGAGGGCTGAGACCACTAAAGGTAAGGCTATAAACATTGTCCTGTGTGAGATAGGAAGGATCCTGACTAGGAAGCTCCTTGGTTCTGCATGGTGAAAAGCTTCATCTACTTGACCAGCAGGCCAGTGAGCAACAGGAGAATGGAAGGAACAGGATGGTGGCTGTCATCCAAATGGCTGTGTTGCAAGGCTATGGTAAAAGAGCAAGCCAGGATACTTGGCAGCAACTGTCATGTAATCTAGCATCAAAGCAGAAGACCAAGAAAGTGGCAGGGATATTAAGTGTGCTGTTGAGTCTGAAGGTACATCACTTCTGCAGTCACTCTGCCCCATGGCCTCAACTCCACCAGCTGTGCAAAGATACAGCCTTCAAGCCAAATGAGGATAATGGAATAGGGGCTCCATCTTCTCTATTGAGAATGATAAGAATAAATGCAGGTACCAGCACTGTGAGCTTGACAATGTCCATGGACTAGTCCTTACCAGAAAATGAGAGGCCCCAAAGAGTGGTTACTGGCCCATGATCATACAGCTGGTAAGGTTACAGGGGCAAGTGTACTTATAATTTGGCAAAGGCTCTGCCTGTGGTCTACCTCCCATGGTCTGCACCAACATACCCAACACATACCAGACCTATGATCCTCTTGTCTGGGGGGAATGTCAAACAAGGTGCTACAGGGCCATGCCCATAGGCACTGGATCTCACTCTAGGTTTCTGGGGCACTTTTGCCACCACCTCCACCCCAGTGAGAGGCTCAAGTGCAGCCTCACTGGTACCATGAAGTCCTGCAGCAGATACACAAGGACCGCCACTGTGCCTTTGCAGAGCAGATGCCAGGCCCAGTACTTATAGAGCAAGGCCTTGAGGACAGCTTGCTCCTTTGACAGCACTTTAAGAGAAGTTCAGCCTCTCGTGCCTTTGTATTTTGTTTTCTTGGTTTGCAAAGGCAAAACACAACAATTTAGACAATGTTCTATGAAAGACAAGGCAAGAGGATGAAAAAAAGTCACTTTATTATGCCTTTTGCTTGGGAGAACATAAGTGCCCTATTCTTTTAAGTACAAATGCTTGTTTTTACAAAGTATTTACAATTTCAGTCCTGTTTCTTACATTTTTCAACACAATAGCTATCTGGTTGCAAAGTGAACAAAAATAACTGCCAAAAAAAATCCCCTGCTTGTCAGATGTTATCCTTTACTGACTACCCACCTTGGGCATTTTTGTCTAGATACATTTAAATAGGTGCCACAGCCTTCCTTAAATAGGTGCCATAGCCTTCTACCTTCTGAAAGTAAGCCACCACCACAGTGGGAGTGAAGAAAGACAAGTATGGTGTTGATGACCCACAAAGCTCGGTTCTGCCCACCTGAGAACAACAGGGAGCAGGAACTGCTGCTAAGAGCCAGATATGAAGTATAGAGGAGCCAACAAAAGTCCCTTCCCCACTATGGCACACACCAATCCAGAACGGTGTGTTTTAGTACAAAACTACATACAGGATGGATGATGTGTTTAACAATAGAGATGTCAAATCTCTTCTGGTTTTCAATATTTGACTGTTACTTCTCAAATTTCTTATCAAGAGCTCAAAAGTGAGCTTTAGGTGTGTTCTAGGACATATTGTCACATTCTTGCAGACACAGATGGTACAGAACAGACACAACAGGGAGGACATAGACTCAGCACAACAGCTCCTGTCTTTAATGCTGTCATATTGACAGCACAGATCTAATAGCCCTACTTCCTGGGCCAAAGAGTAAAACCAGCACAAGCAGGCTGCAGTACTGGTGTTGAAAATGGACCTTTCACCCTGGTCAATGTGTCAGAGGAGGAGCCACTGTCAACTTGCAAAGAAAGACTGAACACAGGAGTGTTCTCCCCTCAACTTCAGGCCTACCATTGTAGCATGGCAGCACTCCAGCTAGCTGTCCTCTTGCTCAGACAGGACATTTGAAATCCACAAAAAAAAGCCTGCAAAGGATGGCACCATGGATGCCTCCCATGGGAGGATACTCAGCTATCCAGACTGAGCCTAGGGCAGTGTAGCAGTAGGAGTAAGTTGATCTTACTCTCAACTCCACTGACACTCACTGCAACATCTGCAACCTGATGTCCATGGCATGTGGACCTCATCTACCAGCCCATGCAGGAACACTGGTGGAAATGTCTGGCATACTGGGTCCAAAGCCAGGCATCCTTTACAGCTATGCAAAGACGGTATGGGCCTCAGAAGTTTCCTTCAAATGAAAGCCTACCCCATGGGGCGGAGCCAAGCAATACTGGGCACTCTTTGGGAAGAATATCCAGTCAACATATCAGCACATGTAATGAAAGTCAGAAAACTCACTGGCACATTGAGAAGGGTATACATAATAAGTATTTCAAAGTCAAGCAAATCATTTCTTATAAGGGAGGTACCCACAGTGGCAGCGCTGCAACGTGAAGTGGGTCTTCAATGGTCTGCTATCGCTTCACTACCTCGGAAGGACCATGATGTGTCCTCCTCCCAAACCACAGTATATGGTAACAAAGATGGCATCTGAGATAGAGTCTTATTTTATGACTCTGCACCTGCTAAGTGGTATACAGTAAGACAGAAACTCTAAGTGGCTTTTGAAATACCACTGTGTGCACTGCCCTGGAGGAAAACCACAAAGTGAAATCACCGAGAAGGCACTGCCACTGTCACATTTTTAGCTGGTCACATACATAGGAAGGGGCGCTCAGCACAGACCACTCTTCCTGCAGCTCAACATACTGTAAACGAATGTTAGGCAACTTCATGTGGACACAATTTTCCTAGTGTGCCCATCTTATGTAGCAGAGCCCAGTAAAAAAAGCAGTATTCTTCATGTCAAGGCCATCTTGCCATGGTAACCAACCTGCCTCCCTCCTACTGGCATGGAGGCTTGGTGGGTGTCTTCAGCCTTACAGCAGGGACTCTCATCTGCAGCTTGGGCTGCTGGCTTGGGCTGTCGGAGCTGGCTGGGACTTGGGACGGGCTTGGGCCCCCTGGGGTCTGTAGCGGGGCAGAAGCTGTTGTCACCACCTGCTGCTGTATGAGTTTCTGCTGTACCACCTGGGCTGTTGCAGTCACTGTTGGGATCATCTGCACCTGCTGCCCTGCCGCAGTTGCCTGGGTGAGCGTCACTGTCTGTGGAGAAGCCTGAGCCAAGAGAGAAGACAGGTGAGGGGTGCAGCCCCAGACAACTTGCCACTACCACAATGACAGTCATTGAGTGCAGGAAACACAGCCTCAGGAACAGCAAGGCTAGATGTAAGTGGGTTTAACACTATTTGGCTTCTTGAAATCCCACAGGACAATACAGCTTGAACAAAGAGAATATTTTAAACACTGTTTTCAAATTAGAGTGATATGCCACATGGTCACACGTTGCACCATAAACAAAAACAGAAGTCTGGGGTCCTGGGTCAAGAAAAGAGTTCTATCACCTCTTGCCAGCTCATTTCTGCCCAGCTCTCATGCTGCTGGCATAAGTATGTGCTCCCCAGAAACTGTATGAAGTGACCCGGTATTGTGGGACATGCCTGAGGTACTATTTATTGGGCATTGCTAGAAACGGGCTGGGACTGTGAGGAAGCTGGCCTGAACTGTTGGACATGGCTGGGGACCTTGGGTTGTGGGGGTTGCAGCTGGCCTTATCATTGGGAACCCACCCTGGCAATGGAGACTGGTCCTCCCTGCCCTCGGGCAAGGTTGTCATGTACCCTGTCTTCGCCCAGAGTGGGAGAACTGGCGAGGCCCTCCCTCCTTGATCCCAAAAACATCTGACCATCCTGTAAGTCAGGTTTTGCCCTTCCCCCACAGTTCCTGACCTTGTGGCTAGCTGCCCAAGAGACCCTTATGTGGCTGAAGTCCCGCCACTATCTCTCTTGCAATTCTGCCTTTCAACCAATAAGATAACAACCCATAAATTATGTATCCAATCACCATATAGTCTGTATGTGCCTTCTCAACCTTTCTCAAGTGTTTCTAAACCCACTCCCCTTTTGAATAAGAGAGTGCTGTCCATCAGACGGTCTCCTGGGTGTTCATTACCTGTCACACTCACCCGCTCCAGGACCCTGCTTCTTCCCCCCAACTCCCGCGCCTGGAATGTTGGTGGCCAACAACCTCCCGGAACAGAGAGGACCCACAGCTGGTGCCCAAACAGGGACCCTCTGGACGTATGGTTAATAGGTGAGTGCCCCCTTGAGGAACATCCTCCCCTTGGGGTTAACGGCCCCCTGTGGCCCCCTTCCCATCGAGGGCTGGCAAGGTTTGGTTTCTCCTTCCTCCATCAGAGGAAGGCAGGTTTCTCCTCTCTCCATCAGAGAGAGGCAAGTTTCCCCTTTCTCCATCATAGAGAGGCAGGTCTCTCTTTCCTCTAGAGGGAAGCTATTTTCTCCTTTTCCTTCTTTACTTTCACATGGGTTTGAAGCAAAGCGAAAGGGCAATTGAAGTCATTTGGCCAGGGCTACACTCCGGTATTGACTGAAGACCCCTGGCTCACTGTTCGAACCCTGACAGCCCACTTGGGCATTGGTAACAACCTTCTATTTCTCTTCACAATCAACAAACTGGTAATGCATCGACCCGTAAAAGCCTCTAGGGCAGTCGCTGGTATCTTAAACTTGCCGACGGGATTATGTCTAGACCTTTGGGGAATCCCCCTCAGTGCCATAGCACCCTGGGAACGTTACCCTCTGGTGTTTCTGGTCTTTTTCTATCATGGAAAACCACTACCTCCCATCAAAAGGAATCCCAAATCAGCAGATTGAGGACATATCTTAAAGTCAGGGACATAAAACTCTCTTAGAAAGAGGCCAATTCATTCTGGGAAAAGGTCCTCCAGATCGCAGCCACTGCTGCATCGCTGTGGCCACCGGCCCACACCCCAAAACCACTGGCAACAGAGGTTGCAACAACAGCGGCTGCAGGAAGAAAGGCCCGTCCCCCACGCCCTGCTTCTCTCCCAGCTCGCCAGTGGGTTCATGACCCAGGCTCCAGGGGCCATGGCTGACAACATGGGCTCAGGAGCAGGCGGCCTGACACCTTGAGCCACACCTGCCCAGCACAGTGGATAAGGAGATGGTAGATTAAAAAAAAAAAAAAAAAAAAAAAAAGGCAAGATTCTCTTACTCTTAAAGAGTTATAAAATAGCAAGATCAGAAAGTTGCCTTATAGCCTGAGGGAAGTCCAAAACCCTCCCTGAAATTTAGAAAGGAAAAAAAAAAAGCTTTCTTAGCTTCCCTGGCTTGCAGAGCCTGGGGCCTACAAGCACATGAAATCTCAAGACCTGGCCCCAATAGCATATTGGGTGAATGCCAAATTGCTGTGAATAAATGAGGATTTCTTATAAGTATTTACAACTGTTTTAAGTTTACTTTGTCTCTCTATGCTTCTCTGGGACTATTAACAAAAAACAGTCTCCAGATTTATGTTTAAATTTAAACATGCTCAATACTAAATTTATAAGAAAATTTCTAATAATGTTCAAATCTACTTCCATTTTAAAAAAAAAATGTGTTTCAGAAGTCAAGTCTACTCTTATAAAAAGTTATTTCAGGGCCGGGCGTGGTGGCGCATGCCTTTAATCCCAGCACTCGGGAGGCAGAGGTAGGAGGCCACCCTGAGACTACATAGTTAATTCCAGGTCAGCCTGGACCAGAGTGAGACCCTACCTCAGGGGGAAAAAAAAAGTTATTTAAAAAGGCCTTTTATTAAAAGTCTTATGGTAAGGACAATGAAAGTTTTTGCTGGTAGTAATGAGATGAACTGACTAAAGAAGATAAACTGGAGAGAAAACTTTAAATGTTGGTAACTGATGAAAAAGATTGTTACAGAGTGGTTACATAGACTGTAAGGTTAAAGTATGTAGATGAAGGTATAAATAAAGTATGTAGATAAAGGTATGCGTAAGCTTCAACAGAAGGTTAAAGACAAAATACTTAATCAGAGTACAGGGCTTACATCAGACTAACAAAGCATAGCCCTGGCTGATAGTAGGTTACAATGGTATTAAGGTTGTAAACTTAAAACTTTAACATGTCGATATTAATGTGGTCATGATAATGGTTATAAAAGACTGAAGTACCCAACCAAGTTAATTAAGTTCCTCTCTTTGTCAACGCTTTAACTATATCTTAAGGTTAAAGTTGGTTCCTTAGTATTTAATTCTCTCACATGGTTAATATATCTAATATACAAAAAATCCCAGCATCCCCCTATCTCCCTCCATTGGCACACACCAGTAGCTGCCGCCTCTATTCTGATGCAATGGTGAAATCCTTTAGATGGAATACGGAAGGGACCAGGCCCCCTACTAACTAGGGGGAGAGGATTTGTTTCTATTTTCACAGGACCAGCCCAGGCCTATCTGGGTCCCAGCTCCAAATGTCCAATTCAATTCCACTGACCAAGGAGATGGCTCACCTGACACTGAAACAGAAGCGTCCCAGGCCCCCCAAGAGGAAAACATGCCAACCTGGGGCCAAATTGTGGCCCTGTGCCAACAAGGAATCATGCTGGTATGAAATTCACAACAGCTTCTATCACCAGAGACTCTGTTTATATCCTTACTTGCTATCCTGACCTTAAAAGTAGCACAGGCTCAACAAGCACATTGAGCTTATGTACCTGACCCCCCTCTAGCTAGGGCTTCTGTTTGGGAAGAACCCTTACCTAAGACATTTTCCAATGCTTCCCTTACCACTGCCACTTATGACCTAGAATTCTTTTTTGGTTTGTTTGTTTATTTTGTTTTTTGAGGTAGGGTCTCACTCTGGCCCAGGCTGACCTAGAATTCACTCAGGCTGGCATTGAACTCATGCGATCCTCCTACCTTTGCCTCCCGAGTGCTGGGATTAAAGGCGTGTGCCACCACACGTGGCCATGACCTAGAATTCTTGCAAGTGACTAAACCAATTAACTGGACCTCTTTCACAGCAGAGCCTCCTATCTGCTTTTCAAGCGATAGGTATCACTAGGGATGTTATATAATGTATACAAACCACCCATTAATTACGGATGGTGAATACCAAAATAAATATAACTTACGATTACAATTGGGTCCCTGGGAAGGCAAACAATCAGAGGTATCGCCCATCCTGAGTCCCCAAAGGAGGCCTCAGCCAGAATTATGGAAAGTAGTAGTTACCCTAAAAGAAAATTATTTTAAGTTTTGGACGTGCCCCTCCCTTATCTTTTCGTAGTTGGGCCTGGGTGGGTCAATCACCAAAATGGGATTTACTATCTTAGTTGTACCTGGTGTATTATCTCCAATTGTTATCAATTCTAAGGGAGGCACAACTACAGATCCTCCAATGTAATCTTTATTGTCATGTGGCCTCCTTACTTAATCGTGCCAGTCAAAATGGCTGAGCCCGGGTACTCCAGCTTCAAAGCTCAAGTGTTCCAGCAGCTCAACAGATTAATGACACGGAAAAGAAGATTCACAGAATGGCTACTTGTGGGGATCATTGCTGCAATCACCATCAGTGCCTCTTCCACCGCAGCAGCAATATCCCTGGCACAATCGATGAAGACAGCTGATCATGTTAATGGACTGATTAAAATTTTTCTCAAGCTCTTTCGTCACAGATAGATATATTGATAAAAAGGTGTTAGTCCAGTTAGATACTCTAGAGGATGCTGTTATGTGTTTAAGAAGATGAGTTGCCAATCTGGTCTGTCATGCTAATTATCAATTCATATGTGTTACTCCTTTACCCTACAATAGGACCACTACTGAATGGTGGAAGGTTGAAAATCATATTCAGGGTATTTGGAATCATAATAATCTCAGCATAGATTTACAAAGTTTACAAAAAGAAATATCTGTTATTTCACAGTCACTTGTCTTTTGGTGATCCTGCTAAGGCAGCAAAAGGATTTTTGATGCCTTACAGAACACATTACAAAATTATCTCCCAAACAGTTTCTTAGATTTTCATTTGGCTACTATTGGTGTCAGGCACCCTGCTACTATCTTATGCATAATTCCCATATGTATAAATTAGGGCTCAAACAATATAGATAACTCTTGACCGACTGGGTCCTTATACATCATCTGGCTATAACTGGACCTGCAATAAGCCACAAAAAACTTACCCAAGATGGCACTGTCCCATTTTAAAAACAAAGGGGGAGTTGTTGGGCATTGCTAAACATGGGCTGGGACTGTGAGGAAGCTGGCCTGAACTGTTGGACATGGCCGGGGACCTTGGGTTGTGGGGGTTGCAGCTGGCCTTATCATTGGGAACCCATCCTGACAATGGTGACTGGCCCTCCCTGCACTCTGGCAAGGTTGTCATGTGCCCTGTCTTCGCCCAGAGTGGGCAGAACTGGCGAGGCCCTCCCTCCTTGATCCCAAAAGCATCTGACCATCCCATAAGTCAGGCTTTGCCCTTCCCCCACAGTTCCTGACCTTGTGGCTAGCTACCTAAGAGACCCTTATGTGACTGAAGTCACGCAGCTTTTCCCGCCACTATCTCCCTTGCACTTCTGCCTTTCAACCATTAAGATAATAACCCATAAACTATGTATCCAAACACCATATAGTCTGTATGTGCCATCTCAACCTTTCTCAAGTGTTTCTAAACCCACTCCCCTTTTGAATAAACAAGTGTTGTCCATTAGATGGTCTCCCGGGTGTTTATTGCCCGCACTCACCCGCTCCAGGACCCTGCTTCTTCCCCCCAACTCCTCCTGTGCCCGGGATGTTGGTGGCCAATGACCCCAGGGAACAGCAAGGACCCACAAGGTACCTCCAGAGTGAGTAGGACTAGGACAGGGCACAAGGCTAGGTCCTTGAGCTCAGTGGTCCTGCAACGGCAGGTTGCGCACTACTAAAACCAAGAGGGATTCCCATCATTGCCTTTCTTCTTCTAGGGATGGAAACCACAATTCTAACACAGTGTCGAGTCTATTATAAAGTCTGTGACTGCCCAGGGCACTATGTCTCTCCATACCCTACCTGCTGAGAGGCAGATGCAACCTGCTGGATGCTAGCCACAGGTGTTTGCTGCTGGACAACTTGAGGAAGTTTTGCAACCTTTAACAAAAAACAAAAACATAAAATTCAAAAGACTATCTGCACAAGAAATTTTCTTTCTTTTCAATTTGGAAGCAAAAAACAAACAATGGCAGGTGACAGAAGGGCAATTTTACATGTGTCCACCAGGGTTCCAAGAGCTAGCAGTAAGAAGCCATAAGCCCATCCCCCTAGCTAGCAGTATACTGTGACTTGAGCTGATTCTAGTCTCATGTTTCTATATACACACACACACACACACACACACACACACACACACACACACACATAATATATTTTTTTTTCCAAGGTAGGGTTTCACTCTACTCAGCTCAGGGTGGCCTCAAACTCATGGCGATCCTCCTACCTCTGCTTCCCGAGTGCTGGGATTAAAGGTGTGCGCCACCACACCTGGCTTCATGTCAATATTTTTAATAAAACTCCCAATTTTTTTTTTGTTTTTTTGGATTTTTGAGGTAGGGTCTCACTCTAGCTCAGGCTGACCTAGAATTCACTACATAGTCTCAGGGTGGCCTCGAACTCACAGCGATCCTCCTACTTCTGCCTCCCGACTGCTGGGATTAAAGGTGCACACTACCACTTAAACTTAAAACTTAAACTCCAAAAAAGCTTAAAACTCCAAATTTATGGGAGAAATTAGTGGAGGAGGAATTGCTTATTTATCATTCTGTGAGTTCTTAGCAACATTGCTAGAGATAGGTTGAACAATTCACTCTACAGTTTCAAGCTGGTGTTGAACTCACAACAATCCTACTTCTGCCTCCCAAGCACTGGGATTAAAGGCATACAGCACAATACCCAGCCTTAGAGTATGTATTTTTAAATGAAAAAGCTCCAAATAAATTTTAGTGGTTATTTTTTTTTTCAGGGTCTTGATATATAGTCCTGGCTGGGTTGGAACACATTGTGCAAAACAGGCTGGCCCTGATCCTGCAGTGATATGCCTGTCTCAGGTTCCCAGATGAAGGGATTAAAGGCAAGAGCCACCATGTCTGGTGTTTAAATTAGGAACTGGGAATGCAGCTGCATGCACCAAAAAAGAGCTAGCTATAATTTTAAATTTAAAAATGAAAAGGCAGCTTTACCAAGCGAGCAAGAAGTATCCCTGCAAAGGTGACAGAAAACAAAGACCACAGGAAGAACCAGCAAGTAGTGAGCAGAGGTACCCTGGCAGCTCTGGCCCAGAGCATTTGACATGCAAGAGCTAAGACTACAGACCTTGGGGTCACATAGGGCACAGCACACAAGACACAAAGTGGATACCCAGTCTTAGCAAGGAGCAGAGAAAAGAGCCATACACTACCCACAGTTGCTATCCTGAGAGACACATTCCCCATTAAGTAAGAAAACCCCAAAGCCACAAAGAATATACACTCCTTCCTCCCAAGAGGACTAAGCATAAAATGTTTGCCACAAGCCTCGGGCTGCAAAGGAAGGAAACAGGTTTAGGGAACAGAAGAACATCACCTGAGACCCAAACACCTGAAGCCATACCACAGTGAACACCCTGTTGCGCCCATAGGAGCCATTAGAAATAAGAGACCACCTTTACCCCAGGCCACAAAGAATTCCTACAAATAGAACCTTAAATAAAACTGGGTCACAGGCCAGGTGTGGGGGCACACACCTTTAATCACAGCACTCGGAAAGGTAGAGGTAGAAGGATCACAACCATACTGCAGAAGAAGACCACAGACTATTAAAAAAAAAAAACATAAGGAGGCTCATGCTGGAGTGCTTTGCATCCAAGGTAGGGACCTTGAGGTACCAGTGTCCATGACATCCCTGCAGCTGCTCAAAGCCCCTTTCCTGTGTGTCCTGCTCTGGGCCTTTTGTGCTTCAGGTGCCAGGGACCAAAAGCATGGGGCCGGTGTCTCCCATCATGGCAGTGTGGTCTTGGACAAGAACATAGTTCACAACCAAGAGCATTATCATGGAGCATCTAGAAGGTGTCATCAAAATATCAGAGGCAGAAATTTCCCCACAAGAACTGCAGCTCCCTTATTTTAAAATGCATAATTATGATGGCAATAACTTGCTTGATGGTCTAGAACTCTCCACATCTATCACTCATGTCCATAAGAAGGAGCAAAAAGGAACTAATTAACATAATAGATGCTGTTTTGAGAAATAATGACAAGAGCAATGATGGATACATTGACATCATCACAGTAGATGTTATTGGCCATCTCCTAGTTATATGCAAATGTGATCCATGATAATATGATTGAACATTTCTGGTAATGCAAAGTAATTCATTTCCAACTACTGCTACAAGTATTTTGATAAAATCCTATAGTAATTTATTACACTAGGCTGAAAGAGTGAAATCAAGAGAAGAGAAACAGAACATGTTGTATAGTCCCTAAGTGCTTTTTAATCTTGTTGGACAACAGCTTAATGAAAAAAATGTTTAAGGATATTGAGTAATTATTACTGGACACTAAGGAACTTGACTAGAATGCTGTAGATTTCTTGGTGTTAATTCATGCTACCTGAAAAATAAGACAATTTAGCCAAGTGGACACACTTTTGAGTAACAGTAAAGGGATGGAGTAAATACCAAATGCTTCCCTGGTGGTCTTGTCTGTAGGCAAATGTGGTCAATGTCCTGTTCCCCTGGTGTGTGTGATCACTTGCTCTGGGCAAGTGACTATACATTAGGCTATATTAAAGCCACAGTACAAGAATAGTATCAAATGCTGATCTTAAGAGTCTGTATCTGCTGGATTTGGGGAATGATACACCACTGGCCTCAATGCCCTTTTTCAGATCTTCAGTATTTTGTACAACTACTGCCACATCTTTTTCTGTTACCTTCAGCCAGGCAAGACTGAATTTGAAAGTGTTCTCTAATCACTAGCAGCTGTTTTACCTTTCTTAATATTTATATTTCATTTGTTCCTAGGGTTTCCTTTTTTTTGCAGTGTAGGCACTGTTGACTTGGTACAGCAGTTTTAAACTATCAGCTTGACTAGCCTAAATGGAATGTGAAAATATCAAATACAGTACTTTTTAACCCGATGCAAGTTCTGTTTCAAAAGGAATGTTGTTTAAATTACCTCTTCTAGTCTGAATATATGAATTCATCCATTTCAGGGAAGAGTAGACAAATAAGCCTAAAAGCCCTGTAGCTATGACCCTTAGTAATATTTGAAAGTGAGAAGCCGCAGATTATAATTTGGCTTGTTGGATGTGACAGAAATGCTATAAAAAAATCCAAAATAATGACTGAATCAGAAAAAAAAAATTCAAATTTGCTTTAAGACGTATAGAGACTTACATATATTGTGTAAACAGTTTCCTGTGTCAAGTATTTGTGCAATCAGAGCTGACTTATAAAATACTCTTGTAATATCTCATTATTTTCAAAGACTTATATAACAAATTCCAGATATCTGACCAATAAAGCCAGGCATGGTGGCACACACCTTTAATCCCATACACCCAGAGGCAGAAGTAGGAGAATCTCTGTGTCTGAGGCCAACCTAAGACTACACAGTAAATTCTAGGTCTACCTGGGCTAAAGCAAGACCCTACCTTGAAAAAAACAAAAAATAAAATAAAACTTTGAAACATTAAAAAAATATATTTTTATTTATTTGAGAGAGACAAAGAGGCAGAGAGGGAGAGAGAGAGAATGGGTGCACCAGGGCATCAAGCCACTGCAAACAGACTCCAGACGCATGCACCATCTTGTGCATCTGGCTTACATGGATCCTGGGGAATCGAACCTAGATCCCTTGGCTTTTGCAGGCAAGTGCCTTAACTGCTAAGCCATCTCTCCATCCCACTTTGAAACAGTTTTTTTGTTGTTGTTTTGTTTTGTTTTGTTTTGAGGTAGGGTCTCCCTCTAGCTCAGGCTGACCTGGAATTCACTATGTAGTCTCAGGGTGGCCTTGAATTCACAGCGATCCTCCTACCTCTGCCTCCCAAGTGCTGGGGTTAAAGGCATGCACCACCATACCCGGCTTCACTTTGAAACATTTTTAAAGGGATTTTACAAGGCTCTGGTTTTAGTCCCCCAGTACAAAGTCACTCCTCTCCCCTGCCAAAAAGAATAAATTCAACACAATTCATAAGACCTTTCCTATTTAAAAAAAGTTAGAAAAGGGCTTAGTAAGCAGCTGGCTTGCAAAGCCTAAGGACCCAGGTTTGATTCCCCAGTACCCACATAAGCCAGATGCACAAGGTAGCACATGTGTCTAGAGTTCATTTGCAGTGGCTAGAGGTCTTGGTGTGCCCATATTCATATTACTTCTCTCTCTGTGTGTGCTTGCAATTTAATTAATTAAAATAAGTTAGAAAACTAGAGCTGGGCATGGTGGCACACACCTTTAATCCCAGCACTGGACAGCAGACACTACATAATGAATTCCACACCAGCCTGGGCTAGAGCAAGATCCTACTTTGAAAATCCAAAAAAGAAAAAAAAAGTTAGAAAACTTAAATAAAAGCATTAAAAGACCTAAGTAACAATTGATATATACTGGTAAATCAGAAACTAAGATTTTACCAAGTCAACTCTCATCAAAGAATCTATGTAATTCTAAAAACTCCAGCAGGGGTTGGAATGTAGTTACAAACTTTAAAATTAGTATGAAAATAGAGCTGGTTGTGTTGATACACATCTTTAGTTCCAGCACTAAAGAGACTGAGGTAGAAGGATTACTGTGAGTTTGAAGCCAGCCTGTGGCTACAAAGTTAAGTTCCAGATCAGCCTGGGCTAGATTGAGACATTACTTTAAAAGAAAATAGGTGTGTGGGGGGCGCAGGGAGCAGAAAGATGGTTCCTCAAGTGGTTAAAGGGGCTTGCTTTGTAAAGCCTGATGACCCAAGTTTGATTCTCCAGTATTCACATAAAGCCAGATGCACAAAGTTGTGCATACATCCCTTCCTTTCTCTCAAATAAATAATAAATACTTTAAAAAATTTTTTTCTCTAAACATGGTGGTGCATGCCTTTAATCCCAGCACTTTGGAGGCACAGGTAGGAGGATCACCATGAGTTCTAGGCCACCTGAGACTTACATAGTGAATTCACGGTCAGCCTTGGCTAGAGTGAAACCCTACCTCAAAAAACCAAGGATACTATTAAAGAGCTGGGCATGGTGACATTCACCTTTAATCCAAGAACTCTGGAGGCAGGAGTAGGAGGATCTCTGCTAGGCAGCATGGAACTACAGAGTGAGTTCCAGGTCAGCTTGGTCTAGAGTGAGACCCTACCTCAAAAAAAAAAAAAAAAAAAAAAAGAACAAGAACAAGAACCCTAGCCTCACCGGGCATGGTGACGCACACCTTTAATCCCAGCACTCGGAAGGCAGAGGTAGGAAGATCACCATGAGTTTGAGGCCACCCTGAGACTACATAGTGAATTCCAGGTCAGCCTGAGCTAGAGTGAGACCTTACCTCAATAAACCAAAAAAAAAAAAAAAAAAAAAAAACCCTAATAATAATAATGACAAAAACATAAATTAAAGCCGGGCGTGGTGGTGCATGCCTTTAATACCAGCACCTGGGAGGCAGAGGTACAAGGATCACAAGGTGGTTCGAGACCACCCTGAGATTACATAGTGAATTCCAGGTCAGCCTGAGCTAGAGTGAGACCTTACCTCAAAAAACCAAACAAAAAGAAAAACCCAATAACAATAATCACAAAAATATAAATTGAAGCCAGGCGTGGTGGTGCACACCTTTAATCCTAGCACTTGGGAGGCAGAGGTAGGAGGATCGCCGTGAGTTCAAGGCCACCCTGAGACTACAGAGTGACTTCCAGGTCAGCCTGAGTTAGAGTGAAACCCTACCTCGAAAAACCAAAATAAATAAATAAATAATTATTATTAAAGTGTAAAGACCCACCAGCAGCCAACACATTCCTAAAGGACAGATTAGAGAACACGCCTGTTAGTGGCCAATCATAGAGACTAAATCCGGCAGTGCAAGCATAAACATAAGATGGCCTGATAGAGCCCAGCAGAACCACAGATCTCAGAATGGAGTGGATGAAGGACAGACATTTTATTTATTTTTTGTTTTATTTATTTTATTTTATTTTATTATTTTATTATTTATTTATTTTGGTTTTTTGAGGTAGGGTCTCTGGTAGGTCTCTGGCCCAGGCTGACCTGGAATTAACTATGTAGTCTCACAGTGGCCTTGAACTCACTGCGATCCTCCTACCTCTGCCTCCCGAGTGCTGGGATTAAAGGCGTGCGCCACCATGCCCGGCTAGACATTTTATTTTAATGAACAGTCCTCAAAGTTACAAGTGTTCACATGGGAAGATCAAACTGAGCCTATTCTTTTAAATAATATACAAAGGTCAACTGCAGGAGGATTAAACACCTGAGTGACAAACAAAATCAGAAAGCCTTAAAAGAAAACCTCTGAGGCCACAGAGATGGCTCAGCCTACAAAGCCTGATGACCCAGGTTCAATTCCCCAGTATCCACGTAAAGCCAGATGCACAAAGTGGCACATGCATCTGGAGTTCATTTGCAGTGGCAGGAGGCCTCGGTGTGCCCACTCATTCTCATTCTCTCTTTCTGCATCTCTACTTGCAAATAAATAAATTAATTTAATTAAATACATGTTTTTTGAGGTAGGGTCTTGCTCTAGCCCAGGGTGACCTAGAATTCATTATGTAGTCTCAGGGTGGCCTTGAACTCATAGTGATCCTCCTACCTCTTCCTCCCAAGTGCTGAGCCACCATGCCTGGCTAAAATACATTGACTTTTAAAAACAAAGAAAAACCTGGGCATGGTGGTGCATGCCTTTAATTCCAGCTAAGCCATCTCTCCAGCCTATGGCCTGGATTTCTTAAGACATGAAAAGTTCTAGCCAGAAGGGCAGAAACAGGGACATTCCAGTATCTAAGAACAAAGCTTCACTCATCAAAAGACACTTCTAAATGTGAAGAAGAGCCAGCCATACACCTAAGAGTCACCACCGAAATGAATATCCAGAATATGAACACAAAGCCAGCAGCAAACTTGACAGGTACCTCAGAAAGGAGACTTATGGTCAATAAACCAGCAAAACATGGAATTTCCTCTGTTACTAGAAACAAGTTAGCAAGGAGCTCATGCCCCTCATAGCCCACCCACCAATTAGGACAGGGAACTCAGATGCCAAGCCTGAGGTGGGTATCAATGAGTCAGCTCCTTTGGAGCCCAGATGGATCTGCATAATTATAGCTGGGCAATGACACCATCTTGTGGGCATGGAATAACCCATACTGTTCAAGGATACATGCTCAAACACACAGGGAATGAGACGGGCTGCCACAGCAGCATGCATCTGAGACTCCCTCATGAAACTCCCATTATCATGCACTCCAGGTCTGCCACTCTGCATCCCCAGGAAGGACAAGATTGCAAAGCACAACCTCCTTGGCTGACTACTCCTCAGCCTGAGGAGCTCAGGGTATAGCCCCTCCCATCTAAGTTATACACACAAATGGTACTCACCTGGATCTGAGTCTGTACCTGCTGAGCTCCAGCCAGTTTCTGGGCCTGGGAGATGGGCGTGGTCAGAAACTGGGTTTTAAGGGCTGGCTGGGCAGCATAAGCAACCTTCTGCTGTGGGCCCTGAGTAGCAATCTGTTGGGCAGTTAGCTGAAGACACAAGACAGTGGAAGATCAGAGAAAAGTGAGGCTCAGGCCTCAAAACCCTCAGCAGCTTCCATGAGCCTTCACCACATGATTCCAGCACCTTCATAGCATCCTCCCAGACAACTCCATGGTATGCCCATCCTGAGCTCCTGGCACCACTCTGGTTTTCTGCCCTGGGCCTGCAGTGCCCATCTCGGAGCATGGCCTTAGCCTCTACAGCCTTGCTCAGTTATCCTTTCTACTGAAACTCACTCTACAGGGGAGTGCTCCAGTATGCTCCTCTCATAGCCAGGCTGGGAGGATTAAAAGTTCCCTGAGTTCCCTCTGTACAACCTTGGGTGGAGTTGTTCACTATGCAAATTGATGTACTTGCCTGGAGAACTTGGCAAATACAGTTTACACTACATATTTTTTGAGTAACAAACCTGTGTGCCCAATCTTTGCATGTAAAGTGAAATTTCTAGTTTTCCCTGCCAGGAAGATTTCACAGCATTCAGAAGGCCATGCATAATATGACTATGTATTTGCTATATGTATGGCACAATGCAGGTCGGGCCCTAGCCAGACCGCCTGCTAGAAGAAACCAGGAAGTGGCTTCTGTGGACACGGCGTCCTGCACAGACCTGGCGTGACAACAGCTACAGTCCCATGCTCGCGAGAAACCTGCTGTGAGATGATCTGCCCGAAGACAGGCTGTCATTGGTCACAAGAAGGGAACCACCCCATACAATGATTGGCCAGCCAAACCCTTTAAACCCCCTACACTTCCTTGAATAAATGAGTTTGCAGCAGCTTGCCCTCTGCCTGCTTCCACCCAACTCCTGGAGTCTGTGTTGTGACTCTGCACCTCTCAACCCCTACTAGGCAGAGGACCTGCCATCCCTCCTGGGCTGGCCCTAGGAGGGACCCCAACAGTTATATAAGTAATAATCTGTGAGTTGGCATACACACCAGCTGGGAATCCCAGTGCACCTTGGCACCCAAGGTTAGGGGTTGGCCATCTAGCAATTCCTGCTCCAATGGAGCCACACACAGAACTGCTGAGGACAGACAAAGTGATTCTGAGCAGTGTTTCTTTCTGTCCTCCACATGAGAGGCAGATGTGAGAGACTATCCTTGATCCACAAATACACACACTAGCCTGGCAGGCCTGTCCTCAAAAGCCCTAATCGCTTCCCTGTGGCCTACTCTTTCCTGGCACAGTGTCCTCTTTGCACTTGTTCCTCCTACATTCCTAAAGAGAACTCTGCCAAGTTTTTCTTTCTGTCCCAAGAAAGCATACCAGGCATACTTTCAGCCCCACTAGACTCTCATTATAGGTCCTCTGGTATGACACCACCTCAGAGAGAGAGAACAGAGACATGAGGTCCCACTGGAGTTAGTCCCTCAGCTCACTGCCTTTCACTATAGTCCTTTTCCCTGGGTTCTAGTTTCTTCAGAATTACATTCATTATAAGGAAAAGCAGAGTTCTTGGAAAAGTCTCTATGTAAAGTAGACAACAGGAGGCCTTGCACTGAGCAACCTCTGCTCTGTACCAGACCACCACTCTAGCCTCAGTTTTGAAAACAGCACATAGCAAGTGGCGGGGGGATGGAAGAAGGTGGTATTGTGTGTCCCTTATTCATAAACACAGTGCTGGCTACTGAAAGGCGCTCAGCTTTCTCTGAACAGTGAATGGCTTCTGCCTTTCAAGCCAGGCCATGTACAAACCAGGTGATTTCTGTAGCCTAGCCAAGGAATCCCAGTGGACTATCCACTGTGAGCTGCCTCTGTTTCTGTAAGCCCTTCTGGCCCCTTGCAGTCTGGTAAATCCATACCCTGCATCTGGCTTGTGCTATCTATCCTCACATCATCAGTTCACATACACATTCATCTCAAAAAGAAAGGAAAACAAGTGGCATTGACCCCATTGGCAACTCCACCCTAAAGCCCACACCTTCCATAACCCAACATGATCCATCTGCTCGGGAACCTCATACTCAGCACCAACATGCACTGAGGCAAGATCCCACACAAGGACTACCTTTTGCTGGACAGTGGTCTGGCCCTGGGCAACTTGCGGCTGGATGGCCTTCTGCTGCTGCACAGCCTGCTGCTTGAGCTTTAGCAGCTGCTGGACATGTACAGGTTGGGCAACGACGGTCTGTCCTACAAGAGCCATCAAGACACTGAGTCATGCTGGGGGTGGAGGGTGTCCCCGTTCAGAAAACAGTAAACCCTAAAACCATACTAAGGCAAATACACTTAAGTGTTTCTGGTTCACATCTGACAGTTAAATAAAGATATGGAGGGCTGGAAAGATGGCTTAGAGGTTAAGGTACTAGCCTTCAAAGCCAAAGGATTCCCCAGGACCCACTTAAGCCAGATGCACAAGGCGGGGTGCATGCATCTGGAGGTTGTTTATAGTGGCTGGAGGCTCTGGTGCACCCATTCTTTCTCATAAAATGATATAAAATAAAATAATAAAATAAATAAAACAAAAAATAAGATATGGAAAATGTCAGAAAATTAATGATTAAGCTGGGGGCCAAAATTTGACTTGGAAACCTGAGGGAATTAACATTAAACTTCTGGATAACATGTGTAAAGCAGTGTTAGGATGGGACAGGGTAAGGGTGTGACCACCTCCACCAGAAAAAGCTTATTGTACCACATGGCCACATGGGAAAATGATATAGTAGGGGAGAGAATTGTGGAGAGGCACCTGCTGCTTTCTGTGGCTGCCCGATTGCCACGCTGATCCCCGCGACGTTCATGGGTAGAGTCGTGACCCCTGGTGAGGAGACCACAGCTGCTGGTACAGACACCACTGGAGGCTTCGCTAAGGCCACCTGAGCTGGCTGGGGAGTCTGAGTTTGCATCTGCCCTTGCGCCTGCAGCTGAGAAGTGGGAACCCGGGTCTAAACAATGGAAATAATAGGAGAATCCAGAGAAATTGAGATATTGTGTGCCTTTTTAAATATTTCTGAACAAGAGGTCAAAGACACTAGAAAATTTATAAAAACTGACAAAGTCAAACAATAACAGTGGCATAGGAGAACAAAAATGAGTCACAAGCTGGGAATATCTACAGTCATGATACTAACACAGGCTCCTTTCCTCACCAAAGATGCCTAGGGACAAAGTTTGCACAAGACCTTCAGTCTATCAACCCTGCTGCCATATTCTGAGCTCTAACTGTGTGATGTTCACCTCTTCTCCTCATCTGTCTCCTAGACATATTTGTCAATCCATTATTCTTCACTCCTAGATCACAATCATGGCCATAATTGTCCATCTGAAAGTTCCCCCCACCTATCTGTCCTGCACACTACTAATAAGCACTTTTCTTCTTAAATAACCTTTTATTTTTTCGAGGTAGGGTTTCACTCTAGCCCAGGCTGACCTGGAATTTACTATGTAGTCTCAGGGTAGCCTCAAACTCACAGCAATCCTACTACCTCTGCCTACTGAGTGCTGGGATTAAAGGTATGTGCCACATGCCCAGCTCCTTTTTACATTTTTTAAATATTTCTATTTACTAAAGAGTGAAGGAGAAAGGGAGGGAGGATATGAACGAAGATGAGCATGGGCACACCAGGGCCTCTTGACCCTGCATAGGAACTCTAGATGCACATGCCACTTTGTGCATCTGGCTTAACATTGATACTGGGGAATGAAGCATGAACAGACAGGCTTTGTAAACAAGTACTTTTAACTGCTGAGCCATCTCATCAGTCCTTAAATTACATTTTTAAAAAAGAAAATGGGCTGGGCATGGTGGCACATGCCTTTAATCCCAGCACTCAGAAGGCAGAGGTAGGAAGATCACCATGAAATTCGAAGCCACCCTGAGACTACATAGTGAATTCCAGGTCAGCCTGGGCTAGAGTAAGACCCTACCTTGAAAAAAAAGAAAGAAAAGAAAAGAAAAGAAAAGAAAAGAAAAGAGAAAAAGAAAATGGGAGCAGGATGTAGGGGTGCATGTCTTTAATCCCAGTACTTGGGAGGCAGAGGTAGGAGGATCACCATAACTTCGAGGCCAGCCTGAGACTACATAGTGAATTCCAGGACAGCCTGGGCTAGAGTGAGACCCTACCTCTAAAAACAAAAAAGAAAAAGAAAATGGGGGAGGGGCTGGAAAGATGGCTTTGCAGTTAAGGTGCTTGCCTGCAAAGTCTAAGAACTCATGTTCAAATCTCCAGGTCCCAAGTCAGCCAGAGGCACAGTGATACAAGCATACAATGCTGCACATGTGCACAAGGGGGTGCACACATCTGGACTTTGTTCGCAGTGGCTGAAGGCCCAGTCATGCCCATTCTCTCCTTCTCTCAAAATAAATAAATAAATAAAAAGAAAAAGAAAAAGAGAAAGAAAATGGGGGATAGAGAGATGGCTTGGCAACTAAAGATGCTTGTATGCAAAGCCTGATAGCCTAGGTTAGATTCCCTAGTACCCAAGTAAAGCCAGATATACAAAGTGGCACATGTGGTCTGAAGTGCATTTGCAGTATCAAGGGGCCTTGGTATACTCATTCATTCATTCATTCTCTCTCATTCTCTTCCTCTAGTTAAAAATAGTTTTTTTTGTGTGTGTGTACAAAAAAAGAAAGAAGCCAGGCATGGTGGCGCACACCTTTAATCCCAGCACTCGGGAGGCAGAGGTAGGAGGATCACCATGAGTTCAAGGCCACCCAGAGACTACAGTGAATTCCAGGTCAGCCTGAGCTAAATGAGACCCTACCTTGAAGAAAGAAAGAAAGAAAGAAAGAAAGAAAGAAAGAAAGAAAGAAAGAAAGAAAGAAAGAAAGAAAGAAAGGAAGGGAGGGAGGGAGGGAGGGAGGGAGGGAGGGAGGGAGGGAGGGAGGGAAAGATAGATCCATCTAAGGCATTGTTCTCATCTGGGACTTGCTTAGCAAGTACACCCAGTGTGATGAGTCACAGGCATTTTGCAGTCTTTTCCTTTATATCACCACTTTTCAATGTTGCTTGATATGGATGGTAATCTTCATTGTGTCAACTTGACAGGATTTGGAATCACCTAGGAGACACATGTCTGGACGTGTCTCTGAAGTAGTTTACAGAAAGGTTTAGCTAAAGAGGGTAAACCCACCATGAATTTGGGCTGGGTGCACAAACTAGATAAAAGGGTTTTTGTAAAAGGTGAGTTTAAGGAAATGGCATAGCCAGTACCATTTCCACATAGGCACCAAGACCAAAGTTCAGAT
Organism: Orientallactaga sibirica; assembly: GCA_036365145.1. Taxonomy (NCBI): domain Eukaryota; kingdom Metazoa; phylum Chordata; class Mammalia; order Rodentia; family Dipodidae; genus Orientallactaga; species Orientallactaga sibirica. The sequence continues at coordinate 46,035,710 of JAEOAD010000011.1, read as the reverse complement.
CCCTAGCACCCATATAAAAGCTAGGTATTGTGGTGCACACCTGTAACCCCAGCACTGGGAAGGCAGAAAAAAGGCTGATCCTTGTGGCTCACTGGCTAGCTAGTCTAGCCCAATTGGTGAGCTCCAGGTTCAGAGAGAGACTCTCAAAAAAAAAAAAAAAAAAATTCAGTAGAGAGGGATTCAGGAAGACACCCAAATGGTGATCTCTGCCCTCCACAGGCATCCACATTCATAGGAACATGCATATATACCCCGCATATGCAAAAGAGGGGGAGAGAAGAAACTGGAAAGTCTGACAAGCAACTACATTCCTGAATGCAACTACAATATGACCAGCTGCCTCACAGTCCCACTCCCATACCTTCCCCACCATGATGGACTATATATCCTCAAACTGAGCCAACATGAACCCCTCCTTCCTTAAGTTGCTCTTTTAGGTATTTTTGTCACAGCCACAAAAAAATAACTAACACATTTGATATTCCACCTTTTGGATGCTCTCTGTAATTCAGTTAGTGAACTTTCTAGTCATAGATACTTAATCTCCTCATCATTACTAACACAAGCTCCTATATTCACTATTGCTTTGTAACAGCCCCGTTATTTCTTTAAGACTCAATAGCGCCAGACATGGCGGTGCACACCTTTAATCCCAGCCCTGGGGAGGCAAAGAGAGGAGGATAGTCATGAGTTCAAGGCCACCCTGAGACTACATGGTAAATTCCAGGTCAGGCTGGACTAGAGTGAGACCCTACCTTGAAAAACCAAAAAATAAAAATAAAAAAATAAAAATAAAGACAATAGCACTTGTTGCAGTAAGTACTATGCACTTGTTTGTAGTGTATTAAAATCTACTCTGAAGCAGGTCATTAGCTCCCAGTTAGCCTAGACTAGCTCTTGCCATCCTCCTCACATGTATTTTTGTGAATATATGCAAGGCAGGCTTCTTTAGCATCCTTGGACTTCCTCTCTTGCGGAGGGGCGCCCTCCTGCAAAGATCTATACAAAGGAGCCAGGTACCTACAGAGCTGAGCCTGAGCTCTTGGGATCCCAGTCCTAGCTCAAGTTGTAGTTGCCAGGTGTAGGTTTTGAGCAAGTGATAAGCACTTCTGTGCCTCAGTTTCTTTACATGTAAAAGGCAGCTCACACATAGTTCACCTCCCCTTGCTTAGAGGGTCTGAGCACCAGATCAGATATAAGTACAAAGCTCCTAGAGCAGCTCTGGTCAGGTGAGCCCTCCTCAAAGGCAGCTGGCACTTGTACCTAGAGTGGTAACTACAACAAGCTGTACTCCAGTCAGACTGCTGTGACATTAGCACATTGACGTCTATGGAGCATGTATCTCCCCAGGCACTTGTATTCTGTTGTATTCCTTCCTGCAGTCCCCCAAAGGCTTTGTCTTCTGCCAAGTGGTTATGGGTGAGCTGGCTATAGGGCCTTGGATCCTCCTCATGCTTGCCTTTACTACCCCAACCCTAACCTCATGCCTGCTTTTCATGCACCTGCACCGTGCCTTGTGCTCCAGTCATACTGGCCTTGATCCCAACCCTCTACTGCAGAGCAGAGGGACAGCCTGTGTGATACACTCAAACCTACTGCTTGCTCTCCACCGTTTCTCATTCATTCATTCCCCAAGTGGCCTGGTGATGTTTGGCTGGTTCTCTGAATACTGCGAACACAAGATGCCACATGTACAGTATCTCATCCTCTCTGGTGATAAAGCAAGTCCATGGGGGTGAAAAAATCACTGCTCCTGCTTCACTCCTATGTCTCCTGTGACATCTTCCATGCTCTTGAGCAAACAATAGCAGTCCAACTGAAATGCAGAGACACTGCTTTTGGTAAAGAAATGTTAAGAACTGGAACTTACAAGCCGGGCCACCTGGAGGTTGGCCACTGTAGTGCCTGTGAGCAAAGCCCCAGGCCGTGGGGCAGTGACTGTGGTGAGCTGGGGGCTCTGCTGCTGCTGAGGGGGTTGCGGCGGCTGTACTTGTACTTGTGCTGGTGGCTGAGGGGGGCCCGGCTGGGCCTGCGGTGGTGGGGGCTGTGGTGGCAGCTGCATTTTCTGTTTCTGCATCTTGATGATGTGTTCCTGAAACCCAAATAAGGCATGTTCTCCTCCACACAAACTGACTAAGTCACCCTTCTACCTCCCTAAGTACCCAGGTGTACATTAGTTCATGTATAGAAGGCACACTGTCCCCATGGCCAAGTGGCCATTAAATGAAAATCAGTAAGTATTTCATCAAAGAAACTGGAGACAGTGACCCTGATAGATCACTAAATTCATAACAAGCTTTATAAGTTATTATTATTTTTGTTGTTGTGGTTTTATTTTTTTTGAGGTAGGGTCTCACTCTAGCCCAGGCTGACCTGGAATTCACTCTGTATTCTCAGGGTGGCCTCGAACTCATGGTGATCCTCCTACCTCTGCCTCCCAAGTGCTGGGATTAAAGGCGTGCACCACCACGCCCGGCTCAATACAAAGAACTAACTTTCCCTTTCCCTTTCTTTTCTTTTCTTTTCTTTTCTTTTCTTTTCTTTCTAATTTATTTGAGAGAGAGAGAAAGGGGAGGGAGAGAATGGGCATGCCAGGGGCTTCAGCCACTGCAATCGAACACCAGACGCATGTGCCACCCTGTGCATCTGGCTTACATGGGTCCTGATGAATCGAACCTGGGTCCTTTGGCTTTGTAGGCAAGCACCTTAACTGCTAAGCCATCTCTCCAGCCCTGCTTTAGAAGTTCTTGTCTTTCACAAGTGATTTAAATAAATAGTATTAACTTAGTAATAAATATAATGTCTTCAAAAGAAGTAAAAACATCACAATATCAAGCCAGGTATAGTACACATGCCTGTAATCCCAGCAAAGGGAAGGTGGAGGCATGCAGACTGAGTTCAAAGCCAGCCAAGACTACATGAGATCTTGAAGGAAAGAAGAAAGGAGGGGAGAAGCAGTTCAAAAAAAAGTTTTTTTAAGTAATGATTTTGTTTTTCAAAGAAAATACTGAATTGATCATGGTTACCAGATCTCTTTGGACATTCCAGAAATAAAAATGACTTTGAAAATGAATTAGGAAAAGGTGGGTGAAGAATGAAGGAAACAGGTGAAGAAGTGGGTTAACAGAGCTCCTGGCAACTGCAATGGGGTGACAAAAGGTGCCTGAAGCACAGGTGTCTCAGCAGCTGGATCTGCTTGTTATCAGAAGG